>JAQHUG010000036.1:5546010-5595836 GCA_028555095.1 Dicrostonyx torquatus
AAAAACCACCAACTAACCCAACAGTCAGTTTATATCTTCCAAAAAGTTGTCTAGTGCTACATGTGGGTATGTTCAACATGCTGAAACACAAAACTAACAATGTAGGAATAAAAAAAAAAAGTCCAACAACAAAGTAAAACCCTAAGGAACAGGCAAGATGTCTTGGTGGTGAAAAGAGCTATTGAAGCAGAATAATGTTTACCATGGGATCCGTTAGCCTTTGTGAAATACAATAAGAGTGAAAACAGCAAGGAATTGAGTAACCATAAACCCCTCAGCCATCTTGGACACCTGACAGTGTACTTGTATTTAAGCACAGCTTCTTACCCCCAGCACTGCTGTTCACACCCTGAGTGCTATGGATGCAGGGGCAGATAATTCTGTGCTGAGCACTCTGCCCTGGGCATTGTTGACACTATAGAGGCATCAGCAGCCTCTGGGACTCACTAAAGGATGAAAGTACTTCCGTTTTCCTCATTTCTGATCACTAAACTTGTCTTCTGACATTGGCAGTGTCCTCTGTGGGATAAAACCATCCCTGGTTGGGAGCCACTGAGCTGGAGACTCAAGGCAGCACGCGCCAGGCCTTGCAATAGGGATCCCTTGGCTGATTGCCCATAGACTCATCTTTTCACATTATCATTTCAGTGATGATGTTTCTGTGAAACGTGGTGGTTCAGAAAATGTGCTTAGATTCATTTTCTTGACCATCAGTGGGCTCCTTGGAGAAATTCTTGGTGTGTCCAAATTTGTATGGAAATTGGGACTGGATAAAACATGCTTGAGGTAAAGAATTGCTTTTGTTTATGCCTGGCATGTGGTCCAGACCGCTAATCCCAGCACTCTTGAAGCTGAGGCAGGAGGATAATGAATTCATTCAGGGCCTGCTCCACAGTGAGTGTGAGGCTAGCCTCAGCTGTCTAGCAAACAGCAAGAAAAAAATAAAGTTAACTCTGAGGGGTAGAACATGTACGGTGGGACACACAGCCGAGAAGGCAGATTCTTCATTGGAATGCAGGAAACCCAGGGGATGAGACGAACATCCCGGCAGGCTTATGCTACCGGACGTGTTAGTTCCTTTTACTTTCGTGATGGACACTCCAGAACTGAATCAGGCCTGAGTCATTTCGGACTGCTGTGTTCTGGGTGGGTAGTAGTTAATGTGTGCTTGCGTGGCATTGTCCACTCTTTCCCTTCCCTGTCCTGTGCCCTGGGTGTAAGCAGGACAATGTGATTGAGTGGAGTCTAGTTCTGTGTCAGTGTGTTCCTTCCCAGAAGCTGTGGAGACTTGACTCGGGAGCCGGCTGTCAGGTTGACGTCACGCTGCCTTGCTGTTGTGATGTGGACTGACTCCGTGGACCACCACTTCATCCTTGTTTCCCCCTTTCAAGGAAAGTGAACATCTGTAGGCAATAGTGCTCTTCTTCTGTTTCCACAAGTAAATCCAAAAGTGGTAGACCTCAAGGGAATATTCCTTAGGGGGAAAAAAAAGCACCCGATTTTGTTTCTTCTTTTCTCTCTTCTAGAATGGAATAATTTAAGAAGTATAAATCTAATGAGCCAAAGGAAACTAATGCTCCTGACCACAGCCCACTTGTCCAAACAGTGGCCTTCTTAAGGAGCTCATTCTCTGGCTAACCACTGGCCTGCATAGGCCTCCGAGAAATTATCTCTTTAGTAATAATTAACAGATGCATTTGTGGGCACGTTTGGGTGTTTAAGAATAGAAGTCTCTGGAACTGGAAGCATAACTTTCTGCTTCCCTGGCATATCTGAGGCCCTGGGCTCCATGTGTTCCTCGACAAACCCAACAAACAGTCAAAAGCAAGCCAAACCAACCCATCTAACAGAACACTGGAAATGAGTAGACACTTAAGACCTTTAAAGCAAGATAAAATAGCTGTTTAGACTGTGTGACTTAGTCTTTTTGTGGGATGCCTAACAGTGAGAGCAGGGGCTGTCTCTGACTCTGTTGCTTGTTTTGGGGATCTGTTCCTTCTACTGGATTGCCTCATGTAGCCTTAATAGAAGAGGAAGGTGTCTAGTCTTAGTGCATGGCTGGCTGATATCCACGGGAGGCCCACCTGCTCATATCTGAAGAGAAACAGAGAAGTGGGTGGGTGGGGGAGGTGGAGAAAGGAGCTGGAATGAGAGGAGGGAGGGGAAACTTTGGTTGGAATGTCAAAAAGCAAAACAAAACAAAATTAGGGAAAAATTTCAGCTGTGTAGGTTAGAGAGCCCTGAACTCTCTTGTGGAGAATTTCTGCTGATCTTGCAGCTGAGATTTTCTACTTCAGAACACTGGGTAGGCTTTCCCTTAGTGAGTTCTCTTTGATTTATGCCTTCTTGCTTGTTTGATTGTTCAGCCAATCAGACTAGCTGATTCTGACAGCTATGTTCCCCATCGTCAAAGGGATGGAAGTTAATCTCTGTAAACTCAGAAAGGTGTGTTTCCCTGGGGTTTCTGTGGCTCACCATCTATATTTTGAAACAATCCCAATAGTCCCAGCGTTATCTGTTGTTTAGACACGGTTGTTTGTTAGTCATCTTGTTGGTAAGAAGTGTTAGCAATAATTGCTGGGGTGCCTAAACACTTCCATAGCGGTACATATGAAGAAGGCAGTGGTGGCTGCGCCAATGACAAAAGTCGGACATTGGCAGTGTTCTCTGTGGGATAAAACCATCCCTGGTTGAGAGCCACTGAGCTGGAGAATCAAGGCAGCGCACACCAGGCCTTGCTACAGGGATCCCTTGGCTGACTACCCACAGACTCACCTTCTCCCATTTTCATTTCAGTTACGATGTTTCTGTGAAACGTGGTGGTTCAGAAAATGTGCTTAGATTCATTTTCTTGACCATCAAGAAAAGAAAATGAATTTTTCCTTTTCTTGAAGTCAAGAGACTTCAAGCCTTCTTATCGCCTCTCTTCTCTCTTCCTTTCGATAAAAAATGAGTGTCATCAGGACTGTGAACTTAAAACTTACCATCAACCCCGAGTTGTTTTATTTTTAGGTGTGTGTCGAGGTATACTCTCTGTGGCACGTATGTGGAGGTCAAAAGACAACCATGGAGTTGATTGTCACTGTCCACCTTTTTGTGGGCACTGGGGATTGAACTCAGGTTGCCAGGCTTACAGGGCTGGCACCTTCACCCTCTGAGTCATCTCACTGGTCCCTCGAGTTGTTGCTGATACCCAGTGGATGATGTATTGCAGTAAAGCAAGAAACTCCTGTTTTATTTCCAGACACGATCTCTTAATCATGGTGCTGGCACAAGTTCAGGAGTGCTTTCCTGTAGCTCCCGAGCCTGCTCGTTTTTTTTTTAAGTCTGAGACCAACGTTTATATGCCAAGTTTCTGCCTCGAGGGCAACTTCTTTTTTTCTTTTATAGCATTAATGAATTAGAATTGCTGAAGCAACACTATAACTTGCAATGTTACAATCATTAATCCAAAAAAATTGACTCAGTATATGAGTAGGATTGTCTCATGGTTTCATTCAGATAAACTTGGAACAGCCCCCTTTTAGGTCATTTTCATTAGATAGAAATTGCCAATTGAGGAGCAAATGAAGTCGATAAGAAATAGAATGGAAGGTTTGAAACTAGCGTGGGGCGCTGGTTCCCTGAGAAGTCTCAGGAAGGCCCTCCCTTCCTGGAAACACTTACTGAAGGTCTACCATGAGGTCAGGCTGCTTTCTCACACTTGGGACAAGGCTACAGAGAAGGTAGAGAAAGTTCTCTCTGGGAGCTGACATTTTTTCAGTGAGGTGAGAGCATGACTGGGGTCCTGTAAATGAATACCTTTGATCGGTGCCCATAATTCCAGGGAGAAAATATAATAGTGCCTTTGTTGCCAGCAATTATATGGGGAAAGAAGTGTGAGTGGTTAAGTGATGGCTCTGATGAGGGGCCCGAACGAAGCGGCTGTCAGGAGTGAGCTTGGGAAGGTTGGAGCCAGTGAGCGTTTTCCAGACCTAGGGAAGAGAGTAGGGTCTGACTGGGGTGAGGAGTGGTGGGTAAGCTAGACTGGAGGAAACCTTACGGGTTCTGGTGTACAAAGGGCAGTTAGGAGTCTAGGAGGTATTCTGGGAGAGTGTAATTTGTTGTTCTAAGGCTAGCGGTTGCTGTGGTTATGGGTAGACATTATCTGTGAGTATACACAAGAAGCAGTGTGGTGCGTGTTTTAAGGGGGTGGATTATATGGCGTGTGCTATATCTGAAGATAGCTGCTAAAGCGTGTTCAGTGCTGCTGCTGGAAGAGTAGACTATTTCAGCCAGAGCGGCGGTTCATTTCCTGTATCAGCCTGACCGTGACACAGATGCCCAGATTGTCGGTCGACCGTGATGCTGGGCATTGTTTGTGAATGCGTGTTCAGACGATAACTAACATTTGAATCCGTTCAGTAGTTAAGGAAGGCAGATATGGGTGGGCCTTATCGCTCGGTCAGCTGAAGGCCCACCCTGTAGAAGGCAGCTGAGCTTCCTAGCGAGAGGGAGCTCTTCAGCCTGCTAGAGCAGTCCCGTGTGTTTTCCTCCCTGTGACTTGAACTGAAGGACCAGTTGTTCTTGCCTGTCCAGCCTGCCTTCTCAGACTGCTGATCCCAGCCATCCATTAGCTTTCCTGTTCTTCAGGTCTTCAGGCTTTGGAATGGCACCAAGCCTTCAACTCTCCTGGATCTCCCAGCTTGGGACATTTGGGGCTCCATAATGTCTTATGATAAGGCCACACTTTAAGATTTGACTTTTTAAAAATTTCTAGTTTTATTTATTACTTTTGTGTGTGTGTGTGTGTGTGTGTATGCGCGCGTGCACGCGTGTATGTTGTGTGTGTATATGTGTGCTCACATTCACGCTCATTCATGAAGGCCATTGAACAACTTTCAGGAGTGTTTCTTTCCTTCTGACTGGATTCTGGGGATTACACTCAAGTTCTCAAGGTTGGCTGCAAGCACCTTTACTTGCTGAGCCATTTGGCTGACCTAAGAAGCCCCTTTCTATATCCATCCTGGTGATTTTCTTTCTCTGGAGAGTCTGACTGATGTAGTCTTCCAGGCAAGAAGAACTGATGTCCTTAGGGACAAACGAGAAGTGGGAGCCATTCCATGTGCTTCGAGTGGAGAGGGCTTGATGGCTCCTTGTACTATATGAGTATTGCAGATTTTTGTACTTGTTTGAGATGGTAAATATGATGTGGAAGTAGGGGTTTTGGGCACACCCCTACAATGTCAGAACTCAAGAGAGAGAGGCAAGAGGACAAGAACAGCCTCAGCTACCTGGGAAGTTTGAGGCCAGCCCAGACTTCATGAGACTCTGTCTCAAACAAACTGACAAAGAAACAATAAATAAATACGGGTCATTGAAGTGTTGGTGGCAGGCAGATACAAAGATTGTGGGCTACCTAATATCAATAAGTAAAGAAAAAAATAAAAGCGAAAAAAGTAAGCAGTATCAATTCTAGCCATTTTCCCTAGGAACATTGCAGAATGATTAAATTATCAGTTTTTTTTTCTTAAAAAAAAATCAAGAAATTACCACCAGCAGCTCACTTCGTCACCAGAAGGGGAGTGCAGAAGACCCACTAGAGGTGAGGAAATGGACCAAGGAAGGGGTCAGTGGCTCTGTGGCACTCCTGTGGCACTCCTGTGGCACTCCTGTGGCACTGCTTTTTAAATTCTCAGCCAACACGTGCTCACGTGAGATCCTGGAGACAGATATCTTTTGAGAGGCAGGAGTATTGGGCTCTGTGCCCACTGGCAACCCTTATGTGGAGTCCTGCAGGCAAGATGGAGGTCTCTGGCTTCTGTGATCTCTTGTCATTGTCCAGACACAATGTTATTTTATTTATGAATATTTTATGTATTTATACCTTTAATATTTCCCTCTGGTGCATCTGCCTTAATTTCATTCTGCCATGTGGTTGTGGCACTACCTCACCACATACCTTGTTTCCTCGAAGGCTGCCTGGCATCTCAATGTTAGAATGTTTGGATTTATGGAAATTTTAAGCAGAATTACTGGCCATTTGCTTTAAAGCTTTACACTTGTCCTGTTTACATTTTAAAAGAAAAGATGAGATGAAAACACAGGAAATTATTTGATGGATGTCAGAACTCTAAGGTGTAGCAAGTGTGCTGGACGTCTGAGTCAGGAATTAATGGTCTGGGCTTAGGCTGACAAGATGGCTCAGTGGGTGGAGACACTTGCCACCAAGCCTCGTGACCTGAATGTGATTCCTGGAACCCGGGTGCTAGGAAGTTATCCTCTGACCTCACATGGATACTGCAGTGTGCAGGCATACACACACACACACACACACACACACACACACACACGAGAGAAAGGGGGGGGAGCAAAATAAAAAAAAAAGCCAGATGAACAAATAATGATAAATAAGTACAATTTAAAAAATGATTGTAGACTGGATTGTCCTTGTTGCTTGCTGTGGCTAGGAAGAAATGCAATATATTGCAACTTCCTGATAATTTTACACCCTGAATTCGTTATCTTTTTTTTTTGTTTTGTTTTGTTTTTCGAGACAGGGTTTCTCTGTGGCTTTGGAGCCTATCCCGGAACTAGCTCTTGTAGCCCAGGCTGGTCTCGAACTCATAGAGATCCGCCTGCCTCTGCCTCCCGAGTGCTGGGATTAAAGGCGTGCGCCACCACTGCCCGGCCTCGTTATCTTTTTTTACACTTTGATTTCCCCCTCTTCCTCCTGAATAACGAGCCTGTTACAGAAGCTCGCCTTGCTAGGGAACCACTGCTAGGCACCTCTCACAGGACCTGTGGTTTATGGGCATGAAGAAGTCTCTGTCCTACAAATGGCATCTGCCGAAGTGATCACCCATGGACTGCCTCTCCAGCTCCGTGGAGCTGCTTGCTGAAGAGACTCCTCATCTTACTAATGCACTTCCATGGTGACAACTACAACAGAGAAGGAAGATAATAAGCTCCAGGGCGTGAATCAGAAGACACAAACCATGTTCTCGCAGACCCAGTGGTGATAGGTTTCACACGCTATTGCCAAGGACCGGGGGGGGGGGGGAGATATAGCAGGATAACTGGTCTTTAACAGGCCAACCTGTCAGATGAGTGAGTCTCTGATCCGATGGAAAGGCTGTGGAGTTACTGGCTGTGGAAATCAGTTGCTCCTGCCTGCAATTTCTCTCGTGTGTCACTTCATCTCATCCCTAAGAGCGTCATTTCTTCCCCAAGAATAGCTTTGGGTGTTTCCTACCACTTGTGTGTTTATCTCATGAAAACATTACATCTACTGGACACATAGATCTGTTGGAAGTCAGGAGGATGACTTTTCATTTGGCTGTATAATCTTGATATATATAAATATACTGGGTGCCTTGAATTCTCAAAAATGTCCCCGAGAAAGGAAATCCTTCTCACTCAAGCATCAGAGGAAACAAGTGCCCCGCCACTTGGTCCAGAGGCTGAAAGTGTTGTGCTCCTCATTTTATACTACATAGCCATAGTTTCCCCTGCTTTGTTCTAGCCACTGTAGATGTAATCTCTAGGGATGAGAGTTCTCCTTTAATCAGCTAACATTTGGCGAAAATGCTAATGCGGACCAAAAGCCACCCAGTTTTCTTCTGCAGTTAAGCAGGTTGTCATGGCTACCACGATACTGTATTCCCAGTGAAAGTGAGTGTTTAGAAAGCACAGAGCTACAGTGTCTCTTCCCCTTTTTCTATATTTATTGGAGCACAAACTCCCAGCTTAAGTAGCCACACAAACGTGTACACAAACTCCCTCTCTCCCCTCTTAGAAATCATAGCCCCTTCCTGTATTGACCTTCTTCAGGTATGCCTGGCATTTCATAGGTCACGCCCCGTTGAGCCAGTAAGGAAGTCACAGGTGCCCACTTTGTTAGCCCTTATCTGTTTTCTTGGCCCTGAGAAATGCATGCCTGGTATCCTTGCTATTGCCAGAGAGTTGCTGTGTGTGCCTGTATGTGCACATAAACTGAAAACTTTGGAGGATGGCAGAACAATCAAGAAGCTGATGTAGAAAAGTACGTAGTGGAGAATTCTTTTCCTTCACTATTGTAGCATCTCATTCGGATCCTGAGAGGGGGTTTTGAAGGCTGGCCCTTAAAAATCTCCGAAAGACTATCTTAGTCACTGTTCTATGGCTATGAAGAGACACCATGACCAAGACAATTATAAACAAAACATTTAATTGGGGGCTTGTTTGCAGTTTCCGAGGGTTATTTCATGATCATCATAGCAGGAAGCAAGACATATATCCCCTGGACAGACAGAAGGAGCTCAAATTCTACCATATATACAAGTACCTACAGTTCTCTAACCACAGCAAGCCCTGACTAACACCGACACCGTCTTGGACAGTACTTGGGAAGAGCATTAGTATTTTAGTGTTCTATTGTAGGGTTCCTATTACTGTGATGAAACTCCATGATCAAAGCAACTTGGGGAGGAAGGGTTTGGCTTGCACTTCCACATCACTGTTCATCATCAAAGGAAGCCAGGACGAGAACTCAAACAGGGCAGGAACCTGGAGGCAGGAGCTGATGCCGAGGCCATGGAGGGGTGCTGCTTACTAGCTTGCTCCCCGTGACTTCCTCAGCCTGCTTTCTTACAGAATCCAGGAGCACCAGCCCAAGGATGGCCGCACCCACAATGGGCTGAGCCGTCCCACATCAACCACTAAGAAAATGCCCTACAGATTTGCCTACAGCCTGATTTTATGGAGGCATTTTCTCAATCAAGGTTTTCTCCTCTTAGAAAACTATAGCTTGTTTTAAGTGTATACAAGACTATCTGGTACACACTCTTAAAGTCCTCAACCATGAAGCCTGATGATATGGCCATGGGGCCCATGAGGATTTCAGTGTGAGCTTCAGCTGGCCTCCTTTCTTCTTCCCTCTTTTTTTTTTTTTACTTTTCTTCCATCCCGTGTTACTGTTTTATGAAGTAATATTTCTTCACCTGAATTCCTGATTCTCACTGGGTTCCAACAGCTTCATTTTCTACAGATAGGATGTCTCTGGCTATATATAGATAAGTGTTTGGATACCGTTAGGCTCTAGAATCTATCTAGCATTAAGAGTTGGAAGTAAAAAGCACACAGGTATATGATGAAGTTTATTCTTGTTTTTTTTCAAGTTTTAGACTTTACCTATTAAAAGTCAACAAATATGTGAAGGGTTAAATTGCAATGGGCTTTGCCAGTGGTGATTCCCATCCCCCCTTTGGCCTGTCTAGTACTATGACCTTTTAGTTTTCATCAGTGTTTGTAAGAAAACATTTTGTATTTGGCTGAATCATGGTAATTCAGTTTGTCTGGTTTAAGTACAACTTAAATACAAATTAATTAAATTTACAAGCATGAGCTAGATGGACCCAACTCCAGGACTAAATGTTAGCTATATTTTAGTTGGAAAAAAGGTCATGGGAACCAGGATGATTTTATTTGGTTTATGATCTTAATTTATATTTTAAGATTTTTATCTATGACACTGTCAGATTTATAATTTAGACTTTCCTATATCCACTTTATTTTTCTTCTAAACTTGCCAAGCCATATTTTACATACCTTCCTATGAAATGTGAATGAGGGTCCCCTGGGTATTGATAAAGCATATGATGCGAACTAACAGTGCATTTTTTGATGCAACAGAAAAAAATCACTAAGCCTGTCACAGGTGAGATTCAGTGACTTCTGACTGCCCACTGATCACTGGAGATGCTGCGCGTTATAGAATCACAGTGTAGCCCTTTCTCTCCCTATGCTCTCGGGATAGCCCACCACCTTTCTTTTATGAGTAAGCAATACTGATGAGTCTTTGGCAGTACCTGAGCACTCTGAAGTCCAACCTTGAGTTATGGAGGCCTTTACTCTAGAAGGGAGGACCCAGCACGTTAGACCTTCCTTAAAGGAGGCTTAAACATTGCTGTACTTTGAAACAGGTCTCAAAGGTGTCTTGCATTATAAATCATAGAAACTGGGAACGTTCATGAGGCCAAGGAGCATTAGCATGGGACTGAGGTTGCTAATCTACTGATTTTAAGATTTGGGATTGAGGTGGGGCCAGTACACTCACAAGCCTGTGTGTAGAAGAAGGCTTGAGGGGACCCTGATGAATTCATCTAAGGCAACTCGCTTTGAAGATGGTTGGACAGGAGAGTGAGCCAATGTGTCGGTGGCCATTAGAAGATGGGAAAGTAATATCTCTCTCAGAATGCAAGAACATAACTGGTGAACATCTGGATTTCAGCCCAGTGAGACGTCAGATCAGTGGTTCTTAACCTGGGACTGTGACTCCTTTAGGGGTCAAATGACCCTTTCACAGGGGTCTACACACCAGATATCCTGCATATAAGATATTTACATTATGATTCATAACAGTAGAAAAGTGACAGTTATGAAGTAGCAATAAAAATAATTTTATGGTTGGGGGGGTCACTATCCGATGAGGAACTGTATTAAAGGGTTGCAGCATTAGCAAGGCTGAGAACCCCTTACCTGGATGGATGACTTGTGGACCTGAGATAATAAAACTGTGTGCCATTAGGAATCTCTCACAGGTGTCCCTCTGAATCACACTGCTGTAGGCAACCAGCACCACCGGATAATGTATGACCTTGGGTGGGACTGTTGACCTTGGATGACTAGATTTCCTCTGTATAAAGTACAGACAATGAGACTTTACAATTTTTTAAAATGAGAATTTGAGTAGGATAGTATTTGTAAAGTGTTTCAGTTGCTACCTGACAAGAAATAAAAACTCAGTACTAGGGAAAACTTGCCAGTTGAATGACCAGTTAAGATAATACAAGAACTGAAAATTCCTGTGCAGGGGACAAGGGACATTTAAGGAGAGAAGGTGACCTTGGGAGAGCCTATGGGGTTCTGGAGGATGGGATTCAGTTACCTAAGACTTAGGAAGGGAGCAGGCTCACTGTGTACTAAGTAGGTGGCTTCTGGAGCAGTGTTTGACCATGACAAGCCCTGAGCTTTGCAATGACTGAAGGCAGTCAGCCTGGAGCAGCAGCAAGTCCTGGGACTGGAAAAGTTTGAGTCAGGGTTGTGATCTGGGCTCCTGGGAGAGTGTAGGATAGAGGTGGGGCAAGAGGCGCGGCAATGTCCTGGCAGAAGGAAGCGTTCCCTCCCGATGGTTCTCAAGTGTTGCCAGGCAATTTCCCCTCCTTAAATTTGCTTCCTGCAAGCTCTTTTCTGCATTGTTACAATGGGCTTTTTTAAAGGAGCCACAGGCTGCACTGTGGGACACAGACTCCCTTAGCACACCTTTTCTAAAGTGTGATTCGGGTGATCTGTTCCACTAATTCATGCGGTTATTGGACAAGGCCTGTTACTGCTTCCGCGTAGGCCAACAGATCCCAGGTTAGTTAACCATGTGGGCAAACAGCCTTGACCAGAGCACTCTGCCCTTTTCCCCTTGGCTTCCTGCTGCCCTAAGCTGCCAGCTCTCAGCTCTGCCTCTCTTACTGTGGTGGTTTTTGCTCCTGCTCTGCCAAGCAGCACTGGCAAAAAGTCAGCTGCCACACCGCTGGCACTGCAACCGTGGATAATCTCCTGGTCCCTTCGCGTCGCTTGGCAGTTCCTCTGTCCTCTTGTTGGTCTTTATTCCTGTTCTCTTGGGTTACAAAACTTGACTGCTGTCCATGGCCTCAGCTCCTTTGATCTGAGCAATGGCCAAGATCTTCTTCTTTGATAACACAGAAAACTTAATTGAAAAAAACGAAGCAGGGTATTGTGATGTACACCTGTGATCCCAGGCCTCGGGAAGTTGAGGCAGGAGAATCTTGAATTTGAGCCCTGTCTGGGCTATATAGTGAGACGCTGTCTCAAACAAATCAACAGAAAAGGGATAAGACTGCGTTTTTTTTCCTCGTAAATAAAATGTAAAGCTGGAGCCATGAATATCTTCAAAAATATGGTACACATAAAATGTGTATTTATTTGTTGATAACGGTATTTACTGTATTTGTTTTTAAGGTTGAAGATGATTCTAACTCAGATAAAAAAATCTAGGGTTAACTGGACATGCTGTACTTTAGAAAGCTGAGGCAGGAGAATTAACATGAGTTCAAGGCCAGCCTGGTCAGTGTAGTGAATTTGAGGCAAGTTACATCCTCTCTCAATGCCCCCACCCCCCAAAAAAAGAGCAACCAGGACTAGCTGATCAAATTGTTACCCAACTTCTTTCTTAATGGGATTATTTTTTAATAGTCAAAGTGGAAATTTGAATATATTTTACTCACCCTGATACTTAGTGGTCACTTAGAAAGAAATCTGATCACTGTTTACATACCAGGGAAGTAGAATTCAAGTACTTTTGGGAATTGGTGTCACATGGACTCCAGTGTTTCTCTCCAGGGATTTCAGTGCACAGGGAAGAACACTGAGTTCTATTTGATGATACTTTTTTTCTATTTGCCTCTCAAGACTGAAGACTCCTGGGGAATATTCCTCTAACATGGACTGTGCTTGAGAAAGTCTGCAATGAATCCCAAGTTTCCATGTGTGTATCAGGCTCCCGGGCATAGCCAGTGACACTGTGTTGTGACCATATTCCTCTAACATGGACTGTGCTTGAGAAACCCAAGTTTCCATGTGTCTATCAGGCTCCCGGGCATAGCCAGTGACACTGTTTTGTGACCTTGCTTTATGACAAGCAGCTAGGCTTTTGTTTCCCTGCTCTACTGGGTAACAACTTCACCTGCATGGCTCCTCTGTGTTTGCATGGGACCTGCTGGTGACTGGGATCTGCGAATGTTGCTCACCCCTTGTTCAGTTGGGTGCCTCCACTTCAGAGGAAACCTACCTCTGCCTCGTATCTGTGAACATTTTGAGAATTCAATGCTGCAACAAACTAGGGAAGAAACTGGGGTTTCTAAGTCACTGGGCCTAAGCTGTGTATTCTAAGTGATACACATCATATACTCTTCTGTATTTGAAAAGTTTTGTTTGCAGTGGGCGGGCCCCCTTCTGCTGCTTCGAAAGCCACAGGGAGAGTCTTGTGTTGACTGTGGGGAAGGACTTCTAGGTGGTAGCTTCTGGGCGCCATGGATTAAGCTCTGTAGGGCTCTCAAAGCAGATGCCTAATATGGCTTCACTGACTTTCCCTATTGCTTGGGAGTTTGAGCTTAGTCACCTGTGAGGACTCCCTTTATTAGCCTTGTCTCTGTAAAAATTCTCATTTCAGACAGACATTTCTTGACCTTATCTACTCAGGAAATATTGACAGAAAGGGCTCCAAGTGGCTGAACGCAATGACTAGACGTTTGCATGTCTGGTTTTATCCTGAGGAACTGTGATGTGGGGAATTCTGTGACGTGGTGTATTCTCTCTGCCCTTTGGAAGTCAGCACTGAAGGTTTTTTTTTTATTCTTTGTTTATGATCCTTCAAGTAATAATGAAAGTGACTTAGGAAATAAAAAGGTCCTAGGTGGTGTAGTATACTTTAATGAGGATATAGACTTTTAATAATGAATGATTTGATGTATAATGGAAAATAAATCTTGAAAATATGTAAATTAGACTATGTGAAGCATTTTAAAGTGTGTAATTGTGTGTGTGTGTGTGTGTGTGTGTGCACGAATGGACAGGTCAGAGGTCAACCTTGAGTGTTCCTGGAAGCCACTCATCTTTACAATTTCTTATTAGTTGTGTGTGTGTATGTGTGTGGGTATGCACACTTCAGGGCATGCGTGAGGAGCTCAGAGAAGTGAGTTCTCTCTTTCCTCCTTAAGTGGCTTCCAAGGATCCAACTCAGGTCACCAGGCTTGCATGGCAAGTGCTCATAGCCAGTGAACCATTTATCTACCTTGAGTTTTGAGACAGATTTTCTCATTGGCTTCTGTTCACTGAGCAGATGGGGCTCTCTCGTGTTGGGACTTCCAGTGTATGCCACCAAACCCAGCATGTTTAAGTGGGTCCTTGGGATTAGACTCTGGTCCTCCTACTTGCATGGTGAGCACTTTATCAACATCGCTTTCCTCAGACATACATCATTTTATTTTGATTTTTAGAGACGGGGTTTCTCTTTAGCTTTGGAGACTGACCTGGCCTTGGACTCACAGAGATCCACCTGCCTCTGCCTCCCAAATGCTAGGATTAAAGGCGTGTGCCACCACCATCCAGCTTGACACACACACGTTTTAAAAAGAACATAACATTTTTAAATACATTGGAGAGGACACCTCTTAGAAATAATTTGTTGAGAAGAGAATCATATAACAATCAGTTTCAAAGTTAATCACTTAGTGATATTTCTAGTAGCATGTAATCACTGATCGTTTTATGACTTCAAAGTAAAACCTCTTGATCACTAAGTAGTCTGTCCTTGTTTTCTTCTTTAGCCTCTGGCAACCATCAGCCTGCATTCGGTCTCTAGGGGCATATGTAACATGAAGGGCCTGCTTTGTTGGGGTTTTTGTCCTGCCCAGTTCCCACAGCCAGAAAGTCCCAAAGAATGTCACACAGAGAGTCTATATTAATGATAAACTGATTGGCCCATTAGCTCAGGCTTCATATTAGCTCTTATAACTTATATTAACCCATTATTCTTCTCTATGTTAGCCACATGGCTCGGTACCTTTTTCAGCAAAGCAGGTCACATCCTGCTTCTTCCATGATCTGGGCAGGATTGTGGAGGAATGGGCTTCCTCCTTCCCAGAATTCTCCTGTTCTCATTGCCCCACCTTTACTTCCTGTCTGGTTGTCCCACCTATACTTCCTGCCTGGCCAATCAGTGTTTATTTAAAACATGATTGACAGAATACGGACAATTCTCCTGTACCAGGCAAAGCCATTTTGGATGCTTTGCTTAAATGGCAGATGACCTTTGAGGACTGGCCTCTTTTACTTAGCATTATGGTTTGGAAGTTCACCTAACTTGCAGAATGTGCTCTTATTTTGTGGCTTTTTCTGGGTGAACAACAATCTTGGATGCTGACGTTGCGGCGCGTACATCCATTGGTCAGTTAATGGATGTGTGAACTGTTCCTGCATCTGTGTGTAGTAAACAGTTAGGCCATCAGTGTGTATGTGTGTCACCTTGACTGATCATCTCATTGGTTCTTTGGGACATACTCTGAAGGGGAAGCCATGAAAGTGAGTAAGGGATTGGGCTGAAGAAGGACATAGTAAAGTCTCAGAAGGAGAGTCCTTGTGTAGTCAGGTGAGAGCTTACTAAACACAGTGTGGCTAATTTAACTGAAGTCCCTGATAGTCCTCCCAACGCTTTGTCTCTTGTCAAAGGACAAGAGAATGTGTTAAAGTAATGTGCAAATATGTTACTGGTTAAATGTTTCTAGAAGACAACTGGTTTCACAACTCAAAAGGGGAAACCTTAGCAAAGACTTGCCTCACCTCTGGCCCAGGGTTTGAATGTTGCTCAGAGTCATATTGCGCTCACACTCCGTGTTCATGGTTTATAATGAAGACAGAGTCCAGATGACTGAGGCATGTGCTTGTTTAAAACTGAACAATAATGGGACGAGGAGTGACACAATTTGTATTTGTATTTAGCTGGATGTGAGAGCTCTTTCCTGCCCCCCCCGCAGGAGAGTGAGCATCCTAAGGGGTGGGGTACAGTGGTAGCTTCAGGAGGAGCAGATGGCTTGGCCAGGAGGTGAGTGGAAGGTTTCCTGGATTTGGTGAGAGATTCTGGAATCTTTGCAGGTGCAGATCTCTGTCATTCATTTACTTACTAGTTCCCAGACTTCATGGTCACTAAAGGTTCTTCATTGTCAGAGTCCTTGAGTACTTTGCATTCCTCATGATTGCAACTCATTGAAGCACCCCATTCTCCCTTCTGGAAGCTTCCTCTCTTTCCTCATGTTTCATAATACCTCCTTTTAGTCTTATTTCTCTGGGTGCTAGATTTTCTTTCTTGACTTTAACTGTAGTTGATTGGAAATTGTCTTTTCCCTCCCTCCTTTCCTCCCTCCCTTCTTCTCTCCCTCTTTCCTTCCTTTTCCTCCCTCTTTCCCTCCCCTCTCCCCTTCCCTTCTGCCCTCCCTCCTTAGGTCCCTCCCTCTCTCCCCCCTTCTCTCTCCCTTCTTTCCTCTCTTCCTCTTCCTCTCTCTCTCTCCCTCTCTTCCTCCCCCTTTCTCCCTCCCCTTCTCCTCCTCCCCCTCTCTCCCTCCCTATTCTTTCTTCCTTTCTCCCTCTTTCTTTTTCTTCCTCTCTCTCCCTTCCCCTCTCTTCCTCCCCCTGTCTCCCTTCCTTCTCTTTCTCCCTTACTCCCTCTCTCTCTCTCCTTTCTTTTTCTCCCTCTCTCCCTCCTTTCTTCCTTCTCCCTTTCTTCTTTCCTTCCTCCTTCCCTTCTTTCCTTCAGGTTCTGGAAATCCAGTCCAGGGCCTTGTGATGCTGTCAAAGTGCTCTACTACTGAGATACACTCTAGTGTTTTATTTTCTTCTTTTCATTTTCCATTTTCATTTTGGAAACATGATCACTATATAACCCAGGTTGATCTCCAGCTTGTGATCTTCCTTTTCCCGGAAGGCTCATCTACAACATTGAGTTCAACTATTGATAATGCATGTTTGACTCCATAAGCCATATTTTTGAGCAGCTCTTATTTTTCTGATTTGATTTATTTTTATGCATAAAGGCATTTTGCTCACATGTGTTTTCGTGCATGCCGTGTGTGCCATGCCCTCGAAATTCAGTGGTAGGCATCAGATCCCTTGAATTAGAGTTGCAGATGGTTGTGAGCTGCCATGTTGGTTCTGGGAACCAAACCCAGATCCTCTGAAAGAGCAGTCAGGGCTCTTAACCTCTGAGTCATGTCTCCAGCTCTCCTTAATTTATGTCTTAAGATCAACAATTTCTCATGGGCTCTGAAACTGATTTATTGCCAGCTGGATATCCTGATCAGGGCACCAGGAGTTCAATATCGCTGTATAGTTTTATGTTCCAAATTAGTGACAGTCTATGTTCCTCATTGTGAAAATATTATGATGGCCAGCTTCCAGGGCCGTTCTCCCCTTCTGATAGGTCACTCTGGTGTACCGGGGAATTATACGATTGTTGTACAAGGGGGGTGGCTGTGTCCTGCTGCCCAGAAGTGGGGCCGTTTGTTTCCAGCGCCTGGCTCCCAGCCACAGCCGCTTGCTTATGCCCGAAATAATTACACACAGACTGTATTCATTTAAATACTGCCTTGCCCATTATTTCTAGCCTTTTCTTGGCTAGCTCTCCTATCTAAACTAACCCATTATAAAAGTCTGTATGTCACCACGAGGTGGTGACTTACCGGACAATTCTAAGGTACGTCCATCTTGGGTGGAGGATCATGGCGGCTCTCACATTTCCTTTCTCTCTCACCGCCTTGCCTTCTGTTCTGTCTATTCCACCCACCTAAGGGCTATGTCCTATCTTACAGGCCAAGGCAGCTTCTTTATTAACCAATGAAAGCAACAGAAATAAAGATGGACCCTCCTACATATGATTAGACAGGTGGTCCAGAACAGAGTTTTCACTGTTACAGTGAGAATTCCAGAGTGTCGAGGTCCAGTCTAGATTCTGCTTTCTGATTATAACAAAATCCCAGGGGAGAGAGGGACTGAAGAATGGAGTGATAAACGCGAAGCACACCGGCATCACCAGTATTGACAACTGTCCAGATTCTTGAGTCAGTAAGTGCTGCTGGAATTGAGAAATAGTTTTCAGGCCTAGGTTGAATTCAGATCATTGGCAGGAAAACAAGGCTGAAGCTGAGGGTGTGGTTATAAAATCCTCTGAGTTCCTAGAAAGATATAAGACAGTGCCTGGAACTGTGCAGCCCAGCAGTCAGGCTCCTGAAGTGATGGTGGTATCGTCACTCAGTCCTCCTGGAAGGCTGGAGTAAAGAAGGCTCTCTTAAGGTCAATGGGAGTGAAGGTAGTGAAGACTGGTCAGATTCAGATCAGAGCTGCCTTGCCTTTGACAGAACTGCACTCCCTGAGGCATGGTCAGCCTACATGAAAAGACCAGAATATTTAGTTGCTCCAAATGTCTACAGGCATGATCGGGTGTCAGCTGAGAGAGTATCACAACTGCTCACATAGGCTACTTTGCAAGGAAAAGGGACGATGAGGTATAAAATGATCTCAAGATTCCAGAGGGAGGAGCCAGAAACTGTGACGACAATCCCCTGACTTTGGGTCCTAAAGGAGAGACAGCCAGCATTTCTAGGGACAGGTGACTCTTACGTGCCTTTACTTTCTCCACACCTTGACCTGGAGAGTGGAGAATGCTTATGTATCATGTGTTTCCCCACCAACGGAAGCCTCCTGCTCCTGTTGTGTTGGCCTTCATTTATCCCCATAGCAACACTGTAAACAAAAAGGAGCTATTTAGATACCATTAGGGGTTATCATTTTTTGTTTGTTTTTGAGATGTCAAACTTTGGCCCTGAAAGTGTAGGTATTACATATATTTTAAGGAGGCTTTCGGCGCAAGAGGAGCGGTAACTTCCTGGTCATTCACAGGCAGTTGGGGCGAGAGGAACTCTACTCGATGGCTACTTCAGGATGGAACGTGCACAACCTTGCGCATATCTGGAGCTGATTTTGAAGATAGTCCACGTTTTGATTTCATCTTGATAAGAAATAAGAATTTGGGGGTTATGTCCAGTGAGATTGCTCAGTGGGTGTGCTGGGTATTTTTATGTTAACTAGACACAAGCCAAAGTTATCGGAGAGGAAGAACCCTCAATTAAGAAAGCCCCTCCATAAAATCGGGTTGTAGATAAGTCTGTAGGACATTTTCTTAGTGATTGACGGTGTTGGTAGTGGTGAGGCAACCCACTGCATGTGGTGCCAGTCCTGGCCTGGTGGTCACGTTAATAAGAAAGGAGGCTGAGCAAGCCATGAGGAGCAAGCCATAAAGCAGTACCAGTCCAAGGCCTCTGCTTTCATTGCTGCCTCCAGGTTCCCACCTTGTCTGAGTTCCTATCCTGACTTCCTTCGGTGATGGTCTACAGCGTGGAAGTGTAAGCTAAATAAACCCTTTCCTCCCCAACTTTCTTTGGTCGTGGTGTCTCATCACAGCAATAACGACCCTAAGGTGGTGGGTAACGGTGTCTGTCACACAGAGCTGGCAATCTGAGTTTGATTTCCTAGAACCCATAGCGAAATGCAAAGATTTGACCCCTGAAAGTGATTCTCTGACTTCTACACATGTGCCCAGGTGGAACACACACACACACACACACACACACACACACACACACACACACACATACGCATGCACACCAGACACGCACACCCTCCAAATACGCAGGCTAAACAAATATGTTAATAAACCGAGTTTTGGAGGCCTTGGGAGAGAGTGTGAATTTTTTTTTTTTTTACATGAGTGAGTTATGAAACAGTAGTCTCCAGACAATGAAGTATTGGCGCCAATAGTCCAGCATGGCCTGGTGATCCCCATATATTCTTTATGTCCCTGTGAAGTCTTGACTGAACAGCAGTGGTCTCTGTCACAGTACAATCTTATAAAAATGACGGAGCAGGACTTTGAAAGCCAGGAAGTGCAGCTTCACCTCGCCTCTCACCTCACTGGTTCTATCAGGTCGTCCTATGGAAACATCTATTTACCCTGATTTGCCAAGCACATGAGTCAGTCACCTGGGGAACAGCCACAAAACCAGGAAAGCCTTCAGATGACTGCAGACTGGGCTGACTTCTCAGTGAGAGCTCGATGGGGGGGGGGTCCTCCAAGTCAGAAGCACCTCGTGAAGGCTCTCCCATGGTCCAATCTCCCCAAAGTTATCATGGTCCAATCTCCGTAAAGTTATCAGAAGTCGCGGTCTCTTATGCTGCTGTTTTCGGGTCATTTGTTCTGCAGCATCGTTTGACTAATAGAGTTCCTGTAAGCAAAGGATACACACTGGAGAGCTTGCGTAGATCTTTCTGGCATTTTTATCCTAGTGTCTTAGTAAGCACCTTTTCCTGACGATTAATCAGAGGTCGGGGGGGGGGCTGAAGAGAGTATAAAAATATCCAAACTTTCTTTTTCTGTAGGGTTTCCCTTTCTTTGTCCCCATACAGACACTGTGAGTGAGAAGTCCTTAGACATCAATTAGGGTTTATCATCGTCATCATCATTGCTATTATTTTGTTTTGAGAAGTTACCATTGGCACCGATGGCATAGGGGGATTGTGTGTGTTTAAGGAAGACTCTTTTTGACAGGAAGTCGTTTCTAACGATTGAGCTATGGAATATTGGTGTGAGGAATTGGAGGTTTGGGCACCCCTGTTCTTGCAGAGAGAGTTGCCTACCCTTTGTAATGGTTGCCATCTGTATGCGACCCGCTGCAGGGATAAGGAAAATGGGGCCAGAGAGCATAACTAATCTTTCTAAAGCCAGCCCTAGCTCCCAGGCCAATTAGATGAGGTTGATTTCCATTTGTGCCTTGTCTTTGTTGTTATTGTTTTGCTTTGCACCTCTCCCCCTTTTTGGTAGTTTCAGTTGAAAATAATTCCATCTAGTAAGGGCTAAATGCTTTCTTTCTAGTATGCTGAGCTGGGTGTGGCTACTCGATGTTGGAACAGACATGAAAATTTTATTTTATAATTTTGTACATCCCTTGAGGCAATGCTCTGACTGGGTCCTTTGAAATTGCAGGAAATAAATTACCAGCGGGCGCCAGTCCAAGAGGCACGGTGTAGCTCACAATGCTGATTGGAGTAGAACCCACTCCCAGTGCATAGGCCGTGTGTGGATTTATATGGCACGCTCTTCCGCTCTAAAACGGAGTGCCATTAAGCTTTTAAGACAGCATTCTGCTTTGTGGTTGATTCAAAAGGCTATACTCAGGACTAAGATGTGGTCCCATCGCTTGTATTTTTCCTTGAACTTTGTGCCTGATGGAGCAGAGTCACTTTCGATTTGAAGTGGTTTCTCTCTAAATACTTGGAAGGGTTTTGTGGAATGTGTGGCTTCTCCCTTATCAACTTGTACATTTTGTTCACCAGGTGAGTGCCATTATGTTTTGGTAAAATATGCTGGTTTTTTTTTTTAACTCTTAGTTCCTTAAGTTTGTTCTGTTTGATTTTTGTTTCAGGAGTTTGTAACTTATTTATTTATTTATGTGCAGTTCCAGGCACCCGGCTCGAGGCCCCGTGCTTGCTAGGCGAGCAGTCTTCTGCTGCCTTATATTCTCAGCTGATCGTTCATGTGACTTTAAGCATTCAGAACTAAGCTAGGCAGATAGGAAAATGCTTAATAGTTTAGTTTTTCTTTTTTATTTGAGGGTTGCTTCCTGTCAGGTGTCAGGTGCCTGATGAGTCTTGTCTGCTCTTCTGAGAGTGGGCATTATTAAAACGATTTGCGTTTTCAAATAATTGCAGATCATATAGCATTTAGAAATGGTAAGCTTAACCGTGAAATTATCATTGGGTTTCTACTGGAATTTTGCCAATAAGTTGTACGTATGTACGTTTGCACATGTTCACGTATGCATGGATATGTGTATATGTGAATGGATATATATATATAGAGAGAGAGAGAGAGAGAGAGAGATCAGAGGTCAGTTCAGGGTGTCTTCAGTTTTTCTCCACTCTATTGCCCCCTAGAAATTTCTGTAATTGTTAAGGCCAACTTATTTCAAATTATAAAACATTTCAGTTCCTAGCTGGTTGGTGCTGTCATTTGCTGAGAGCATCCTGGAACGACCTCCCACTTCCACAGAGAGTTTTTGTTGCTGATTTTTCATGTCCCTCCCTTCCTTGGCAGTCAGTGTTGCTTTTCATTGGTCACACTTTCTCTTCCGAACTCCCCTTATGCTCTGAGAAAAAGCTGCTGGCTTGGCCTCCAATCCTCTCATTTTTTTTGTCTGATATTCCCTCTCATCCTGACTGTGCTGCCTACGCATAGAAGCGCTGGCTTCTCCAAATGGGAGATTGCCTTCTGCTCTGTGGACCTCAACTTGGGAGGGAGATGGGTGTGGCTCCAGGGAGGCCCACAGCACCGAGGCAGAGTTGCCAGCCAACTTATGTGGACAAGCGTGTGCCAGCATGCAAGAAAGACATTCCCCTACGCACAACCCCAGCAAAGCAAAATAGTCCACATGAAGTCACCAGGGACTCAGCCACATAAAGTACTTTTCTTTTTCAAGAGCAGTAAGGGGTGATGCCAAAGCTAATCCTAGGAACCAATGTGTGTGGTTGCAATGTGGCTCCCTAAACATAGAATATATGGTGGTCTCGCAGCAGCTTAGCATACTGGTAAGCGTTGGTCTGTGAATGGAGGATTGGGCTTTTGAAATTAGATAGGAGGGCAGGCTTGGAGGTGAGGGAGAGCTTTTCAGTTTTTTTTGGAGGCAGTCCTTCAGACAGGTGCAGGGAATGAGGACTATGCCCCTCCCCAACGGTATGGTTCAGCCAATAAGCGCCAGGCTTCTCCTTGGTCCTATAGCGTGGTCTCTGTGCCTGTCACGAGCTGGCTCAGCAACCAAACCCAGATTCCAGGTGTGGTATTCCACAGCCGTTCTGTAATTTGTGATCATAGAAACAGAATGTTCCTCCTCTTATTTCTTCCCTGCCAACAGTTTCTGGGTGGGTGAATGTCAGTAGCTGGAGTTATTTTTAAAGAGGTGAAGCTTGTCGTGCGAAGCTGGGAAGAGGGCGTTTGTTTGCAGAGCAGAAGCTGACATCAAAGTGTAGATTACTGCTCACTGGCCAGGCGCTTGTCCTATAACAGGTAATGTTTAACGTGCCAGTCACAAAGATCACAGAAACAGTGTACGCTCGGGCAGAAGGTAGCACCACCTTTTATGTTCCGGAAGACTCAAAGGCTATACGTGTCCACGGACTTTTTTTTTTTTTTTCCTCTCAAATACACTTACGCGTTGTTCTTGCCACCGCCTCTTTTGCTGACTATAATTGGACTTTGAAGCTGGGAAGTTGTCTCATAAACCTTTGTCTGAGATCAAGCTCAGCTAAACAATCACTTTCTAATTCTTTTCACAGGATAATATAAACGTTTTTTTGAAAGCTTGTGAACAGATTGGATTGAAAGAAGCCCAGCTTTTTCATCCTGGGGATCTGCAGGATTTATCAAACCGAGTCACTGTCAAGTAAGTTCCCTGGTGTGTTTTCCACGGATAACAAATATGTCATGGATAAATGTAATGAATAGCTATGTATTTTTAAGCTGAAGGCTTGCCGCTTAGGTGAAAATAATTGCTGAGAGATTCTGTGACTATGGAACGATCTCTCTTCTGTGTGTCTCCTTCTAAAATAGACTCTTTAAAAAATGGCTTGGGGACGGAGAGTGAGAAGCCCAACTGTAACTGATACCGTGTCAGACTCTTGTGGTAAATCTCTATGCTGACCGGGGTGACGGTTTATTTTTTAATGTTCTCCAGCATGACAGTGTCTGGCTGCTAATGGTGAGGATATTTATTCATTATAATTACGGAGTGACTTTAGAGGCTATTACTGTAATTTAAGGTAAAAATAGTCAGTTTAAAGCACTTTTTAGGTAGTTGGACATAGGACATGATCGATAACAGAAAAATGACAAGAGTCAAGCGGTGAAAGGCACTTGTCAACATTTGGAAGATTCATGTGCCTAGGACCTACAACCTCCATGAGTGCGGTTGCCTTTCAAACAGAGAACCTTCTCCCACTGTTTAATACTTTGGACAAGAAGGCAGACGGGGACATGAACACACATCTGCTATTCTGTTGGAGTTTATGTGGGCAGTGGTGGTAACGTGTGCGTGAATGGTTCCAGGACGATGGTGTTAACTTGTGGCGAGGTTGGTTTTTTTCCTACAAGCTTAAGCTGCATCCAGGAAATACTAGTACAGTTGCGGTACCAGGTAAATGTGACAGGAATGTTATATAATTTTGAAATAATGCCTCCCCCCCTTATTTAGGCTCTTGAACCTAATTCATGTTTTTTCCAAGTGAGGAAATAAATTCTTATTCTATCTGTAGAAATTTGAAAATAGAAAACCGTGTCTATGCTTCAGATAAAGATTATGTCCTTTATTCAAGCACTGAAGCTGCAGTCATTATTAAAATCAATTAGGAAATCTTAAACAGAGCCACCGTGTCACAAAGGAAAACAACGCCACAGATATTTACGATAGTCTGTGCTGTCTCCTGGCCGTCTAACCTAAAGCCTCAAACAACACGAGTGGCTTTAAAATCTAACAGTAAATATTTCAAAGGAACAACCTGTGCCACATTGACCCATCTCTCTCTCTCTCTGTGGTGTTTTCCCAAACTCCACAGCAGTGACATGTCCCTTGAAGGGGAGTCTGTCCACGTTTCTGTTGACTTGAAAGAAAGCTCAAATCCCAAGTTTTATGGCTGAAAATATTTACTTCTGTCATATGCAGGGTCCTTTTAACTTCCCCTCGAAAATGCGTTTGTTTAATTTTCTTTCCTAAGACCTATTCTGAGCAAAGAAACTTTAGCCTTCAAACTCTTCTTCCCCCTCAGGGGTCATGCGAACTAAGGCTAAGCGCCTTTCCCTCTACAACCGTATCGCCTTGAACCTATGCAGCCTATACTTGAAAACTAGGCAAACCATGTTTGTTGGCCCCTGACTTCCAGGGTGTTGCATATAGGGCTTGCCTGGAGCCGCTTTCAGGAGTGGCTGGGTCTAAAATGTTGACAAGAAATCCGTATCTGGGCTCAGCCTCCTGTGAAATTAAATTACCGACAAAGTGAAACTGGGATTGCGCGAGACCGGAGTGGAAACCACAAGCCTGTCACAGCAAGGTGTGCCTCGGTCAGGGTGAGGGAGCCGCAGCCGCAGCTCTGGTTCTGCTGAACAACTTTCCATGCTTGTGTCTTGCTGGGCCGTCGAGGATAAGTTCTGGGTCGACTGCAGTGGGAGGCTCGGTCCCTCCGGGAAAAGATTGAAGATCACTGGCAACTGACTTCCCTTGTGCTTTGAGAAGGAACTTTTCATTAAAGGAAGCAGGTTTAAAGGAAGGCAAATAATTGCTCAGCAAAGAGAAATGTGGTTGTGAACTTCTAGTTTAAGCTCTTATGTAATGCGTAGATTCCTGTAGCTCCACTCTTGCCCTGTCATTATTGTAGATTAAAGGACTTGGCATTGATTAGATCGGTGGTTCTCTTGCGGAGCTAGTTTTCCCCACCCCCCACCCCCGTGGACATTTGGCAATGTTTGGAGACATTTTTGATTGTCATAGTTAGTGTGGGGTGCCACAGGCATCTATTGAGTGGGTCGCAGTGATGCTAAGTGCCCCACAGCACATAGAACAGCTTCAACAAGGAACGGTTTTCCTCTTCTAGGCAGTAATACTGCTGGGGTTCAGAAATTCTGATGTAGACATGGCAGGCCCTATCTGCCTTGGGGAAATGAAGGACTCTGAGTGGACAGACTTGTGACACTATATGATGTCACTTCTCGTGTATTGTCATTTCGGTGATGAATGTTTCAGCGGCAAGGCTCCTGGTGACTTGTCTGAAGAGTGGGAAAGCGGCTCGTCTGTAGACATTCAGTTTAGCAAACCCGTAGTAAGCACTTTGATGACGTGAAGTCCGCCGCCATTGCCGAACCACGCAGGCTGCATCTGATTGCTTACAGACCTCTGCTGGCCCTGCTTCTCATGCAAGGCAGCCATGGGATACCGAGAGAAAAGTGGAGCAGTGCATATACTCTGTTGTGGAACAGGAGGTGTTTTTGTTGGTGGGTGGAGGAGACATATTACTGGGTACACTGAGTGTGGGAGAATTGAGCGGAGCAGTGAGAACAGGAACAGTTAAGGAGCTGCTGGTAGTGAGCAACTGTAGGAGCCCAGATCCTAGCACACTGTAGTGATCTGGGACTTAAAATTTAATTTACAATCAATGTCCACCAATGAAACAGAACTAGAGTACTCTCTATGCTTCTGTAATTGCACACAGTCATATACGATCTAGTTTCCTCGGGTGTTTTTCAGAGAGAAACTTTGTAGTTTGAAGTTTTTCAAGTACATTTGAATGATTCTGTTTATTTTGGTATTGACTCATATTCACAAATCAGTAGGTTCCATTTATATTTTTCTTCCCAAAGGGTTAGTAAATAAACTTAGAATCCTGTCTCCATGAATGACAGGTGGAGGGCTAACCCAATACGTGGCCATTAGATTTAGCTAACATGATTTTAACATTTTACTGAGTACCCACACTGAACTGGACATACGTAATCCGTGGGATGAGGCACTTTCTGCCTAGTGACCACGGAGTCATGTCACAGTGCACTTGGAACTCCTGACAGCAAGTGTCAAGGTCCTTGTGATGGCATCTGGTCAGAAATAGAGGCACAGAGTGATTGATTATATTTGAAATCAGCTCATCAGAGAAGTCTTGGATGCTGTCTTACGGGACTTAGAGCTGGTGCCAGGACCGACTGATCATTAAAAGTTTTAACAGTATATGTTTAATAAATTCTGATTTATAAACTAAAGCATATTTAAAACATTGCTTACAACAGCTTTTTCTTTGTGTGTGTGTGTGTGTGTGTGTGTGTGTGCATGTGTGTGTGGGTAGAGTATATGCCTGCATGTATGCAGGTGCACCCACCCGTGCATGAGCACATGGAGTTCAGAGGCGTTGGTGTCTTCTATTGGTTTTCACTGGAGTCTTTGAGACAGGCTCTCTTACTGTCCTGAAACTTGCTGCGTAGGCTAGTCTGGATGGCTGGTGAGGCCCCAGCATCTGCGCATCTCCACCCTGAGTGCAGCCCTTACAGGCTTGCGGAGGATACAGGCTAAGAGCCAGACGCAGAACCGCATGCCGGTAAGCTCAGGATCCTAACTCAGGTCCTCACAGTTTGCCCCAAAGTACTTCACCTGCCGAGCCATCTCCACACAGCCTATTCCAAATGTGTCTATCAAATGCTTGAAACTGCAGATTTGAACAGACTGTAAAAATGTTTGTTCCCTCTGCCCCCTCAGCACTCCAATCCAGATTTGAACACGCCTTCAGATGAATTATGTGCATACGATAATTACAGAATTGCAATGCTATTGAACACAACATTTCTGTCACGAAAAGAAATTATTTTCTACTACGGGCTTAGAGCAGCATTGTTTGGGTTAGTAACCCTTTAAGTACAATATATAAATTTAAGTGGTGCTGTTTTCTGGGTTTCTCTTCTTATGCATCACTTTAAGGATACAGAAATCAAGCTTTTTTTTTTTTTTAACACTTGCTAGTTGCCAAAGGAAGAGTGGTTAGAAGTAAAATAAGTGTTACTATTGCTCCATCGCGAAAATGATGGAAAACTCAAATGACATTTCAGGGGTGCAGGTCGCTGTGGCTTCAGAAGCCAGCATGATTTTTGCATCAACAATGTGTAGTCCTTCAGGTTCCCAGATGGCACTGTGCTTGGACGTCTGTCAAATGGAGCCCAAGTGGGTGTGTGTGTAGAAGTGTCGATTCGTAGTTTTGTCATGTAGGTAAAAATAATTTATTTTGAGTACTTTCTTTATTAAGATTATTGTTATGCTTTTTAAAGTGTGTGTGTGTGTGTGTGTGTGTGTGTGTCTATCTCTATATATCAAGTGTATGGGTGCTCTCAGCAGTCAGATGAGGGTGTTGGATTCCTAGAGCTGGACTTACAGGTATCTGGATGTGACTTTCTTAACATGAGTGCTGGGGACCAAACTCAAGTCCCTTGAGAGCAGTGAGTGCTCTTAATCATGGAGCCATTTGTCCAGCCCCCATTATTATTATTTTTTAAGTTTATGGCTGGTTTTAGATCTTTTATTGCAAGTTTGTCTTTTAAATGAGTGTCTCACAATCTTTAAAGTAAGCTCAGTCCTCTCCAAACTTGGATCTGTCACTTGAGCTTGGTGACTTCCACCTGCCACTATGTGTTACTATTTTAAATGTCCCCTCCCTATTGACTCCCAGAGGGCAGAAAGGAAGTCTATTGTGCTGTGTCCATCTGCTCCTCCTTGTACCATTCTTCGGTGACGGGAACTTCCTGGGAGGGGGACATTAGCTCCTCTGGGAGCTCTGAGGCCCTCCCAGAGACCAGCAGGTGAAGTTGGTTCATACCGTTCACTGGCAAAGTCTGAGCCTCTAAGAGCCTCTGAAAATGCTCAGGAACATGAGTCTGGTCAAGAGGTTAGGTCCTAGCCGAATGGAGCTTTTATTTATCTTGGTTTTTTCGCAGTTTCTAGTTCTTAATCTGCTTCCCAGAATGAAAGGCTTCTGGGTCTCAGCTCGTCCTTAGCTTTCCCTACTTCAAATCTAAACATGCCACCGGGCCTGATTCTGCTTTGGCCGGCTGGCTGTGACATCACACTCCAGTCTGGACACGGTCTTTATCTTCACGAGCAACCTCACTTACGTTCACGCTTCAAAGTGTCTCACTCCGTGGCTAAGCTGAGTAGCAGTTCCCTGAATCAGCCCATGGGGGTTTTGACAGTTCCTTGCCTCCCCATCGGGGTAGCATTTGTTTCATAACGAGGCCCAAGAGACAGGCATTTTTCGGAAAGACATTCATCAGTCTTCCTAATCATTGTCTGTAGGGCCACGTCTGCTCAGTGAGTCCCTCTTCAAAAGTCACATGCCCAGGCACATCTGTAGTCTCCCAGCTGTTTGTTTAGATATCCATTTCGTTTAGATTTACTCTTATGTGAACGAATGCTTTGCTTGCGTGCATGTCTGGTTCCCGTGGAGTTCAGAGTGGCGTGCTGGATCTCCCGACATCACAGATGGCTATAAACTTACCTTGCGAGTGCTGGCAACCCAACCCAGGATATCCGCAAGAGCAACAAGCGCTGAGCCATCTTTCCAGTCCCTCCCAGTTTGTTTTTGACAGTGCGAGCTACCAGCATGAGGTCTTGTTTTTCTGAGTTGCTTGCTATGTTCTGGCCCTGTTTTAACCAGTCCTCGGCATGAGGGCGAAAAGTATGTGTGCTTGAATTAATCTCAGAGTGAAAAAGACAACTTCCTTGAGGAAGGGGAAATTTTGTTTTTGAGGAGTAATTTACTTGGATATCATATCAGAAGATTGATACAGGATTTTCTGACAGGTACCTGCAATCCACAAATCCGATGGGGATTTGCTTGGCAGTTTGACAGACAGTCCCGTGAATCCGTAGTTGGAATAGTGTCAGGATAAACCCACAGGAGGCTGGGGATATAAGTCAGTGTGTAGAGCGCTCGTTCAGCATACACATAATTCTAGGTTTGAATCCCCATAAACTGGGTGGGTATGGTGCTATATGTCTATAATCTCAGGGAGGTGGAGACAGACATGTGCTAGGTATGTCTGTATTTCCAGTATGTGGAAGACTGAGACAGAAGGGTCGGAAATTTAAGATCATTTTCTTTTCTCATAGTGAGAACCAGGTTAGCCTGAGCAACCCGAGACCCTGCCCTCCTCACGCCCAGCAAGGAGAGCAAAGTGTTCTTTAAGATAAGAACGTACAATCACTTGAGCTTTTTAATCAGGGAGCTCTTCTAACTGGAAGAGACACAGATTTTCCATTTGGGTTTTCTAAGTTCTGATTCATCTACATGTAACTTGGGCCAACTCACAAAACTCTTGAAAAACAAAGGAGCATATATTATTTCTTTTATCTTTTGGTACCTGGTGTAAACGCTGATTTGGAAATTGGATTTTAATTATAGTCATTTCCTGGGCACTTCAAAGATCACGCTCTGAAGGTGGGGAGAGCTCGTCTTTCCATTGTCCGGTCTTCCAGGCTTTGCTCTCCTCGCCCTCGAAGCTGATCTGGCAGAGCAGTCATTGAACTTGTGGTTTCAATTGCCTTTGACTTATCACCGCAGGATAATGATACGGTCTGTTACAACACTTTCCGAAACCGGTGCAGCATCAAAAAGGGCACAGTTATCACTCGCTCACAAAGAGGAAACAAAGCCAAGCGGGAACTTTGGACCGTTGAGTCTTTCGAAGTAGTTGGTGGAAGTTTCAGTAAATTCTTCGACAGTTGTCCGAATAACAAACACATCATTTCCATCGGTAAACAATTACATATTTACACCTGTATATTCACATGAAATATTAGCCACAGTTCTATGTGTTTATATTATCATTATGTACCATTCTCTAGCTCGTGAAATCTAAGATATACATTTAAGAGTTTTGGGGTGTGAACTTTCCTGTGAATCCTAAAGGCAAAGACGAGAGTTTTGAAAAGCAGGCACTCCTGGTGAGGAAATGTCTCAGGAGTCACTAGTGTCACCAACAACTACAATAGGCCTCCTCTCAAAGCTGGCAGCACACTGGTAAGGCTCCTCTCTCGGTCCACCTACCATTAAAGTGCCGCATTAAAGTTCAGGGTGTCCCCCACCTGCCCCAGCCATGCTAACTCTGATAGACTTTTGGAGACTGTGAGCACGTAAGAAAACTGGTCATTCCCTAGCTGTTTGTTTTCACCATTTCCATGAAACCCTACTCAACCTCCGAGTTTTGCTCACTTTTCTCTGGGATCCAGCAAAAGAAATTCGAGTGAGGGGTGTGACTTGCTGTGGATAAAGATTCTTTGATGATTTTGGTGTCTTCTAAATTGGACTGACTCCTGTCCTCTGCACTTTGGTGGCACGTGACCTCAGCCAGCTCACGTTTCTTCCTTGGGATGGACTGGCTTCTCTGTAAGCTTAATAACATCATGGCAAATGGTATTCCTTGGCTTGCTCTGCCTCATGCTCCGTGCAAAACTCTGGGGCTAGACACCACTCACTATGGCACAGGTGGCTGTTGTTTGCCTGAAATCTAGAAAGTGCTACAACTTGGATGGTATGCAGCCTCCTGAGAGTGTTGGATGGGTCAAGGGAAATCAGCATGCGAGTGTGTAGTGCCCAGCATTTAGTAAGCGCTCAATGAATGCTAATGTGGTATCGTGAGCAATGCATGATCCAGCCACCTGCTTTTGGGTCCTGCATGTGCCTTAGAGCAAGTTACTTCTGGCAACTCAAATTGTGTTCATCAGCTGCAGGGCTTTATTTTTCTGAATTTAGTGCATTTGGGATTCAACCCTTCTTTTTGCTGGGATTAGATGCTTGACTAGATGTGGTTTTTAAAATATTTTATTTTTAATTCTGTGTATAGGTGTAGGCATGTATGTGCATGTTAGTGTAAGTGTCCGCAGAAGCCAGAGGGGTGGGATCCTCCTGAAGCTGTCCTTCAGGTGGCTGTGGGCAACCCTATGTGGGTGTTGAGAACTGGATTCCGAAGCTTTACAAGAACGGCACATATTCTCTCCTGCCCCTTTAAATTAATACATAAACAAATAATTTATAGTCAGTCAACTATAGAATTGATTTTGTTAAAATAAGAAAGCCAGAACGGGAGGACGGTTGTCTGCTTCCACCACGTTACATGTGACGCTTTTTAATGAACTCCTGAAAAATTCTTTTGTCCACTGTATTTCCTGGAAATGTCAAGATTTTAATTTGAATTGATTTAGCTCAACAGCCTCCCCATTTTAAAAAAGAGCAAACCAGAAACCCTTCACAAATTCCGAGGATGCCATTCGTCGCAGCTTCAAGCCCAAGCCTCTGCTTCACTCAGTGGTTTATTTTTAGTGTTGCCCCCTTCCCTCGTTTTGTGAATTGTCATTTCCGTGACAGAGAGGTCGCAGATGAGGTCAGGAGCTGGTATGGGAAAGGATTTGGAGGACTTGGGTTCTCTTTCCTCACGGAATGAGCTCATGATCCTGACTGAGCGCAAGTGCGCATCGCAAGCCCTGTTGCCCACCGACAACGACTAATTCTCCTCTGGGCCACGCCATCGAAGCATCAAAAGGGCTTTGATTATATTATCAGAAGTATGATGCCTACTTTACGCATCGGTACTTTATATGGTAATAGGGTGAGAAGTGTGTCTCCTCTCTCCAGTTTTACTTGAATATGAAAAAAGTAAAAAAAAAAAAAAAAGTAGGAAATGTAATTTTCTATTGATGTGTTTTAAAAATACATTTCAATCTGGTAGGTGTTTTTCTTCTTTTTTTAAAAGTAGAACCTGGCTATTAAGTATTTAACCGAACAGACACAGAAATTGTTTATTGGTTATCACTTGCTTCTGGAAAGTTTCGGCTGATGAAACAGTAAAAGGTCAGGGGAAATTGCCTGGTCTAAATTCTAGCATTCTTTGCTCAAATTCTGGGTGACACTAGTGATTGAAGGCTCTAGCCTTTATTTCTCGGACACATACACTTTTTCGTGCCTCTCCTAAATTGGGTGGAAGATTTACAAGTAGTCTCTCTATCTTCCAGAAAGCTTAGTGCTGTTGCCTCGGAAACCACTGAGCAAACAGGCACAGTAACCCAGGCAAACAGCACCAGTCTCACTGGAGAGACTTGGAGGGAGAAACCTGTCCTATAAATCTAAGTGGCGCACACTAATATTCTTAAATGTGATCAGTATGATTTTTATAATATTATCATCCAAAAGGCAGATTAAAAACATACTTTGAACCAACACAACCCAGGTTAGGCTGTATTTCTTAAGCTTTACAGGAAATCAAGCAGGGTTTAGTGACCCCCAGAGAAGCACCTGCTTTGAATTAAGCGCTGTTTGCATTAACACAGCTTAAATCCCAAATTTACCAAGAGTTGGCTCTGCGGGCTCAGAACAGTTTGGGGGAGATTTTTCTAAACAAAATATCGAATATCAGAATTTCTTCTGTTTCATTTCATTGCAACAATATTGACAGCTGCCAGCCCCAAATGCTTCTGCTTCGTTTTTTGCTCTTCAGTCTACTGATATGGAAATTATCCTCCAAGGATTTGGTGTTTGGTGTATGTGGTTAAGCCATTTGGCTGGCCTGTTACTAAGCCTCTCTCGTTTCATTCTTGGAGGGACAATTGCTGAAAAAGTGTCTTTACATATAAAATGCCACCAAATAGCTCAAACCACAGATTTCTGTGTCTTCAGAGAGTAGAGCCCCAGATGATAATTGTAGGTAAATTTTCTTTTCCAAAGGGGTGTGGCTTATGTCTGGGAGGAGACAGTGTCTTAGTCACTGTTCTATTGCTCTGAGGAAAAACCATGACTATGGTAACTCTTATAAAAGAAAGTATTTAATTGGGACTTGCTTAAAGGGTCAGAGGTTTGGTCCATTGTCAGCACTGGAAGGAAGCTTGGCAGACACAGTCTTGGAGAAGAAGCTGAGACTTCTACATATCCATACCCATAGGCAGCAGGAAGAGAGCTACTGGGCTTGGGTTGGGTTTTTGAAAACCTTAAAGCCCACCTGCAGTGATTCATTTCCTCCAGCAAGGCCACACCTCCTTTCCAATAGTGCCTTTCCTAACCCTTCCCAATAGGGCCATTGCTAACCCTTCCCAATAGTGCCATCCCCTGGTGGCTGGCGAAGCATTCAAATGGGGTTTATGGGTGCCATTCTCACTCAATAGACAGTATAAATGACACTATCATTACCTGTAGGTAGCCAGAGCATGTGCTATCCCAGATGGCTGAGAAAGTTCAGTGTCCCCTCCTTGTTGTCGTGCGACTAACAAAGAAATGGTGGGGAGGGTGTCTACTTTATTAAAGACTGACACCATTGGCTTAAGCTGTAGGCCATCAGGTTTGGCTATAACTATTTCCAGGGTAGTTAGAAGTGGTAACTTTGAGGACTGCTGGGCCACGGTGGGTTTGTGGTGAGGCATAGGTAGGGGTGCCTGCTGAGGCCTCCTTATCTATGGACCTTTGGTCTGGCACCTTTTCAACAGCATCTAATGACTATTTAGCATTCATTAACTCCAAACCTATGGATAGATGAGGAAAACAAGACCCACCTGTCTTCTACCTTGAGTAAAGATGAGGAAAAACTTAATGAATTTTTGGTTTTGGGTGTTAAGGAGCATTGTAATGAGTCATAGCTGTCAACTGTAAGGCAATGCTGGATTGGAGAGAGGTGTAGCAGTGAGATTAGGAAATCTGTGAGCAGCCTCGAGTGCCTCAGAAATATCCCCGTCACTTAGGTTCAGATGTACTGACGAAGGGTTATCAGACTCTGGCAGGTGTCCTCCTGAACTTCTAAATTAGAAACAGCACAGCCAGGCATTTTCTCTTTACTTCAGATGCCTGAGGTGAAGTGAAGCAGAGAGAAGGAAAACTTCCTTGGATGGGTGACCTTGGGCAAATAATCCGAGTTTAGGTTTTCAGTCAAGGGATGTCTCCTTTTGCCTTGTTGCCTAAACAGACTTAAATAGCTTTGGACTCCTATTTCTTTTTCTTGTGCTGTGTGCCTGACATTGTGAAAAGTCTATTTTTAACCATACCAGCTTTACCCTGAAGGGAATTTGTATACACTGTTGACACTACCACATTTGATAACTGGCAAATTCCCACGTGTTCTGATCTTCAGATTCTCTTCCTGCTTTGTTTTTAACTCTCTTCGAGTTGATGGATTAATATATGCCATCAAGTCAGATCATCAGGATTTTCTCACTGTAGGAATGCTAAACATGTGTTTTAGACTAGGTGAACCATAGCGGAGAAATAATTATTTGAATTTTATTATAGTTATATATAAATGCCTTTATAAACTTGTAGATTTTGAGCAGATATTTAATGGGTATTCGATCATATTTGTCATGATAATGGAGCAGACATGTTAAAAGATAAGGATTATAAAACTTTGCTAATCTAAATTGCTAGAGTTCACACTGCCATACTTTGACCTTTATAGACTATCATGGAACTTGTCTAAAAAAATAAAAATACATACATTTTATTTAGATAGTTCTGATGTTGGATTCCCCTTTAGTATGCTGTGAAAATCATTGGTTAATTAATAAAGAAAATTGGTTTGGCCTGATAGGGCAAAAGAATATAATAAACCGAATGCTGGGAGAAGAAAGGGTGTTGTCATAGAGAAGCCATGTAGCCTCAAAGCTGGATAGAACTTTACCCAGTAATTCACAGCCACGTGGCAACACACAGATTACTAGAAATGGGTTAAATTCAGATGTAAGAATTATCCAATCAGAAGTTAGATCTAATGGGCCAAGCATTGATTTAGTTAATACAGTATCTGTGTAGTTATTTTGGGGCTAAGCAGCCAGGAACCAACAAGTGGCCTCCTCTAACATAGCTCCTTGTTTACCAGCTCCTCAAATTCCATTTTGCTTAGATTTTGAAAAGCTACAAGTTGCAATTGTTTTCATCCTTACCTTCAAGTTAAGTGGTCTTTAAGTAAGGAAATATAACACAAGCTATTATTTTTGTTACCATTTGTATCTATAAAAAATTTATACAAAGCTTTAATGATTACAAAATTGGAACTATTCTAAAACTCAAATTCTAAGGAAAAGCTAAGCTGGTTATATTTTCTATTTTACTGGATTGAAGAAGAAAAAAAAATTACTACAGTATGCTGTCCCTAAGTCCTGCTATTTCTGGAGCCCCTGCAGTTTGGAACAGGTGCTCAGCAGAGAGCATCAAGTGTAACAATAAATAGCACTGTGTAATTCCAGTAAGAGGAAACCCTTCCTTGGTTGCTGGGGTGGTGAGGGGAGAGGGTGTGGGGTCAGACAGTGACTCAGAAGAGCAAAGTCCAGGGACTGAGTCAGGCTCTGAACTCCTTACAGGGAGCTAGCTCCTCTTTACCACCAAGCCCTCACAAACTATTTCTAAGTTCTGTGTAAATGACACTCAGTAGCAGGAAGAAATCTTTATGAAACTTTTCCTTTGTCAGTGTTTTAGATGACCAAAATCACAGAGCTAAGAGTAGCCCAAGGTGAGAACAACAGAAAAATAAAAATATTTCTTTGGATAGCTGTTTGGCTAGGTGAGATTTGATAATTAAATATGTCTGAGCTTTATAGTTACTATCAATACATATACAAAGGGAGGAAAAAGTATGGCTGGTAGGTGTGGAGATTTGAAATAGGTGACATTTTGTTTTATGTTGTGTGGAATCTCAAGTCTGCTGGTTGCTTGAGTTGGCAGATACGAAACTCTGCTGAGGGATGCAATGTAAGGCGCCAAAGGTCGCGCGCTTAGTAAACGGTGCGGCTGGAAGTCTTCATGATGACCCCAAACAGGTACACCACGCAGTGTCAAATTCTGGTTCTATAAGTGTTCAGGTGAGAGAGGCGATGATCAAATGAAGGAATTTTCTAGTCTGTTAATGTGTATCTGTCAGGCATGAGCTCCCCGGATTTGGCTGGGGAGAATGGATGTTCTGGAGATAAAGGAGATATTTGAGTGTCTTGGTTGCTACAGGTAAGAAACGATGGCTCCGACTTTACCCAGAGCGCTTTGTGCAACCCCTTCTCAGACATGAATGTACGCCTGTTACATGGGAGATTGTTATGATGCGGGCCTTGGCTGGGAGCGGTGGGGGATGAAGGTCTGCATTTTTAGCAGGGCTTGGCAAACCACACTCTCAGTAGGAAGGGTGTGCCACACACTACCGTGAGGTTTAGGAAGGTGTTGGGGAGAAATACTCTTTCGCTCCTTTTGTTAGACAGTGACTTCCTCATAGCGATCCTCTTTTCACGCCTGCTCCTTCCTGCTGGTTCAAACGGTGACATTAACTTCAAACCCAAGCTGCAGCCCCATGCAGTTTTCTTCTCGAGGAGGCTCCTTGTCGTCATCACATGTCCAAAGTCCCCAGTCTTGTGCTATGATTTACTTATAATCAAGTTCATCCTGTCTGGGAATACAGGTTTAATTTTGATAATTGGATGTTATAGTTACCATGATCCAGATGGAAGACCCTAAGAAGTTATCACATGACTCCTGGTGGTCAGGTCCCTCCCCGGATGTATAATTATGTGCTTCAGAACATAGTGGGTGACTTTAGTACCTCAGTCCCATCAGTCTAAAAGTCATGAATAACTACCGCACACTTAAAAAAAAATCTTTTGTATTTTCTTTGTGTCTTTCACATCATGCATCTCGATCCCATTCATTTCCCTGCCCCTTCGAATCTGCCCTCTGTCCTTGCAACCCTCCCCCCACCCCCTATAGAATCAAATTTAAGAGAAAGGAAGAAGAAAGGGGAAAAGGAAAAATCTTGCCACGCAAATTATGGTGTGATACAATGAGTCATGCAGTAGTAAACCCTTTTGTCCACATAGCTTTACTTGTAAGGGTTTGTTGTAAAGAGTCATTGGTCCAGTTCATGGCCTTGGGTTTCTGCTACACTGTCGATGCTGGCTCTCATGGGCTTCCTCTTTGATATCCTGTTGTTTTCCTGTGTCATGGAGATCCTGTAGCTTTGGATCTGCGGGACTGGTCCCTTCATGTGCTCTAGCAGATCACAGATGGTGTGACTGTCGATGTAGGTTATGACCCTGGTTCTGGGCCTGGGTGGTTGCAGGGTTGGTCAGCCTGCCAGGTCTCCTCTGTCCTCACCACCGGGGTGAGCTCTCCAGCATTGCCTCCTGCTAGTTCACACCTTGCAGACACCAGCACAGGACAGGGCCAGTTCTGCTTTTATGCCCTCTGGCTGATTCTCCTGAACCTGGACCCTCAGTCCAGCTCTCCTGCAGTGCCCAGGTGAAGTGCAGAGTCCACTCTCTCAGATACTGCCACTGGTGAGGGGCAGGGACAGCTCTTCTGCTCTCAGGGCCATCTCTCCCACCCACCACAAGTAGCAAGGGGCAGGGAGAGGGGAAGGCATCTCTCCCCTGCACACCACCATATGGCAGGGCCAGATTTCTCACGCTCATGCTGTTGGAGTGGTTCTCAATAGGGTCAGCTATGTGTGCCCTGAGTTGCTGGGCCCAATTTCCTGACTGCATGCTGAAGCTGGTGAGGGGGAGGTTCAGCCTACTCACCTACCATACCTGAGAGGGGCTGTAGTGGGGAGGGCAGCTTTCCTTAGCCCTTTGTTGGCAAACTTTTCTGTCCTGCCAGGCAAATCCCAAATAACCACACAAGGATGTTTTATTAATTACAAAAGCTTGGCTGATAGCTTAGACTTATCACTAACTAGCTCTTACAACTTAAACCAACACATTTTTATCAATCTACATGCTGCCACATGACTCGTGGCATTTACCCGTCCTCTTGTATGTCTTGCCCCCTCTCTGTCTGACTGGTGACTCCACCCTTCTTCACAGGGTTCTCTCTCCCTGTCCACAAGTCCCGCCTAAGTTCTTCCTGCCTAGCTATTGGCCATTCAGCTCTTTATTAAACCAGTGAGAGCAACACATCTTCACAGTGTACAAAAAGATTGTTCCACAACAGCCTTCACCACCACACAGCAGACAAGGGGGGGGTGTAGCCAGGCACCCACTCGCACATCCTCAGGGCCAGCTCAGCTGTGCCTCTGCCAACAGTGTCAGCTCTACTGTGCTGCCCTGGTGAGGTGTAGGGCCCACTTTCTTGAATCTTGCCACTGGTAAAGGGGTACCTCCCACTTTTTAAAGATAGGATCTCACTATATTATCCCTGGTTGGCCTGGAATTCATTATGTAGACCAGGCTGACACGGAACTCACAGAAATCTGCCTGTCTCTGCCTCCTAATTCCTAGGATTAAAAGAGCATGCCACTATGTATAGAAACAGTGTACTTATTTTGCCATTTTTTTTTTGGTGTGCCATTGAAATGTGAGTATAAGTTTGCCTCTCCCCTCCTCCATTGAAAGCATAGATAAGAATTCACTCCTCAGTGTGTTTTTTGGAAATGTTCTGATATCCTATCTTAGGAATTATTTTTCTCTGGAGTGATCAGCAGTAGGAACATTAGCCTTTCAAGGACAATGCCACACCTGTGAGAGAGTGACCTTTCTTCTGAATCTAGTCAGATACCAAACTCAATGAAGAGAGTACAACACCTCTGAGTGTTGTAGCCTTGGGCAGCGTGCATTATAACTGCAACTGTGTGTGGTATCCAACTTTTCCTCATGCCATAGGAAAGTCTACAGAGCAAACGGGTGGAGCAGACAGCTATCTTTGGGATTAGGCTTCATCTGGTCTCACTCACAAAACTGCCTAGAAGAGGAAGCCGTATACTAGTTATTAGTCTTAGCTCAGCCACTGTCATTTGTGGACTCTGGAAACTTCTTTCCATCTGTGATGACTATTCTTTGTTGTCAACTTGACTACATCTGGAATTCACTAAAGCCCAAAATGTAGGACACAGCTGTTGAGGGATCTCTCCTTAATTTGAAGTAGGAAGAGCTACTTCTAATCCAGATCTTTGAGTCTGGAAGACACACCTTTAGTCTTGAACTTTTGAGCTGGGAAAATCCACCTCTAACCTGGGCTATGCCTTCTGCTAGAAGTGCTGATATAAGGAAGCCTATACCTGGGAAAGGAAAACTTTTGCTCCTGCCATGTTAGTCAGTCCATTCCTTCACTAGCATCATAGCCTTCTTATTTAGGGTTCCAGCATATACTAAAGAGCATCTGGGACATCCAGCCTTGTGGACTGACCACCTACAGGATTATTGGACTCTGTATTCATAGCCAGCCATTGTTGGATTAGCCGGACCATAGCTTGTAAGTCATTCTAATAAATCCCCATGTATATGAAAAGGGAAAGAGAGAATCATTCATAAGTTATATACATATATATGCAAAGAGAGACTCATTCTATAAGTTCTGTTACTTTAGAGAACACTGGCTAATACATTACCTCTCTATTCTCATTCTTATAAAACACATAAGAGCAACACTAGACCCTACTGCAGAGGCACCACTGTATTAAATGAGTTACTATAAGCAAAGAGCCTCAGTGTTGAACAAGACACAATATTCAGTAAATAACAGGGTTCTACTAAAATGTTTTATAAAAATTTATTCTCTTCTATTACTAGAACTCCAGCAGTATGTACAACCTACAAAAATTTATTCTCTTCTAACACTAGAAGTCGAGCAGTACATACAACCTACATGACAGTTTCCCATGAAGAGGAACTCATAACTTGGTGATTGGAAGTACAGTAGTTTTAAGAGGATTCTAACAGGGCACATCACTTAGATGGTATGATTTTATCCCTGGAGAGGAATGGGTCAAGAGAAGTACTATCATTGGAGGATAAATGTTTCGAAGGGGGAAATGTAGAGGAAGGAGACTGGGCTCAAACCAGCCACTCTCTTTGTCAGGGAAGGTGAGAAAACCAGATGACCATCTTGTAGACTCTACCTGTCAACACAGAGAAAACCACAGGGACCTCAGAATACCCTTAAAAGAGTATTCATTATCCTTATTTGCTACTGAGAGTAAACTAAGAGTTTTGTGCCAATAAATGTAAATTACAAGGCACAGAAACTGCAGATTCAGAGACAACTCACACTTTCCCCTTAATCTTTAGCCATGTTGATACAGTGAGGAATTATAGACATTTAGATTTACTTTATGGAGGACAGTCTGTAACAGTTGTTTTAGGAAGAAATATGAAAGTGAAATGATTTTGTTTCTTCATGCTAAATCTAAACAAAAATGAAATCAGGGCTTGGGTACTATAAAGTGGTAGAACACCTGTCTAGAATGCTCGAGGTCCTGGGGGCAGTCTCTAGCACCATGAAATTTTTTTTAAAAAAAGACATGAAATTATAGAATATAACACAATGATTCTCATTTAGCTCATTATCTTGGGACTATTGCTTTTACTATTTCCTCAAAAGACTAGCTTACATATGGTGACACATCCTCTAATTTTAGATAATAAACATACAAAGGATATCATTAAGAAGTTAGAAGTGAGTAATTATCTCTAAATGTTAATTCCTTTTAAAATTACTTCAGGTGGGGGTGAAAATGACAGAAACAGGAAGGCCTTTCTTACAGAAGAGTTCCCACTGGTCCTTCCCTTGGTGCACGGGGAACGGGTGTGTTCAGGGTGTATCAGTGGTAGATAAGAGCTCTTCCATGGGGCTATAGCCTTTGCCTTGATAAACTTGATTAAAAGTTCTCATATATATGTACTGTACTGACACTATTTCCCCCTCCCTTTCCTCCCTCCAAACCTTCCCATGTCCCCTCAAATTTATGACCTGTTTTCTTTACTTGGTAATCTCTCTCTTCCCTCTCTCCCTCTCTCTCTTTCTATCCCCCACACAGATAAATATATAAACATAACATTCTGAGTCAGTTAAGTGTTACTCATAACTCTATGTTTTTAGGGTTGACGACTTGATGTTGGATAGCCAAATATGGGGCTCATTGCTGGGGAAGAGCAGTTCTGTTTCTCTTAGTCTTTAAGCACTGAGGCCCCAGGAAATTTCCTCCATCCCTAATGGCATGGTAACTGATATTGGCATTCTTCAGGTCCTATTTAAGAAGCCATATATTGAGATTTCATGGGTTTATTTAACACCTATATAAGACAAAACCTTACAGCAACCTTCCTGGTCCCCCGGCTCTACCTCCTCTTCTGTGATGCTCTTTGAGCACCAGGTGTAGGGATGTGTTGTAGATGTATCCACTGGAACAGGCACCTAGCAGTCTGCTCTTCTCTGTATTTTCACCACTTGTGGCTTCCTTTAATGGTTTCTGTCTTCTGGAAAAGGAAGTGTCTCTGATGAGTGACAGCTATGCTTATTTGTGGGTATAAGGACGTGTATTTAGGGGCCAGACATGGTGGTGCACACCTTTAATCCCAGCACTCAGGAGGCAGGGGCAGATGGGTTGGTGTGAGTTTGAGGTCAACTTGGTCTATAGAGTGAATTCCAGGATATCCAGAGCTATGTAGAGAGACTCTGTCTCAAAAAAAGAAAGAAAGAAAGAAAGAAAGAAAGAAAAAATATATATTTAGAATGTAATTAGGGACAATACTGCTTTACACAGGTATGAGTGGTAGGTTTTCCTTTAAAGATCCAAGACCTCACTAGCCCTGGGTAGTTGGCTGGGTTTCCAGTTGTCTTTGTCACTTTTTTCTTCCTGTGAAGAGACTATGACCATGGCAACTCTTATAAAAGAAAGCATTTAATTGAGTCTTGCTTATAGTTGAGTCTTACTTCATTATTGAAATGGTGGGGAGCAGGGTGGCATGCAGGCAGGTGCTGGAGCAGTAGCTGAGAGCTACATCCTGATCTAGAAGCAGAGAGAATCTGGGCGTGGTACGGGTTTTTGAACACTCAAAGCCCACCCCTAGTGACACATGTCTTCCAACAAGACCACACCTACTGCAAGAAAGTCACACCTCCTAATCCCTTTAATCCTTTCAAACAATTCCACTCCCTGCCGATTAAGCATTCAAATATATGAGCCATGATTTCAAATCAGCCCAACAGTATTAGGCATGGTTTTCCTTCTGTTGAGTGGGCTAATTAGACAGCTGTTGATTACCCTCAAATGAAGTGCTACTGTTACACCTCAGGGACTACCTTGCCATACTGGTATATTATTTGTGATACTTCCTACCTACTCTAAAGTAAATCTGATAATCTGAAGTTTGATACTTTTCTTATGATCTATTGGCAAATTAAGGAGAAGTTTGGGGTTACAGCATTTAAAGGTTTACTTACATTTTTTGTTTTTGTTTTGTGTGTATGGTTGTTTTATCTGCATGGATGTAATTATCATGGTGTGTGCCTAGTCACTATGGATACAAGAAGAACATATCGGATCTCCTAGACCTGAAATTGTAGATAAGTGTGAGCCATCATTTGGGTGCCAGGACCTCTGGTCCTCTGGAAGAGCAGCAAGTCTTCTTAATCTTTGATCCATCATTCTAGCTACGCTGAAAGGTCACTTTAAGAAAATGATATATTAGAATTGTTGGTAAGAAATGCCTTTAATAATAACTTACTAGTGTTCTGCTATCAATGATCATGATATTGATTATATTAGAAAGCAATTTAAAAATAATTTTACTTTCAATTACATGTACATATGTGTGTCTTGTGTAGGTTTCTGCATATGATTTTAGTGGACTCCACAATGGGGTATGGGAGCTCTAGTTATAGGTGGTCGTTAGGTACCTGGTGTCAGTCCTAGGAACTAAATTTGGGTCCCTTAGGAAAAGCAGTATGTGCTCCTAACATCTGAGCCATCTCTCTAGTCTCCAAGGTTTTTTTTTGTTAATTTTTATTTAATTTTTTCATTTATTTTATATACCAGCCACAGTTTCCTCTCCTTCCTCTCTTCCCAGTCCCTCCCCCTCCCCCACCTCCCTCTATTGCTGTCCCCACATCCACTCCTCCTCCCTTGAGAAAGGGGCAGGCCTTTCATGGGAGCCAACAGAGCATATAACATCACTTTGATGCAGGATCAAGATCCTCCCCCTGCATCAAGGCTGGGCAAGGCATCCCTGCATGGGTAATAGGTTCCAAAAAATCAGCTCATGCACTAGGGACAGGTCCTGATCTCACTGTTAGGGGTCCTTCAAACAGACTAAGTTGTACTATTGTCATTCACATGCAGAGGGCCTAGGTCAGTCTCATGCAGGCTCCCTGACTTCAAGCTCTACTAGAGAATTAGAACAATAACAATAGCACAGTATGGCATAAAAACAGACACGTGGATTAATGAAATCTGAACAAAGACCCTTACAGAAATCACTAAATATTTTTTAATTTGCGACTTTTTAAAGTTGACTTTCTCTCCTCCTTCTCTCTCTTCTTTGGAGGACATTGTGATTTGAAACCAGAGCCTTGAGCCTCTTATATCTTGTTTACATTTAGGGGAAGATACACATTTTTAATATAAAGGACTCATAGCTATCCTTCCATGGCAATTTAATTCTTTGTGCAGCCACCGTACATGTTTCTCCATCCATGTTTTGCATTTATTTTTAAAATGTTAATTTCTTTTTCTAGATGTCTGATGTCCTATGACTCCATTTATAAGGAATTAACGTTTATTCAAACCACACGGATATTATAATTTTCATCATATTATAATTCTGACATTATTTAGTTCAGAGTCCCATACATGAAGCAAATGAATTAGAGTTTAGGTAACATAAGGACTCTATCTAGACATTCTTACTGGTGTTCAGGGACATAACATAGCAATGCAATGCATTAGAAAGTTATGACATGCAGGAGGCAGTGTCTTATGCCTATGAGCAGTGCGTGCTGGTATTGTCCAGCCTTTCAAAAATTGTACGGCAGAAGTTTCCTCAGCACTGCTCCAAGCATTTTGTGCTGTGTGATTCAAGATTCAAGATATGCCTCCCCCCGCCCCGCCCCCGCCCCCCGTTTCCCTTTTTGGGCTGAGCTGTTCTTCCCTGGAAACCATGGGGTGTTGGTGCTTATAGAGTGTTAAGTAATCAATTCAGTGACCTTCGCTGACCTTCAGATCCCTGGGCCAGGGTACCTTGAGTGCCAGCTTTGTGTGGTGCTTTCTGAAGCATGCCCAAGCACAGTGAGCTGTGTTGAGTGTTCTTTTATTTCTCAGTCAACACTTGAAAATCCTTGGCAGCAACTGCAGCCTCCCCACTAACTTGGAGGTTCTTTGGGCCTTTTATTGTTTATTTTTAAACTCAAGTTGGAAAAGGCTAGATGAATTATGTTTCAGTTTAATTTCCATTTTTTTTTCCTTCAGAAAAGTCGCCAAACTTGATGAAGCTGTCATTTGAATTCAGGTGGCACTTTAATTTGTTGTTTCTAGGGGCAGTTGGCTTCTTGTGAGAGGGCTGCTTGTTGGTTCCCGGCTGCTCAGCAGCTCAGCCCTGAAATAACCACACAGAAACTGTATTATGTAAATCACTGGCTGGCCCATTAGCTCTAGCTACTTCTTGGCTAACTCATACACCTTAATTTAACCCATCTCCGTTAATCTGTGCATCAGCGTGAGGTTGTGGCCTATCAGCAAAGTTTCAGCACATCTGTCTCTGGTGGCTCCATGGCTGCTTCTTGACTCTGCCATCCTTCTACCTTGTTATAGGCCAAGCCAGTTTCTTTATTCATTAACCAATAAAAGCAACACATAGACAGAAGGACCTCCCATGCCAGTGGCTGTCAGTATTTTACAGTTCTCAATATCATGCGTGTATATGATGTCTGTGTGTGGGACCACCATGCACATGTCTGGAGGTCTGGAGGACAGCTTCATCGAGGTGATTCTCTCCTTCCATTGTTACATGGGTTCTGAGACTCAAACTCCAGGCTTTTGTAGCAAGCACCTTTAGCCACTGAGCCATTTTGCTAGCCCAGATATCAATCTTTTGATCTTTTTAGCTTATATTAAAAACCATCCAAATGATTTATCAAATTCTGTTACTAGATTTCTAATCCCAGAGAGTATTGTCTTTTAAAAAAAGGAGGCATTATAGGCAGATATTGTATTGCATCTGTGAAAGAACAGAGATTTTCATGTGATATTTAGGAGCTAGAATTGATAAGCTTCTGTGATTGGGAAATTGGAGTGGAAAGAAATGAGGTGTTTGTCCTAGGCCTTAACTTTTTGGTTCTGCAGCTGGAATTGGGGCCCCTCACCAGGGCTGCATAGTGAAAAGGGGGAGATTCTTGGGGATTAGACAGTCCAGCTGCTTAGGGACTTAAGTTTTAAATTATGGCCAGGGCTAATGACAGATCATAAAGCAAAACACTGAGAAAAGTTTCCTGGGAAGCATTAGTAGATGTGGTTGGGATCAGATGCAGTGAATGGAAATGAAAGGGCTCGGGGAATCATTTCATTTATTATCCTGGTGAAGGTTTGGAAAAGTTATTCATAAAATAAGCAAGAATTGGTGGTGCGTACCTATAATTCCAACACCCAGGGTTGTTGGCACATAAAATCTGTCTCAAAAGCAAACAACAACCCCAAAAACCAAGCCACAAAAATAACAAGATGAGAAAATTTACTGCCGCAACTATGTCGATTTGAAAGGCATCGAACTCACTCTCTATTGAATTTGAAAGTTGACTGACATACAGGGTTTTATTAACCTGCATTTTGAAAACCAATTATAATATTAAATTAAAGCATATTTAATCATTTTCAGTGGTGTATATAGGGCACTCGATAATACTCTCAGCCTTTCTTGAAATTCCTAATTTTAGATGAAAACCCAAGTAGAAAGTGGAAGGTTCATATTTGCACACATGCAAAGGTAGTATGTATTTAAGATAGATACTGTGGATATTTTAAAAAAATTGCTTTTCAGGAATTACCAAAGTAATAAGTATAATAAAGATTAAAAAGTATTAAAATATTAAAGCATTTTTTTTTCTTTGAGAGTCAGTTACTTCTATTTCTGAGATAGGTTAGATTTGGGAAACTTAAAAACATCTTTATGAAGAACACATTTCTTATTTTGTCTTTCATGTGCATGTGTGCACGTGTGTGTGTGTGTGTGTGTATGTGTGTGTGTGTGTACAATTTGCTATGGGGAATATTGTCTTCAATTAAAAAACTTTTTCTAATCTAGGTGGAATAGCTTGTGAAAGCATGATAGCAATATATAGTTTGAGTTAAGCTTCACTGAAATTAACTACAGTGCTGCTGCTGGCAGTGGTTGGCTGTGGATGAGGGTTAAATGGAGAATGAGTACTATGTGTCTTGGTTTTCCACTGTTTGCTGCTCATAGACTGTGAATAAAGGTTTAGGTCAGATGCATTTGGGTTTAAACTTTGCCGGTGTAAGACAGTACTACAGAACTCTATCCCTGAGTGCAGCAGCCATCTTCTTAACTAGAATAGCTTGAAAGAGAGCCACGAGACTGGGCATGATGATTTTTGATGTTCCCACAGGAGGAGGCTTGGGGAGGGCCATTGGACCCTCAATTAAGATCCTCTTCTTCCTTTCCTTCCTGTCCTTTCCACACATTTGTACACAAATCTGTCCTAATTGCACATAGTCTCATGGTCTCAGGAGCTTCTTGAGTATACCGACTATTAAAGGAGGGCCACGAAAGCTCTTAATAAAGGAAAACAAGTGTTTATTGGGGAACACTCACCGTAAGAAAGCCGTTGTATTCCTCTGCTCTATGGGTGCTGAGCCTTTCAGCTTTCAGCTTGGAGGATGCAACAGTGCTACTTTCTTCGGTTGTCCCAAATCCATGTTCGTCTGACACCAGCCGCCTCTACCATACCACCAAAGTTCGACCACAGTGAGATCAAAGTCAATGTACTCGAGGTACACCGGAGGTGAGGTCGGTACCACATCTGCCTTGGCCAATCTGGGTCTGTCTCTGAAAAACGCTGGTGATGTCATTGCCAAGGGAACCAGTGATTAGAAAGTGAAGCTGCCCATCCAGAATACATAGGCCCAGATTGAGGTGATGCCTTCTGTCTCTACCCTGATGACCAAAGCCCTCAAGGAGCCACCAAGAGACAAAAATAAGCAAAAGAACATTAAACACAGTGGAAATATCATGTTTGATAAGATCGTCAACATTGCCCGGCTAGCTCAGTCAATAGAACATGAGACTCTTAATCTCACGGTCATAGGTTTGGGCCCCATGTTGGGTGCCAGAATGTAGCATAATTAAAGGAGGTCCACGACCTGTAATAAGTGGTGTTTATTGGGGAACACTCACAATAAGAAAGCTGCTGCCGGTGTTAGGGATTTAGCTCGGTGGTAGAGTGCTTGCCTAGCAAGCACAAGGCCCTGGGTTCAGTCCTCAACTGCGGGGCGGGGGGGAGGGGTAGAAAAGAAAACTGCTGTGTTCCTCTGCTCTGTGGGTGCTGGAAGCTGTGAACTGAACTCTGACCACCAACCAAGTGAAAGAAAAAAGGGCTGAGTATGCTTTCTGTCTGTGCTTGTGGTGCATCAGACTATGCCCTCATGGGCTGACATCTAAAAGGCCATTGGCTGAATGACTCCCCACAACAGAAGTCTCCATCAGCATTAGGGTACAAGATCTTAATGGTGCAGCATTTGGGGTTATCCACTCTCCTGAAAGAAGCGCCACTGGTGCTCTGTAAGCCTCATAAACTCGTTGGATGTTTAAGCTGGACTTTGGAGGAATCACATTTTAGTTTGTTGCTGGAATGGGTAGAGGTTTGGTTATGTCTCCACAGAGAAAGGGTCTTGTGACACTTGACAGGGCATGACAAACTGTCAATGAATTTGGGAAGAGCAATGATAAAGTTCATGTTATGGGTAATGAGACAAAGAGCTGAAGCCGAGCTGTCTGAGGGTGGAGTGTCTGCCCCAGGACTCCTGACATGGCAGTCTTTTCTGAAATGTTATGTCTCCTTGCTGTAGAAGCCTATGCAAGGAACCTGCTTTGTGTAATAAACCATGGCTGTTAGTATTGCTGAGGCTGAGAAACCAGCATTAGCTTTAAATGGTTATGCTAATTAATCCTTGGCACAATTAAAATCATGGAAAGTACAGTTTTTGCTCATTTCATTTTCTATCCAGGGCTTATCCTGTAAACATTAAAGAGCAGTTTAGAAAGCATAAGCACATAGGACAGAATGACTTTTTACATAAAACTTGAAGACTAGGGATCTTTTAGAGGAGATCTGAGATTTTCTGCTATTTGTAGGGGCCAGAGGTCAGCTCTTGCCCTCAGTTGTGTTATGGCTGACCTCTGTCCTGCAGCTCTGCTCTGTACTCTAGGCTAGACACCAGGAAGCTACTGTGCAATCCTCCTGTCTCATAGAAGGTGTAAAGAGACTGTAGATGCATGCCACTGTACCTTGCTTTTTATATGGAGTCTTGCGACAGGCCTCAGGGCATCAGTCTTGAATGACAAGCACAATTACCCACCGAGCTCCTTGGTCTAGAGGCCAAATTTTCAAGCAAGAGTCTTGCTTGTAAGCAAGGAAGAATAATACAGAATGTGTTTTAGAGACGGTTTGGTATGTGCTGCTTTGGTTATATAAGGTTTGTGTTGCATAGAACGTATTTAACACTTAAATTACAGCTAAGGAATTAGTGATATGATATAATAACTTACAGAAGAAAATTTACATCATTTTATGCTTTATAACAGTGGCTCTCAACCTGTTGTTTGTGACCCTTTGGTGGTTACATAACAGATGTCTTGTATATCAGATACTTACATTATGATTCATAACAGTAGCAAAATTATAATTATGAAGTGGTAATAATATAATTTTATGTTTGAGGGGGTCACGACAACATGGGAATCTCTGTTGAAGGGTCACAACATTAGGAAGGTTGAGAACCACTGCTCTATAGAGAGCTTTTATGTACAGCAGTAAGGAAATACTCATTTACATGACAAACACTTCAAGTAATTGTTTAATTTTCTCAACCTAAAGGTATTAGCCCACCACCCACCCTCCCTTCCTCCCTTCCTTCCTCCCTCCCTCCCTTCTTCCCTTCTTCCCCCCTTCTTTCTTTTCCCACCTAAAAACTTTCACATGATAAACAAGTACTCTGCTACAGAGCCACATCCTCAGTCCCTCACATTTCTTAAGACTGAAACAAAAGTATCCGTTTTGTTAAAGGCACCTGCACACACACACACACACACACACACACACACACACACACACACACTTGTATCTGGGTGTTTCATCTGCTTCTGTGCCTGTGTACAATCTACATGAATTGTCCTCAGAAGCCAGAATCCTCTGAAACTAGGATTACAAATGGTTGTTATTTGCCATAAGGGTTCATAGAATTGAATTTAGGCCCTCTGGAAGAACAACCAGTGCTCTACACCACTGAGCCATCTCTCCAGTCTGGAAAAAAGAAAAGTTCTTTAGGAAGCTAAGGGCAGTTGACATATCTTTGTATACTTTGATAGTCTTGCTTTGCTTTGTTTGTGATGCTGAGGATGAGTTGCTTTATATATACTGGTCAAGTATTCAGCACTACACCTCGATTTCTCTTTCTTTTTTACAGTTGTCCACGCTCTCTAACTCAGAGTCTATTTACACTTAGGGCCTGGCAGAAGAAGGGACAGGAAATTCTTTGCAGTTGCATTATCTCTTGGATAATTATCATCATGGTATCTCATTTACTACGAGTCTTTCAAGAAGACCTTTGGGAACTTTCCATCAGTGGAAAGCTCCATATCCAGGGTGGTAAAACACATCTCTCTCTT
>JAQHUG010000036.1:5596037-5614631 GCA_028555095.1 Dicrostonyx torquatus
TCCCCCACCTCACTCCCATCTACTCCTCAGAAAGAATAAGGCACATTGCTTTGGGGAATCGACAAGGCTCCCCATACTATATCTAGGCTAATCAAAGTATCCATCCAAAGAGAACAGGTTACCCAAAAGACAGTAAAACACATCTCTTAAGGAGCTTCTGTCTTTTGTGCTTCGAAGATAGATTCAGGAAGGAGATTGATGTTGACCTATGTAGGCTTTGAACCTGACATTTTGAGAAAGAAGAGACAGCCATATTTTTGGAGAGTCCTATCAGGATTGAGAAGTAAATGCTTTTTGATTATTTTTTAAAAGTGAAAATAGAAGGCGTTTATGACTACTGAGGCAGGGTCTTGAGCCCGCTTGGAAATCACACCACAACTTAATAGCTATTCAGGCTTGGAAATGCTTCATTTTATTTTATTTCTTTTATTTTTGGAGTCTATTTCTTAATTTCTAAATCATTAGCTTGAAGTGGATTAAATGGCATAGCAACACAGAACAAGATGAAAATGCTTAATAGACACATCATTCTGATTCCATGCGTTAAGTAGTTAAGTATAAAGTGGTATATTGAAAAGCACTGTTGGAAGATGGTTCATTAACAGTAATAGTCTTAAAAATGCCAAAACGTAAAGAGCGAAAAATTCAACCTATGAGGAAAATAGCTCTCTTGGTTGAGATTTTCTCAAAATTTTAATTCTGCACACATTTGTGAAGACAGCAAAACACATAGTACTTTTCTAATTTCTTTTTACCCTGAAGTCCTGCCACGAAGGCACTTCTTTCATGACGCCCAACCATTGAAGGGAAGTGTTTCAGTTGACACGTGATTGCAGCTCATCTACAATGAGCCTCCCACGTAGAAGACTTGAATTTGTAGATCATGGTTGAATTCCAGCATGGGCTCAAGTCCAGAGGGACACCTACACAGCCGTAGTTCAGTCTTCTAATAAGTGGTATCTTACAACCATGAGGGGTTCTGACGAGCTTTCTATTGGTGTCAGTATTTGGTTCTGCACGTTTCCCTTTGCTGAGAGATGCTCTCAGTGATGTAATAACTGTGTTTGGGGTGTGTGGGTAAGCTATGAAGAATAAGAATGTATCAGGGAATCTGAGGATTCCTTCATCTAACCCTCTCAGGAGCATTAAGGACAAGGCCCTCACCTCCTTGTTTTCCTTTGCTCCAGAGGGCACTGCTATCACTTTGGGTGGTCCTCCCTTGATCACTAGACCTGTTTCTCTTACTTCTAAACCCTTCCATGTTGCTTTTTTAGGGCTCAGTCCTTTATCCTTTATTCTTCTCTGTGAATACTTATTTTTCTGGTGATGCCATTCAGTTGTAGAACTTTTTCATCCGTATGCTGGCTACTCTCCAAACGTTCCCCCCTGCCATAGATTTCTGCCTTGAGTATCTTACTTGACTGTGTTACCTGTGACCTACAGTGTTTCAGCTTTTCCTGATGACTTGACCATCATATCTAACCACAAACCCACTATCTCTGTTGCTGTGGCTACCTTGCATTGTTGGGTACAGGAGAAAAGATGTGTCTAGGGGATTTTCTGTTCTCTCTGACAGTTTCAACAGTTGAGTGTCCTAACTCTAATAACCAGGTCATACACAGTCATTCTCAATCTGTGTTCAGTAGTTGTGTTCTACTTTTTTTGTTATTTGCTGATATATAGTCTCAATTGTGATGCTGACTTAATGTTATAACAAGCTGATAACAAAGTAGAAGAGAAGAGGTATGTGATCTTTGGCTCAGAGAATTTAGACTAAAGCCCGCCTCCTAGCTCCTGAAATGGCATTCTTCATTTGTGCTAAGTGGAACCACAAGCTAAGGGTCTTTGAATGCTTGCCTTTTCTCCCTTCCCCTTTAAATAAAACTGTTTTATGCTGTGTGGGAGGGATGTGAAATTTAATAAGTTATTTTTAAAAGAAGGTACTTAGTCATACATGATTGGCATAAGCGTTACGTCGCTAGGGCAAAACCGGTTGAATTTCTAAGAGTTCTTTTCTCTCCCATAGGTAAGTATTGATATTAGACTTAGGTATTTGTGCTCACTCTCTCCAGATAGTGGTATTTTCCTCGTGGTGTTCTTGTGGTTCCGCACTAGCCAGATAGAGCTGTGCTCTGGAGAAATGACAGGTCTAGACCCATGAGTCACAGACCTCCACCTTCACTGGGAAGCTGTCAACGGGAAGGCAGCTCCATTTATAGTTTGAAGGTGGGAGGGAAGAAAGGAGAATTTGAATTGCTTTCCTTTAGTGCAGTTTGCTTCTTTTGAGAGAAGGAAAGAACGGGTGAAATGTTCTAAGAATTTATCTCTGACTTCTTTTGTTCTCACTTCCATTTGACGCAGTGGAAGGTGCTAGTGTGTGTTCTATTTTAAATGATGGGATGGATGGGCTCCATTATGAGAGCTTCCATTAATAGAAGAGGAGCTGCAACCTGATGGATTCCTAGGTTCCTCATTGGATTCTGGCATTTTGAACGGAAGTGACCCCTTTATTTTGAGGTGGTGGTGTTGGGAATTTTTTATTTGTGTCTCTTAAAGAGTCCTTTAGTGTTCCAGCGTTGATCAGAACCCATAGATTTCCCTCCCCTTTGAAGGCAGACTGACTTGTGGTGTATGGAATATTAATGTTTTTGCCGGGGAGAGGGCTCAGCTGGTGAGAGCACTGGCTCTCCAAGCATCAGGACAAGCATTAAAAGCCCTAGCACCCAAGTAAAATACTGGGCATGACAGCATGTGTCTCTAACCCCAGGAATGAGGGGCAGGGAGGAGCAGATTCTGAGAGTCCTCTGGCCAGCCAGCCTAGATGAAAAAGGGAGCTTTGGGTTCAGTGAGAGGCTATGGCAGTTTGAATGTAACTGTCCCCAGAAGCTCATACGGAGTGGCACTATGAAGAGGTGTGGCTTTGTTGAAGGAAGTGTGTCACTGCGGAGGTGGGCTTTGAGGTCAAGCCACACCCAATATCTCAGTTCACTTTCTGTTGCCTGTGGATAAAGATGTAGGATTCTCAGCACCTTCTCCAGCGCCATGTCTTCCTGCATGCTTTATGTCACACTATGATGCTAAGGGACTAAACCTCTGAAACAGTAAATCACCCCATTAAATGTTGCTGTGGTCATGGTGTCTCTTTACAGCAATAGAAACTCAAATTAAGACAGAGACCTTAGCTCAGGACAGAGAGGCAGAGCTATTGTAGATGACACCTAGGGTCATGTGCTAAGCTCCATATACTCCTGAATTTATAAGCCTGTACCACTTACACATGCCATACATACAGTATACATATAACATATACATGTACATACAAACACACATTTTAATACACACAACCCATACATATAGTACATATAGCACATACACATACATACATGCTTAAACATAAACACATCCAAATGTAATACAACACATACAATAACACACAAATAAACAAACACATTGTATACATAATGTATACACACAAATATATACATGTACACAAATACTTACATGCATATAAACATGCATATAAATATACATGTCATATAAATGCATATGTATATACCCCCACACATACACATACTGCACCTACATACACATACCACAGACATACACACATGTATATGCACCCATATGTGCCATTTATACATGCACACATACTCACCATTCATACATACGTACATACATGCATACCATACACACAGAAAGACTTACAAGCAAAAATGATGTTACTTACTATGATTTGAATGTGTCTCCCAAACTCTTGGGAACTTAGCTTCAGTGCAGTAGCAGTAGCTTCGGGAGTAGGATGCTCAAGATGCCATGGCTCTGCTCTCCGGGATGCTTGGGTGATGCAGTTGCTGGGGTGGATTAGAGAGAGGAGGAGCAATTCTGATGAAAGGAGTTGTTTGGTTCCCTTCTCTTCTTTTCCTCTACCCCTTTCTTTCTCACTTTCCATCTCTCTAGATGTCGGGTCTCTATACCTTAGACTTCCGAACCTCCAGAACAGCATGAAGTGAACTCATAATTGGCCCTGTCTCTGTTCTGTCCTAGGAACACAAAACAGGCATAGGCACAACCATCCCATCCTTAGAAGCACATCTGCTTGAGTTGTCCCTGCTGTCTCCCGCCACCACACACCTGCCTCAACCCTCTCCTCGGGCATATTCAGTGTATTTAAACCACATACTGTCTGCACCCGTTTTTCTTCCTTTGGATTCCTGTGGAAATCAGCCTTCAGGACCTCATTTCTTTTTGCCTTTTTGTTAATTTCTCTTTTAAAAGTGGTGAACAGGTGTCCAGCATTGGAAGCAGCAGTTGGAAAGTCGAGATTACTTGGTGGTTTGGAGAGAGACCAAGTATCTAGGGAGGTCAGCTTCTCTGGTGTCAACATAGTTTCCCAAAAGGCAACACCCAGGTCAGCTGGTGCCACCCAAGGGCAGGGCCAGGCTGGGCTGGGTCTCCAGGAAGCTTCCTGGCTTTGCTCAGGGAAATACCCTGGGGATATAATCATTTGATCGGCTGCACTTATTCTTCTAGCAGAGAGAGCCAAGGAAACTTAGTCTGGTAGCAGGGAGGAGACTGAGTCCGGTATGTGACTGTGTGGAGCTCCTGGGAGAATGGCAAGAATTCAGATTTACTTTTTGTTTTACCAGAAGAGGCCTGGATTGGAGGCTTTGAGTGGTGGTAGGTGGGACCAGGATTTTTAAAAACTATTTATTTTTTAATTTATGTAAATGGAGAAGAGTCTTTGTGTACCATGGTGAGCTTGTTGGAGGAAAACAAGTGGGAGTGGGTTCCCTTCTTTCAGCCTGTGGGATCCAGGGATGGAGTTTAGTTAATCAGTCTGGCTAGGAAGAGCCCTTACCTGCTGAGCTATCTCCCTGGGCCTAAGCCAGACTTTCTACTCTGTTAAGTTTCTGCCTGGGGAGGGATTTTTTTCCTACTTTACATGATGAATTCCAGCATGAGTCTTTCGTTGCTTGTTTCCTTGGGGAATGGTACAGTCAGAGCTATATTTGATTATAACAGAGATTGGCCTTGAAAGTGGAGGTTGAGAATTGGGGAGATGAGATGGTTTTGGAGGAGGAGTCATCTCTCAGGGAATTAAGATGTTGGGTCGAAGTGGGAGATGGGGCCTTTCTGTAGCGTGTGAGATTGGGTAGTGTCTTGAGTGAAAAATGAGTTCTGAGTCATGGAGAAAATCAGAGGAAGTGGGATTCTGTGTCAAGAGCTGTGAAGCCTGACTTGTGAGGTAATTTCCTCCTGCCTCTTGGCCCTTAATCAGCTAGGCTAGCTCTGTAAGTGGAGATAACACAAACCCTCAGATGCTGTCTTTGTTAGTCCCATGAGGAATTCTCTGGTAAAGCATGTGCTGGGATGGCTCCAGTTTCCCCATCCCTGAGGTGAGCAGGCAAGGTTGTGGTGGGTATGTACCGTGTGTGGGCCCAGAGTTCACTCTTTGAAAGACTTTTAGAGCTACTTTGGAGGGAGCAGTAGAACGCCACTGGCTGGCACCCACTGGCGAATTATGATCTCTTCCGTTAACATTTTGCTCTCAAGCTGTTATCATAGATGGTGGAAGAGGGCTTCTCGGCTGTCGAGATATTTCTCCCCTCCAGTGATGAAGTTCTGGAAAACTTACAGGACATTTAGCCACAGCAGGCTCTGGTAACCCAAGGATGGGTGGAGGGGGTTGGCATCATGCCAGTGAGGATACATGGGTGATGACTGTACCTGGGTCCTCACCCTGTGTTTTCACACTCTTCTAGATGTGATTTCTGATCCTCACTTAAAGCTATCCATATTAAGAAGTCAGAGAAAGTATGCTATGAAAGAGTATTGAAAACTAGGTCTCATTCAATTGTGTCTCTTTAGGGGGAAAGGTTTCTGTGTAAGGGAAAAGGTGACTGGCTCCCAGCAACTACCCCTAATCCAATAGGCCAGATAAGGTAAATGTGACAATTAAGGACATTCTTGAAATGTTCATTTCCCCGCCAGGGTTAAGAAGTTTGAATCTCATTGATTCCTAGTGAGGTTAGGCTCCTGTTTTACAGGTGAGGATTTGGAGTGGTGAGCTCACGAGACCAGTTTCTCACAAATGATTAAAGGGGAGCAAGGATACCCCAAGAAGGGCCTTCTGTGAGCCAAGTTGGCTCCTCATGGGAGGATGGCACATCACAGCTCTTAAGCAGAGTTAAAGCATCTGGACCTTTATTTTCCTGATCAGATTAAAATGTGCTTCTTTATTGATTCAGACCAGTGTTCAAAAATCTTTGAGTAGTAAGGAAAGGACCAGTGCTATTGGCTTTGAAGTTCTCTATATACACTATGTAGCTGTTAGGGTCAGATGATTGACAGCTGTGTGAACCTACAGTTGGCACAGCTTGGAGGGTCATGATGGACAAAGGTGTGCCAATCCTTGGTCAGGCAGCAAATGGATATCCAGTACTAGTCAATTAAAACAATATGGAATAGCTAGCTCTGCTCAGTATGTTATGAATATTTAAATGTTGTATTTAAAGATAGGGTGTGGTCTGAGGATTAAATACAGGATATATGTGTATTTGAGATAATCAGTTTTGAATATTATATGAATGTTATACCTTTATCCTATTTACAGAATTTTTTTTTATATAGGTAAGTTTATTTTTTTCTCAACTCTTACCTTGCAACTTTTGGCCTGCTTTTCTGTTTTTGTGTGTTTCTGGTTTGGTTATTGATGCTTGGCTTTGCAGAATTGTGTTTCCTTGCAGTGTCAGAGGAGACCTAGAGGCTGGGGAGGTGGCTCGGTGTAGCTTTCTGAGCATGGGGTCCTGAGTTTGAATTCCCAGCACCCAACTGGAAACAACTGCATAGCTGCTTGGGCCTGTAACACTAGCCTTGGAGTCTTGGGTTCCAAGAGCTTTCTGGCAAGGTAGCTACCCATCTAAATACTGAGGTTTTGGTTCAGTGAGAGACCCTGTCTCCAGACAGTGAGGTCCAGAACCATAGCAGAAGGCGCCTAGTGTCCTCTGTCCTCCTATGGTCTCCAAAGGGGTGTACATGGTTGTATGTCCCCCAACCCTAACTGTGAGTAACAGTGAAATCTGAGTAAAACCGGATAAATGTTGAAAGTAAGCTGGTGCAATCTGATTCTTTTTCAATATTATATGAAGTTCAAGAGCGCCTAGGTCAGTGGTTCTCAACCTGTGGGTCATGACCTCTCTGGCGGTCGACTGACTCTTTGACAGGGGTCACCGAAGACCATTGGAAAACATATTTTTACATTACAATTCATAACAGTAATAAAATTACAGTTATGAAGTAGCATCAAAAATAATTTTATGGTTGAGGGGGTCACCACGACACGAGAAACTATTAAGGGGTTGAAATATTAGGAAGGTCAAGAACCACTGTTCTGGGTATTTGTTTTAGACCTTTTCTTGACAACTTGCCTTTCCAAAGTCAGGAAAATACATTCCGCGAATGAGAACATTTGTGTGTCTCGCATTATGCTGACCATATGTAATATTTTTATGTGCTTCCAAGTAGGTAGGCCCTTTATTCCTGCACTAGAGAGAGCAGCGAGCAGAACCTCACCGAACTTTTTATGCTCTTATAGTGGTCAAAAACATTTAAAACGAAAATGCAGGACTAGAGGAGGTGTTCAGTGACAGAGTGCCTATGTCCTGAAGGCCCAGGTTTGATTCTCAACACCACAAAAGCATACACATGCAGGCTGAAGATGGTTGCAAATACAGGCTAAGAAGAGGGTAAGGTGAAGTTTAGGGGTGTCGTATTAGGCTAGTTGCAACTTAAATGTCCGAGTAGAGCCCAGGACTTGGCTAGGAGGCTCCTGTGGAAAGGGTAGAGAGAAGAGGGTCTTCATTCCCTGGGCCACAGTCTTGTCCGCAGGACTTGTTCTTGGCCACAGGACTGGTCTTGAGGAAGTTAACATTCCTACTTTGTTAATTTCCTCTTTATCTCTAGCTTATCGATAAGAAATGGAAACTCTGCAAGGAAATGGTCTAAATAAATGGACATAGCCCGTGGGACCTACTTCTGTCACTAAAATGCTTCCTCCTTCAGCATGTCACGCCGTGTCCATTTTGGACACAATTGTGCTGGTGGAGTCACTCAGGCAGGCACACTTTACTTTCAGTTTCGGGCTCGTGGAGTCACCGGACTTGTTACCTTGAGCTTCCTCTCTCTATTTGTTAATTTAAAATGTCCTAGGGCTGTGCCCTGGGGCCACCCACTGTGGTGTGTGTGTGTGTCAGCATGAACTCTGCTCTAGCCATCTAGGGCCATGTAAATTCCTGGTATTACGTGTTTCAGTGATAGGAGGATAATTTGGCTGGCCTGTGTGTCTTTGTGTTCTGGGGCACGTTGTAAATGTTCAAATGTTCATACTTAGAAAGGAATGTAAAGTGAAGGGCAGAGATGCAAGGTCACTGCACACTGACACAGAACAGCCTTGCCTTGCCTTTCCAAAGATTGCTTATCGTTATAAAAAGTCACAGCCAGACGGACTGGACATGATTATTGTAAGCTATTGAAGGAGGTAGGCCTTCAAAAGGGCTCTGTGATTCCTGATGCTCAAGTGTGCTTCTGATAAAAGTGGGATCACTTTGAGGCCTTCTTGCGTGAACCACAAGTATATATGATATATGTATCTTTGGTGTATACACACACACACACACACACACACGTTTATTTATTTAGTGGTGCAACGAGAGAACAGATTCATGGATACAGGCCAAGGTATAACCAGTTGCAGATTCCTTCTATTTTGCCCAAGGTTCCTGGGACCTATCACATGCTGCTTCACACCACCTGACCCAGTCTTTACCACCCAAGAGAGTGTGTGACCTTTCTCTCGCCTAAGTGGTCACAGACAGGAAGCCACACCCTAAGGCTGGCACCCCAAGGCTATTGGTGGAATGAATCACCACCAGACCCACACATCTTTAAAACTACATGGTACGTCTGGACTTTGGCTAATTTCCTATTGGAAGTGATACATTGGTCATCATTAGAACAAAGGCCCATGAGTTCACAATAGTTTCTAGTGATACTCCCACTTCGAGTTCCAAAGCAGAATGCTGTTCATTTTTACAAGATGAAGACATTAATTATAATTTGAGTACTTGGGCTGTGAAATTTCTCCAGATTAGTTGTTTTGAAGTATAGTACACAGACAAAATCATATGTATTGTGTAACTCCCAGATCAACTCCCAAAGGCTCAGGAGATGGCTCAGTTGATAAACTTATTACCCTGTAAGCACGAAGAGTTGAGTTTGATTCCAGAATCCGTGTTAAAAAAAATAGCCCATAAACTGATAAAGATTCCTTGGAAGGAAAACTCAGGTAACCAGTGTCCAGCTCAAAATTCAAATTCCCGGTATCGGAGATGCCTTGCTCTCTGTCACTGCCTCTCCCATTCTCTATCCCAAGGGTACCAAACACTGTCTTGAGTCTAGCCGCGGATTTTTCTTTTGCTTTGCTGGTTTTAGTACTTTTATATTAATCTATCCATATCATCTGCACTCTTCTTTTCGCATTGCTTGTAATAATGAACCATACAGTCAGATGAAGCTGCAGACTGGTCAATCGCACTGCCGTCTAGTGCTTCACTGTGTACATATTTCATAACACAAGGCTGCCGGGAAGTCTCCCGTGTATGATTTTTTGCTAAACAAATAAAAACACGGTTCTTGAGCATTAAGCTGGCAATGGGAGTTCCTGGGCTGTGGGCTATGGGCATATTTACTTTAAATTGATGCTAACAAATCGGATCGCAGTGTAAATCCATCAACTGTTTCTACCAGCAATGTTAGGGCTTATGGGTTTTCCTGTTAATGCTTTTCTGGGGGATAGGAGTTGCAGAAGTTCATTTTGTTTCATGTTTGTTCTATGAAAAGGAACTGTGGTAGATCCTGGAAAGCTGAGTTCAGCCTTCATCTCTGTGTTCACTCTTACCCTGCTTTTCTCTTCCTGAGTATGAATGGGTGTGTGTTATACACACTACATGCTTGATGCAAGGAATATATTCCATGTGTTTTTGTTGACAGCAAATACATGTGAATTTTTTTTTCTTTTGTTGCTTACAGTTATGCTGAAAAGCTATCTTAGATGCCATCTAGCTGCTTACAGTTATGCTGAAAAGCTATCTTAGATGCCATCTAGCTCACGTTTCTGCAGTGTGGTTCTCACTGATGCCCTGTGTTGGTAATGATGGAAATATGTCAGTGCTTAAGAGAGGCCCAATCTGTTTGTTACACACTACACAGTCTCCTCAATACTGATGTGGTATCTGCTTCCTTTTGACGGTTTTATAAGCATCTTGCTCTTTTACAGGCCAACAAAAATGTCCAGCATGTCTATAATAGAATTCAGACTCTTCAGGTCAAGGTTACTGGCTGCATTTTTTTTTTTTTTTTGAGATAAGGTATTACTAACCAGCCCTGGTTGGAATTCACTAGACCTAGGGACCTTGAACTTTCAGACATTTACCTAGTTCTACCTCACCAGTAACGGAGTTAAAGCCATCAGATCCCATTCCTGCTTCATGCCATTTTTAAAACTGAAATTTTCATCTTCTGCAGGGCCAGGTTTTCTAAGCAGTGTGCAGAGGGTTTTCTTGGGGGAAAAACCCGTGGACAGTGGAGGGGAAAGCTCAGTGCAAAGCCCTGTGCTTGCTTTGCTCCTCCCAATTTTCCTGTCGTGTGCGTACTTTGATTTCTGCTTAGAACCTTCAGGTTGCATTTAAATACTACTTACAGACAATTGACTAACTCATCAGACTATCATGGGTAAAACAAGAAACAGAGCAAATGGCTTTATTATTATTAACATTTAAGAAAACCCACTGTAATATTTAAATCAATGACTATGGTAAAATTCTTGTGATATGTGCGCTAAGATGTCTGAATATGCTCAGTGATTTTAATACTGATGGACCTTATAATGAAATGAATTTTACTTACAGTTAATAATTTAAGGTTCATGGATATAATCAATATGTTCTCTTTCTTTACAGGCAAGAAGAGACTGACAGGAGACTGAAAAATGTAAGTTTTATTTAATGGAGTGTTATAAATAGTTTTTCCTTTATGTTCTGTAAAATCATATATCTAAGAATATACTCTGTGTCATTTCTTCTGATTAAAATTTACCTAGAAACCAAAAAGTTAGAGTCTAAGTGTTGTTATGTATATGTTATATATAATTATAATATATACACTACATATTATATTATTATATATAGTGTATGTATTATATTATAATACAATAAACCAACCAGTTAGAGTCTAAGTGTTTTCTATGTATATATTATCCATATAATTACATATAATATATTAAATATATTATATTATATATATGTAATATAGTGTATGTATTATAATTATATATAATATATAGTGTATGTATTATAATTCATCATTAGATTTTGTGTAGACCTGACTCCAGCAAAAGAGAGATTAAGTTTCAGAGATTCTTGTGTTTCTAATTTATAAACATCAAACTCAATTTAAAAATTTTAGGGGAGCAATCAGGAGATTATCAAGTTAGACATTAAGGGACAACATGATGGCTTCAGAACTCTAGGTGCTTATTGAGTATATGCTGATATCATGTCCTTGATATTGCACAACTATAGAAGAATATCTAAAAGTAACAGCTTTATTTAAAAATATGCTCATCAAGCAAGCTGAGAATTATTGATTTAGGTGTTTATTGTGTAGTTTTATCAGGAAACTATTGACATAAAAAGTCTCCCTTGTGGCCAGGACGGTGTCTCGGTGGGTAGAGGAGCTTGATGTGCAAGCCTGGTGGTCTGAGTTTGATCCCTGGAACCCATGTCAAAGGTCGAATACAGTAGTGTGCATGCACTTGCAGCACTCTTTGGGTGAGATGGGGTCAGAGACGGGAGAATCGCAGAGAAAATTGTGCCAGGCGTACATTGTGGAACATCAAGCAACTAGAGAAGGCCCTGCCTCAAAACAAATGTATAAATTGAAAGTCAACCTCTGGAAGGTGTCCTGTTTTCTCTACCCCTGTGAACCTGCGTGCATTCTTTGACTCTCTTTGTCTCTCTCTCTCTCTCTCTCTTACACACACACACATACACACACACACACACACACAGCTTTTCATGCACTTTAGACTTCCCTGTTTTATGAGACAGCCTGTCATGTAGTTCCATTTGTTCTCACAGTTTCCATGTAGGCATATGACCTTTGAACTTCTGATCCTCTTGCCTCCATCCTCCAAGTGATGAGGGTACACTTATATACTACCAGGCCCAGTTTCATGCAATGCTGGGGAAAGCCCAAGACGTCCTGCATGCTAAGTATGCAATCTACCACCTGAGTTATGTCACCAACCCTCATGTTTTTCTTTTATTTTTCTTCCTCCCAAAAGTAGGGTGCATGATTGTCTATTAAGTTGTGTGACTTTTGGTCTGAGAACCCGCTCTGAAACAATAAAATATATCAAGAATAATTACGATTTTTTTTAATGGCTGCATTCCTTATCATACATTTCAGAGTCTGCTTTTCAATTTTAAAGTATCGTTTATGAGCTACCATTTACCTACCTGTGTTTGAACTGGCACTTGGTTACCAATCCACCGTTCTTGTTCTTTTCATTTAGGTGTTGATAACTTTGTACTGGCTGGGAAGAAAAGCACAAAATAACCCCTACTATAATGGTCCCTATCTCAATCTGAAAGCTTTTGAGACTCTGTTGGGCCAGGCTTTGACCAAGGTAAGGAAACCAATGCCGCCTGTATGAAACAATGACTGTGACGTGTGCTCCTACATCATCATGCTCGTCCTGTCCACTCCCAAGGCTTTTCTGCAGCAGACAAGGAGCTTGCCTGTGCTCCTTCCTAGACAGGGATACTCAGGCAGGTTGGTTACTTGTTCTCTGGCTTAATGTGCTTCTTTCAAGAAGTCTGTTATTGTGCCAGGGCAGGTTAAAGGTATAGAATTTTATGTCCTTAATTTTAGGTAATTTGATGGCACATCCATTGCTTTTTTATATACAATATAACTTAACTGTTCTTATACTCATCATGAACTCAGTCTGCAGTAAAAAGGCATTTTTAGGGCTATTCATGTTTATAGGAATTACTGAATTTCTTTCTATTATTCTGTTCTTGTCATGGGTAATTATCTAGTGACCTCATTCCAATATCTCCATGCTGCCAGTGTTCACTGAGGAATAATATGTATTAAGTGGAACTTGACAAAATGTTTCTTTTGTTTTTTGTTTTAAGACACTCTCAAGTAATCTAGGGTATTCTGTATTTTCTATGTAGCCAGGGTGACTTTGAACTCCTGATCTTCCTGCCTCTCTCCCAACTGCTGGGATTTTGAAAGCATGAGTTGTGATTGTCTCCTGGGGAGATTTTAAAGTTAGAGCCCTTGTTTTTTCACTTATAATTTTTTATTTGTAATCACACACACACACACACACACACACACACGGGAATACATATAAGAATGCTGGTGACCTTGCTGGCTGGAATAGGCCATCAGGCGCCCTGGAGTCATGTGGGATTTCAGGCTGCCTGATGTGGGTGCTGGGAACTGAACTAGGGCAGCAGGTGCTCTTAACTGCCAAGCCCAGAGCCCTTGTTATCCATGTTTCTGTTCTTTCCTATTCCGGGGTCATTGTAACAGGCTTTTAAGTTTTGTGGACTACTTGAGAAGGGCCAAGCACTGAGAGCAAAACATAGTGATTGATTTTTTTTCCTTTGTCAAGAAAATCTTCATTTATAGGAGCTTAGTGGAAAACTAATTTCTCTGTGTAACTGTTCAACCAGGACGTTTATAATAATTAGAAGAAGATAGATGCTCAAAATGATAAAACACCATCTATATAGTAGTACTTAGTACTTGCTTTGTGAGATTTTTCTGATGATTAAATAAAAAAGATATTTAATGTTTCTAACACATTTCTAACTAATAGTTACGATTAGAAGAGAGAAGTATTTAAACATGATAAAAATAATTGCCTTCACCTATATCTATCCACGTCTTTAAAAATACCTTGCCTGCATCTAGTCATGTGCATATTATACAGATATGGGACTGCACATTTATTTTCTTTAATTGTAAGGAATTGATAGCTCTTTTAGGTCTGGGAAGACAGCTCAGGTGGTAAAATGCTCGTGCAAGCATGCAGACATGAGTCTGACCCCCAAATCCATGCAATAAAGCAGAGTGCGGTGATACACACATGTATGTAATCCCAGCACTGAAGAAGGCAAGGACAGGAGGATTTCTGGGGCTCCCCAGCAAGGTAGTATAGTCTACTTGGCAAACTGCATACTAGTAAGACACCCCATCTTCATCTTCAGAAACACAAAACAACAAAAGAAACTCAAGGTGGATGCCTCTCGGAAAACAACACTGGAGAATGACCTTTGGCCTCTACACACACATGCCTGCATGTGCATGAACACTCACACACATTTGTGCTGCCATGCATGTGTAGTGTATGTGTACATGAACACTCAGAAAAGAGCAGTTCTGTATCCACCGTTTCGGATGAATGGGCTGAGACAGTAGTTGAGACAGTCCCACACATTCATAGTGTGCTGTATGTTGGAGAATGACTGGTTCGTCTACCAGCAAGCATACCTGCCTTAGAAGAGAACACAGGTCAGTCCCTGCCATGAAGAGGGCAAGGCTCTGGTGAGAGAATCGCAGGGAGTTGTGGGTACAAGGAAAACCTGGCTTCGCAGCTCTTTGGACTTAGGAACTCTGCAGTTAGAAGATACAGGGGCCACGGGCTGGTGGATTAGTGCTCTTTATAGACTTTCCCACTTTTTATGGCAATGACTCAGGATGAACAATGACAGTGCAGTTTGTACTAGGAATGCCTCTTTAAAGGCTGTTCACAGTCGTCCATATCAAAGTCAGGATGGTCGAAAGACATTTTTTTGGAGATAAGACTGTGGTTGTGGTCCTATTCTTCCTTTACCTGGTGGAAGTAGACACAAGAGGCATGTGAACCTATCATTTGTTTTGCTTCAGTTCTTTTAAGATGAAGGTGTTGTGTCCAGTGTGCTTTCACAATTCACTTGCAGTGATAAAGCCAATCGGAAATAGCATTGAAGCAATACCCAGTAAAAGCTGCTACATTTGAGTCAGATTATAAGCTGGGGATGACTCACTTTGGGAGAACCTGTTAGGGTGAAGTCCTCAAAAACCAGAGTGCAGGGGCAGACTTGAGTTAGTTATAGCAGGTCCCATGAGTCATTGTCACTCATATTAACATCGATCACATCAGAGGTCAAATTGTGTTAACTGAGGTTTCAGAAAGTATGTATTCAAGAAACTTGCTGGAGCTAAAGATTGACTTTAAAATGTTATATTTTGAGATGTAGCCTGTTGACACTAAGCTTGGCTTCCCCATTTGGTTGCACGTGGCAGGAGAAAAGGTAGACCCTGGCATTTTCATGCCAAGTTGTCAAGTTCAATGCTAATACAGAACAGAATTTCTGTATTAGCCATTTTGCCATTTCGAGCACTTGCCGGACATTGGCTCACAAGCCGATGGGTCTGAGGCAGAAGTCTGCTTCACACAGCTGCTGACTGCTTGTCGTGAGCGCTTGCCAGCCTTGCTTCATCTCTTGAAAGTGTTCGTGATAAAATACTTAGCCAATAGCACCTGCAAACCTCACCTCATTATTACCTGACGTAGGCTTGCACTTTGGCTATCTGTAATAAATAAATAAATAAATAAATAAATAAATCTGCCCATCTGCCTGTTTTCACTTAACCATTTGAAGATGAATTGAGATGCCTTGCCTCTCTCCTGTGTTCACTGAGTCCATCTCTAAAGAGTAAGAATATTTTTCTGCATAGCTATAATAACACTTAAGAAATGTCATCAAAATTTATCCTCATTTATTATTGAATCTATTTTTTCTGTGGTCTCCCAGCTGTTTTTCATAGTTTTTAAAAGTTAAATCATGATTTAATCCAAGTTTGCATATTATATTTTGTTATTCTTATGTTCTTTATTCATCACCTGAGTTTAACTTTGTTGATTTTCATTTAGGTCCTAATTTTTTAAAGGTCAGTTAAGTTTGTCACTAAATTTCAGAGTTGTGTTAATTAAAAAGGCTTATTTTGGGAAAGGTATAAACCTAGATGGGATACTTTTTGCCCTATTTTCATGTATTTCTCATTCATATACGAGCCAAAAAAAGCCATTTTTTTTCCATCGAAGGAAGGTAAGTTTTATATACCAGCAAGCATGTGTGCTACCCTTGACTCAGTATCGCCAGCGTCTCAATCTAAGTTACATAATCAGTGAAATAAAGAAATTCCATGATGTGTATCATCACTGCTCTTTAAGATAATGGATTTCTTTTGAGGGCAGATAGGACAACTGTTGTAAGTAAGGAGGGAGAGGTGTGGACAACAAAACGTCTCTCTGGTCTTATGTTTACCGTATACCACCTCCGACAAATCCTGGGGAGAGAATGACACATTTTCAAGATGTGCCTGCCTTTTTGGGTGCCTAACATTAGAATGGCTTTCTCTTTGATTTCTTTCATCTCTTCTACCAGGCAAAATATAAATCATTGACCAGCATTTCCAGGCTGTTTTTATTAGTATTTTATCTGGTGTATTGATTTTATAGCTACTTTATTAAATAATTTCAGGTTTCATATGTGGAATTTTGAATACCCCCCATCGTACAGTTTGTGGAGAAAAATGATGTGCTCCTAACATTTCTTTTTTTTTTTTTTATCTTTTTTCGGACAGGAAAATCCTGTCAGCTTCTCTCCCTAATTAATAAGCGCTTTTGCACTTTGGAAAGTTCATTTTCACTCACTGATCTTTGTACAATGTTTCTCCTTCAGGCTCTTGAAGATTCTAGCTGCCTGAAAAGAAGTGGCCGCGACAGTGGCTACGGGGATATCTGGTGCCCTGACAGAGGAGACTTTCCTGCCCCTCCAGGTAGCCACAGGAGGGAAGATTCCTTTGAAAGCTTGGACTCCTTCGGGTCTAGATCACTGACCAGCTGCTCCTCGGATCTCACGCTCAGAGGTGGGAGAGAAGGTGAGTTGTGTCTTGGGATGTAGGTTAATTTTACTCGTTTGTATTCGAAGAGAAAATAGCAGTATGGAACGCAACTGCTTCATCAAGATGTAGATCTTAAGAAATCCATGTAATTAGGTGGTTTTTTAAATGTTATTTTTGGCTTTTCCCTCCCTCATACCTTAGAGTAATTCCAGCCCCTCCCCCCTTCTTTAAACTTCTATACAGGACTTGTGAGGAGATAGCTCACTGGCCCACTGTGACTGAATTTTGTCAGTGAGAAAGTCTTCAGATAAAGGCTTAGCAATAGCTATCTCATAAGGCTGTTGCCTCATATATCTCAGCACGAAGTGCATAAGAGTCTGTGAATAGTCTACTCTCTGAGTATGTTTCTTTCTTGTCTTAATGTTACCAGAAACCACAGATAACATCTTAAATCCTGAGGCTATAGTCCAGTGGTAGAGCCTGTGGCCAATATCCATGAGGCCCTCCAGGTTAAACCCCAGCACTTCTAAGATGAGCTTTTTCCTTTTAAAGCAATCCTGTGCTTTAAACATCATCATTCTCAGGAACGAAATGGGAGCTCTGAGTGTGAGCTTGTGCTCCATCTTTGAGGCATTTTGGGTTTGTTTCTTGTGGACAGAAATATTTTACCTAAGATTTTTACTATGCAAGATCTTAGATATCACAAATAATGTTTGTTTTCTAAAAGTCAGTGAAGTATGACAGCAAAACTAAATTCTTCAACTTTTTAGAGCCAAGATAGTAGAAATATGTAAATGGCTTTCGAATTGACCTTTGTAACTGCCACTGTTTTTGTTGGCCGTTTCCTACCAGCGAGGTATGGCTTTTTCAGGGCTCAGATGAAAATGATCATATCTGTGAGGAAATAAATCTAAGTTTGCAGTTCATCCGAGTAATTAAAGTTGTAAACGGAGACTGAAGATTTCAGCCCACTATGTTCCTTTTCCCTGACCCTGACTGAGGAACTTAGGGCAGGCTGTGTTTGAACTTGTGTTTGCCTGTCGAAGAGTAACAGCAGGGAAGGTTGTGGGTTTGTGGCCTGTGTGGATTTGTTATCAAAATATAGAGACTCTGTGGAGCAAAATCTGAGTCTCCTTTGACATTGGGCCCATGCCTGATGTGTGATGTAAGCAGACGGCCCCACGGTCACATTGCAAGGGGACCTTGTTTATGGACTGTGGAGGTCTGGGCAATTATAAGTAGTGTGGTGGGAGGGAAGTGGGTTTCAGGAGAATGAAGCTTTTCTGTGATTACTCTATTAAAATGCTGCTGCCCACACAATTATAGTGGGTGGTAACCGTAATTAAGATAATATTTTTAGGATTAGAAATTGTGCAGTTCGTGAGTTTTGTATAGAAACATAGCAAGTGTGATATTTGTACAAATAAAAACTGTGTTAGGTAAAAGAAAGATTTTTAAAGTTTAAAATTTCAACAGTCAAATAGTCTGTGATTTTCATATTCCTTGAATCAGTTTTGGTAAGGAAAAGTTTGCTCCCTCCCTTCTTTCCTCCCTCCCTCCCTCCCT
>JAQHUG010000036.1:5614777-5632500 GCA_028555095.1 Dicrostonyx torquatus
CTCTCTCTCTCTCTCTCTCTCTCTCTCTCTCTCTCTCTCTCTCTCTCTCTCTCTAATTAGGAGGTGTTAAAAGCAAAGCAAACAAAAGCAAACAGAAATAGCTTTCATGCCTCCTTCATGCCTTCTGGTCTTCCTGGCCCTGGCTGCCAAGTCATTCTCCCTTCCTGCCCTCACTGCCCCTTCACCCCACCTGTGACACAGCTGTGTCAGACCGACCACTTCCTTTGAACCACATTGGCATTGTTTACTCTACATTACTGCCTCACAGGTGACAAAGGCAAGTGGCCTTGAGGTCAAGTTAACCTGGAAGGTGTGCTAAAAGTCATTAGCCATGAGCTGAGCTGCGTTGCCCTCTGCAGCTGGGATGAAGCAAGCACCACTTACCAGCTAGCTGGGGTTTTAAATGCACTTGAGGCAGAGAGCTTGAAGGGCAGGAAAGAGCACTCCATTGGGTCTATATGGTTACTCTCTCTAGTACCGTGTTTTAAAACATCTAGGTTTGTTAGTTTTCCAACTAGAGAATATATTATTGTTTACATCTGTCTGTTATTGGAATGTCTCATAAAGGCTTTTATTTTTATTTTTTTGTGTGTGGTGGTTGTTGCTAAGTTTGCTTTTAAGTAAATTTTTAATCATAATTGCTGATTTCCATTATAGTTCCTCCGCTTATGAAAGGGAACATCTTTAGTTCTGTGGTCTCGGGTGGGCATAAGCTTTAACTTGTCAGGATTTCAGATAGCATCTAGTCTGTCTTCTGTGGTGTAGTGTCCTTGTCGGAATGAGTGATTTTACGGGGGTCTCGCTGTCACTATTGAAACTTGTGAGTCTTCCTTTGGTTTCTACAACTGCCTGTCACTTCCGATAAATCTGATGACCTCCCGCCTTTGCTTACATTTCTGAACTCCCATCGAGTTGTGCTGTCTTACCGGATTTCTAGATTTTATCACACGGGTTATACCTCAGCAAACATATCCTTGTGGCAAAGAAGGTTGGGAAAGGAAGGGACTGAGCAGGGGGCTGGGGACTTAACTGCTTATTATGACAGCAGAATGAACTGTGTGTGCCTCTAGTATGGAAAGCAAGCCCTTCCTTGTGGGTCTTATCACAACTTCTTGACAAAGTTCTAAAAATAGTCATGCCTATTAGTGGCAGCACAGGGTTTCCAGGGGAGAAGAGGCTATGCTGGGTGGAGGGGGCTCAACGGGAATTCGCTGGCCAGTAAAGCAAGTCCTTGTGTCTTTATAGGTTTTGAAAGTGACACAGAGTGGGAAATCACATTCAAAATGCAGGATTATAACAAAGACGACATGTCCTATCGGAGGATTTCAGCTATTGAACCAAAGTCTGTTCTACCATTCAATCACTTCTTGCCCAACAAGAGTAAACAGCCATCCTACGTGCCAGCGCCTCTGAGGAAGAAAAGGACAGACAAAAATGAGGATAACAGAAGAAGCTGGGCAAGCCCCGTCTACACAGAATCCGACGGGACGTTTTCAAGGTAATGTCGTGAGATGTGGTTATGGAGTTCAGTATGTTTTCTGAAGTTGCGGCACTATTGAGGGAATGGTTCCTAACATGTAGCTAACACATGTCACTAATGGGGATTTCTTTTCCTACCTGGATTTTCACTCTATTTCACGTATGTTGAAGAAAGTACATCAGCATCTGAAGAGTAGGCCTTCTTTTAGACACATGTCCTCAGTTTATTGGTGGATTTCTGGTCACTGGATCAATGATGTGGTCCATCGTGAGCCCTGCTGTGTTTCCTTCAGTTACATTTCTTTTTTGTGTCTAGCAGAGGACATGGGAAGAAACCCTTAATTTCCTATCAAATTATCAAAAAAGCAAAGGATGATTTTTCCAGATCTGTCTTTTTGTATGCTGTGCTGTCGTCCTGGGAGTGGTTCCCACCCTGTTGATGAGCGAAGGTTTGCCTGATGTGGTTTTGGGACGACTTAGTCAACTGTAAATTTCCCGTGAGAAAGAGACCTGAGGGGTTGATCTCTCAAACTACTGCTTTCAACTCCTCAAGCATTTTCTCCTGATATGGTAGCCTCTGGCCTATGCACACGGATGAGGTCAGAAATACATTTGTCCTGCATCTGGGTGTCTATCATGCTATTGATCGAATTGAGAAAGCAACACCCAATCTGTTTGGAATGTGTCTTTCTCATGACACAGCCTTGTATATCTAGCTTTTCTCTAATTTGAGTGAGGTGCTGCTGTAATATCTGAATTTGGTCCCAGGAGCCGTGGTGTAGAGACTGGGAGTTAATTTGCTTCATTCACAGGGGTAAGGTGGAATGAATGCCCCCCCCTTTGGGTTCTGTGCCACAAGCTGTGGAATTCACCCCAAGTGTCTTAACGTGGTTGGATATTTTGAACAGTAACCGGAGGAGGACTTGGGGTCCCAAGATGGAGCGCTGGCACACAGTCCACGAAACGTCAACCTCCTCTTGTTATTTGGAAGAGGAGGAAGAAAAGATAACGCGCATACCCAACCTTGTGAAGGACGATCTCTATGTACGGAAGTTGAGTCCAGTCGTGCCAAGCCCAGGGGGTTCTTTTGATCAGTTTCTTCCCAAGTGCTGGAGCCCAGAAGATATGAACTGGAAAAAAATAAAGAGGGAGACTTATAAGCCATGGTATAAGGAGTTTCAGGGCTTCAGGTTTGTCTTCGTGCATGCCCACCCCCGGTGTGTGTTCTCTGCCCCGGTCTGGTACATTCTGTGTCCTGTTTTTTCAGTTAGGGATATAGAAAGCCTTGTTTGCCCTCTAACATCTGTGAAACTTTCATAATTTAAAAAAAAAATGTTTGAATTTAATCCCGAGGCTGGACACGAGGGCACATGCCTAGAAGCCTAGTACTCTGGAGGCTGAGGCAGGAGGATTAAAAGTTCAAAAGGAGCCTAGGTTTCAAAATAAGACCCCTTTTCTGTAAATGAAAGAGGGTTTTTTGACCTACCTTAAGCTCACTTGTACCCCTGGGGGCACCTTTTTTCTTAATAAACTGCCCATGACCCAGGATATTATTATTAAAACACAAACAACAGTGACCACAGCATGATTAAAAACTTTAGATTCAAACCTTTGAGAAGCCCCCTTTTGTATTTTGCTTGGCATAGACTTCAGAACTTACAGTCTGCATTTCTTCTCTGCTTCTCTTTCCCCCTTTTCTCCATGTCACTCCATGGCAGATGGAATTCAGACTCTGAGGATGAGGACTCAGGCTCCCTCAGAAGCGCCACAATTTTTCGTAGACTAGAAAAGGCAGAGCATAGGTTAGCCAGCAGCTACCAAAGACCTTCACTCTTGCTGGAGCTAGCCACCAGACATGCCATGAGGTCACAGGACGCCTATGCAGCCAGGAGGACCAGCGGTGCTTTCCAAGAGTCCAGGTGCACCTGTCTGAGCTACCTGCTTGTGACTGACCTTGGACACCTTGTCTGCCTGCTTCCGCTGCTGCTACATTAACCTAGGCCCTAAATACTGAGTCATGGAAATGTAATGACATAGGAGAAAGGCGCAGTGTGTAACATATTGCCTTCTGCATGAGAGTGTTGGCACATGGCAGTAGGAATCAACATGCTATTAATGCAATAACGTGCAAGGCGGTTAGTATTTATATGCATGAATTCTTTCTGAAAACCCATTATGAAAATGCTTTTTTTAAAAAACTCTTTAAATTTACTGTCATGAGAAGAGAAAGGAAATCCTTTTAGACAGACACCGAGAAGGGTAAGTCTGGAGAATCCAAACCTAAAAACACCTCAGGGACTTTTTATTTTATAAAAATAAAAATTTTTATATTTTTATATTTATAAAATTTTATTTTATAAAATAAAAATTTATTTATTTTATAAGACTCTGGACCACTTTGTTATTTCTATGACCATGATGTGCACTATGATGTAAATTACATGATGGCCAACTCATCACTTTCTAAGATCATTCATCCTTCTCTAGAGATGAGGCTGCTATGGAGATTAGAATTAGGAAGATGGTACCAGGACTGGTGTTCACACCTATCCCAGGGAGGCACACATGTTCGGAGTTATAGATCCATCCCTTGTCCTTGACAGCGTTCAAATTTCTTGGGAAGTATGGCCTGTGGCTGTCTCTTTGGGTGACACCCAGGAAGGTCACAGAGACTAGTGCTGAGTATTTGTCTTGTTTGTCACACTCCTTCCTGTGGCTCCTAATAATTCATCCCGATAAGTACTGGTTTGTTTGCCGGCTAATTCCCATTCTTCTCATACTTAATGCAACTCTCCCTTCCTTTTTCTTTTCTGTGCTTCAGTCAGTTTTTATTGCTTCAGGCCCTTCAGACATACTCTGATGACATCTTGTCTTCGGAAACAAATGTCAAACTCGACCCCACCTCTGGCCCAAGGCTCATAACTCGCAGAAAAAATCTCTCGCAGGCACCAGGCTATCAAGCAGATGACCTTGAGCTGACAGCCTTGGATCCTGACTTAGAAAATGATGATTTCTTTGTCAGAAAAACTGGGGCTTTCCGTGCAAATCCAGGTGTTTTTCGAGCCTTCGAAGACTTTCGAAGGTTCTCTGAGCCAGACGATGCTGTTGAACGAGATATAATTTTGCAGTGTCGGGAAGGTGAACTTGTACTTCCAGATTTAGAAAAAGACGACATGATTGTTCGCTGGATCCCAGCACAGAAGAAAGAGGTGCCGCTGTCTGGGGCCCCCGATAGATATCAGCCAGTCCCTTTTCCTGAACCCTGGACCCTACCTCCAGAAATCCAAGCGAAATTTCTCTGTGCCCTCGAAAGGACATGCCCACCCAAAGAAAGAAGCAGTAGCTGCCGAGTCTTAGTCCCTTCCCACCGACAGAAGAGAGACGACATGTTGACTCGCAAGATCCAGTCATGGAAGCTGGGGACTGCTGCGCCTCCCGTCAGCTTCAAGCCTGGCCCCTGCAGCGAGGCCGACCTGCAGAAGTGGGAGGCCATCCGGGAGGCCAGCAGACTTAGGCACAGGAAGCGGCTGATGGTTGAGAGGTCAGAGTGTGTTTCTGCAAGGATTTGGCTTGTGATGGATGATGGTCTTGTGTAAATTTCCTTATGAAAAAAAAAAAAGCCAACTCAGTTTTCTCAGCTCTGCATGTTGTGTGCCGTTTTGAAGCATCCTGTAAACAATTATTTGGCTTTGAGAAACTTTTAGTCATTTCGTGGAAGAAGTTCAATTCCATATTTACACGTCTTAGGATGATTTGAGAAGGTATATGCAAAGCCTGCCTCTGGCTTGGAAGTGTCCATCATTTTGTTCCAGTGTGAAATTGGATAAAAGTATTTTCTAATTGTGTTTGCAGGGTTTTTTTTTTTTTTAATCCTCATGTCTAGCATCTCTGTAATAGTCTAGCTTGGTTTGGTTTTATGTGTTTATCATATTTTGCAGTGTCTTTTATTGAGCTAAATAGGTATGTCGTTGCAGATTTCATTTAACTTGATTTTTGTTGTTGATCTAGGTTTCTTGAACTATCAATTTGTAGTATGTTTTATCTGTATAGTTCACTGCAAGCACCGTTCAATTGCATGAGACTGTCAAACTCTGTTTGTAGTTGTGACCATTTTGGCAACATAAGCCATGCAACTTTCTGATAGCTGTTCTGCTCACTATAAGTTGGGAATGGGCAAATTTGACTAGGCTCAATATAATGAATGGCCCCAAATCTCTACCTTACTTCCTGGCAAGGGGAGGCCTTGTCTTACAAATTTGTTGGCTCAGAATACATTAAGAAAATGTTGTGATTATTTGACCCGAGTTCCAAAAGGCTGACTAAAACTTGAAATATTAAGAAGTGGCTAAGGGCCAATATGTTCAGATTCGCCCATTTCCAGTTAGACTCAAGTAAAAGATGTTTAATGCTGAGAAACTAACACAGCTGGAAAGAGTGACCCTTTTAACCTTTGGTTTTTTGGTTTCTTAGACTCTTTCAAAAGATTTATGGTGAGAATGGGTAAGTTTGATGCTTCACATTAACAACAAATGTGCACATTTGTTTGTGTCTCCTGTGATTTGCTGCACCTGTGTCTTAGCATGTTACTAAATGGACCGCGATGTGCAGTGCATGGGATTTTTATTTACTTTTGATTAACATTGCAACCTCACAGCAGTATTTTTGCATCTAAATGCCCAGTGCAATGCATGAACTGCTATGTAAAGTGATAACAGTTTTGCTGTATTAAACTTTAACTCCATCCCTTTTATTTCTCATTTAATGGTTGAAAGTAGCAAGAGCCTAAGAATATGTTTATTTTGGTATTTGATTCCTAAATACACTAAGCTTCTGGTTTCTAGTTATCAAAGGTCTCCCCCACAAACTGCATTTGGGAAAGTCTATGATAGGAAAAAATATCACTGCTTGCTTAATGTAAGAATTCATGCAGGTTCCAAAACTCATGTACTTAACTTATCAGGAGCTTTGCTAGTGGGGAACATTAATTTTGGGGGAAAATATTTTTCTGGTTCTTGATTAGGGTAGAAAGTTAGTTGTAACATGACTGCCTATAAAGAGCAAACTAGACTTCCCAAATTATAAAAAATAATCTTGGTAGTTTTCAATGTTGTTACAAGAACTTTATTTAAACTATTTCTCAGGCTTGGTCTACTGGTATTTAATATTCATTGGGAAAACATGACCGTAATATAAAACTGACTTTCTCAATGTTTTTCCAAGTTCTAGACTATTTTAAACCAAGTCAGTCATTCTCAACGCAGCATCCCCAGACTCTCTGTAATTGTGGAATTTATGGGTAATAGTTTGAGGAGTGAGTGAGTGAGTGAGAGTTGAAAAAGACCAATATTTTAATCAGCCTTGGGAGTTGAGTATCTTTCCCTTACCATGGTTCATCTTATCTCTCAGAATCTCTAATTTTAAGAGTTTTTTAAAAAAATAATTTCGGTAGTTTAGAAATATTAGAAGCTACCAAGATTCTGGCTAAATTATCCCAGCGTGATATCACTATCACAAGTCTAGATATCAAAAATGTGATTCCTTCCAGGATGACACGTGAGGGCACATTGTCCCTCCCTCACTGTATCCACAGCCTTGTGTGCTCACAAGGGTCTCATCTGTGAGGGTGAAGAAGTCAGTCTTTGGTATAACACTCCAATATCTGTTCATCAAGTTGTCATAGGAAAGCTGTTTCAACTTGATTTAAAATCCTCTTGAGCCTTCAAGCATTCTAAATAACTTTCATGAGGAATTTTCATTTCAATTACATTTGACTTTGTAGCAAAACCACATCCCTGGAGCAGTTTTCTAAAGGTGCTCCAGGTACGAGAGGCTATGTACTTGGGCTGTGTAAACACATAACTAACGACCTCTCTGTCTTGGCCCTACCTGTTTTTCCTAGTGTAGGAGTTGTTATGAGACTTGAATTACCCCTGGCTCAATGGTCGAATTCATGCCTAGCTTGCCCGTGGCTGTAAGTTCATTCCCCAACGCTCTGCACCCACCCTAACCACAAACACCGTGAAAACTTAGATATTCAACCTCAGGATGCTAAGGTCTTTTTCTAATTCCATAACAGTCAGCAGCAAATGCTTCCACTAGACAATTCCAAGTAGTTGTTTAATTATTTGGACGACACAGTGCTTTCTTTAAAAGCTGTTTAAAAAATTCTCATGCAGGGTAGTGCTAAGGTAGCTACACAAATAAAGCAAGATGATTGGTTAATAGAGACCAATGAATAATACATGACTTGTCAGATAATGGGACTTAGTGTGTCTTGGAAAATGCAGCTCTGCTTAGGAGAAGTGGTAGGTTTATTCTTTTTTTTTCCTTTTTCTCCTAAGCTTTATAGTTATCAGCGATTTCCTTACATTGGTTTTCTTACAGTGAGGTTAAAATATAAATTAAAATTGAATTACTTGTAGGCATTTAATGTACAACTTAGTTCACATTTATGCTAGGTGAACTTTCTCCAAAAATAATATAGTAGAAAAGCAGTGCTGTTTTATACCTTGTAATTAAAAACTAACCACCCATCTTGTGAATACTTTCTTTGTGGTAAAGACCAATTTGAAGAGAAATGTGTAGCATTTTATTTTGGTTCTCTGCCTATTAAGTCCTAGCTTGCAGTTTATGTGGTTTTTAGCGCTTGTGCATGCTACGGAAGTGTTTTACTAAGCTTTACTTGGCATGTAACACATTATGTTAATTACGATGCTTTCTGTGTGGCTTCCAGTTCTCATGTGTGTGTCTTTGTGTTGCATGAATTTCCATTTGTGTGGGTCTATGAAGCTTGGGGACTGGTTGGGTCTGATACGAACATGGTACTGACAAAGTTTACAAGAATATGTATAAACCATCTTGTAATGGGATAACCACTGAGCCTATTATCAGTATCACAAGGAGATAGATACCAATTACATGTGGATTGGCGGTCAAAGACAACTAAAGCAGCTGTACTTTTCTTACAGAGCTTGACCAAATGACTTTGTAAGATTATCAGGATATATCATCAAGGCAGGGGGATAGAAAGGAAGGGAGATAAGTTGACTTTAGTGATTTTTCTGCAGATTTTCTTTTCCACTCCAGGTGACGTCTAGTTACATCTAGAACACTTCTCACATTGCAGCCAAGTGTGTGTGCTATCTACAGTCAGTGCTTTGCGCGTGTCCTACAATACCCAGGGTAGCCCCAGGGCAGCTCTCTACAGCAGACAACTTTCTGGCTAAAATGTTAATAGCATTGGTGCTGAAAAACCCCAATAAGTAGGCATATCTCTAGATGAAAATTCCTTCTTATGCTCTCTTATTTTATTTGATGGTAATTTCAAAATGTCTCACACAGATTTCTTTACACTGGTTATTGTTCACGAACCCATATAGGGTCCAATGGAAATATATATGGTTAGATAAATTATTATATTTATATTGCTTTCACAGGTAGCAATCCTTAACTTACTCTTTTTAAATTTCTATTTGCTACACAAGGCTGCAAAATGTGCCTTATATTGCCTCCTTGGACTCTTTCTTCTATAGGCCAGTGGTTCTTAACTGTGGGTCATGACTCCTTTGGGGTGTGAACAACGTCTTCACACCTAAGACCTTCATAAAGCATTTGCATTACAGTTCATAACAGTAGCAAAATTACAGTTATGAAGTAGCAACAAAAAGAATTTTATGGTTGGAGCTGCCACAACACGAGGGACTGTATTAAAGAGTGGCAGCACTAGAAAGGTGAGAACCACTGCTCTAGACGGTCCCCTGTAAGTTCACTGAAGCTGGATTTCAGGATAATAGTCCTTATTTCCATCTGAAAGTGCCAGGAGCACCACCTGCAGTCGGAGCAGGACAAGGAGAGCAGTGATTTATAGGTGACCTTCCTAAACTTCTTCCTCTCCCTCCCCCAGTACTGTTAAATTAATTGACAAGGCAAGATACTTGGTACACCTGCCGTTTTGGGTTGCAAACACAAACGAAGCTGTAAATTAGAGCCTTCAGAATAGGGAATTGTAACCAATGCTAGCAGGCAGTTCTAAGAGAAGGAATTATAACCAGTGGTAGCAGGCAGTTCTAAGACGTGCTGGGCACGTCCTTCGTAATTTCCTGGATGCTTTCTTTGGGGGCTTATCTCAGTTCTGTGAGGCAGACAGGCGGGTGTTATCTGCATTCCCTAGACAGAGATTGCAGCTTTCCCAAGGATGGAGGCTCTCAGGTAGTAGAACCGGACTGGGGCTATGCCTCATGAGGCAACTCAGAGACTGCTTGGCAGTGTTGTTGCCATTCAAGGAACTCCTGGGACTTAAATGTCATGCGGTTAATGCTGATAAAGAAAGAAAGACTTCATCATCTTTGTACTCTAGACGTTCTAGATTTTATCTATGTGGTCTGGGGCCACCGTTCTAATGTGAAAGCAGTTTCCAGGGTTAGCATCTACGAGGTTCCATTTGGTCACATCTGCCTTAGTAAGAATTAGTATACACCCCCAGATTTTTAATAAGTGCGCCAGCACAGCCTTTCCTAGTTCTCATAACTTAGTGGATGAGGAGCCAAGGCTCTGAGAAGGGAACCAATTGGTGTCTGTTCAGTGGGAGAAAGCCTATGTTGGAGCTGAATCTGAAGCCCTGACTTCTTGCCTCTTGTTGGAGTCTACACAGATTCCTATGGCAGTGCTGCTGCTTTAGTGGGGGGTAAATTTCCATAACCCAGAAACAAACTCTGCTCACAACCTCGCCTATAAAAAAGACTTTTCTACCCTAGACCAGCTTTAGCTCACCTTTGTTCTTGCCATGTGCCTCTGGGCTGCTAGGCTTAGCTCAGCACTCAGGCACTAGTGGAGAGAGGCAGCCTGACCTTTGACTGGCATCCTGTGTGGGAAAGAACACAGCAGTGCTTCCCAGGCCAGGGGGAAGAGAGTAAGAAGAGCAGCCACAGAAGGCTCTGGGCTGGTTACAAAGTGATTCAACTTCTCTTCCCAAGGAAAGATTAGTGGAGTATGAATTAATTTTTTTTTTGTTTTACAGTCTATGCAGCATCATGTGGTACACGGCCAACCTCCCCTTATGTCTTGGACCTGCACATTTCCTTCCCATTTCTTACTGAGTATTTTTGTTTGAACTCAAAAGGCCTCATTCCTTGTGGGCATGACTTCTGTCAGTTTATAGTCTTAAACCCACACAATCTAATTTAGTATATAGTTAAACCTAGTGAGAGGTATATTATACATGTGTAGGTTCATATTCATAATATAGTCATAATTATGTATGTAATCGATTCCCTACTAAACCTATGCAATGCTATAAAATTGATGCTTTCCCACACGGTCAGTTCAGGTTAACTGTGCTCCGGCTAACTCTTAGCACAGACACTAAGTGAGTGAATCTGCATTTTGGTGCTGTGCTAGTATTTTCTTCCCAAATAGCCTATGGCTTGTGTGAGAGAGATGATCTAGGTATGCTTGTACAAATAGAAGATAGAGTCAAGAATTAGCATCATGAAAAATGCTTTAGCTAAAGTACTAAAACAGGTGAGAGAAGGGGCAGCTCACTTTTCCCTTGTAAGAGCCACAAAGGCTGTAAGGAAGCGGTAGAGACGATCTAGGTCATCAACCGGATGCATTCATGGAGTACTCGTTACGTGCTGGTCTCTGTTTTAAACCTAGTGACATATCAGCACAATCAGACATAATTCCCAATAATCTTACAGGACTCAGCAGGTAACAGGTAGTAAGAATATCCTAGATGTCAATAAATTTCCAAGGAGAGAGGGTTGGGGTGGAAGCAGCCCAGAGAGACATTTGTAGAATCTCATAGGCTAGAATGAGAAGGAAACACTACATAACATTTAAACGGATGCTTGGAAGTGAAGCGAAGTCATTGCTTCTTGCTGTCTTGCTGGATGAGGAGTATTAGGCAGATTGAAGAGCAAGGGGAGAAGCAAGAGGCATGAGCCATGTACAAGACAGCCACTTGGCAGGCAGAGAGTGAGACCAGGACACAGTGTTAGAAATGAGTATGGAGTGGCAGGAAGGAACCACACCATGCCAGACCACGTAAGATTTTGAAGAAATCTACTTAAAACTTTGATGGGAAGAAGCTCCAGTCTGGAGTTGGGTGTGTCACGGCCTAGCTGAGACGTAGAAAGCCCCTCTAGCTGCTCCTTTGAGCACGTTCAGCTGGGTGGTGGAAGCAGGAAGATCTTCGGGATTCTCCAAGGAGACGATGTGATGGTGTAGGTCAATACAGTGAGGGGGAAGAGGTGAGGATGGTTGGATGCTAGAAACAGAGAGCAGAAGAGTTATGGATGGGATCGGTGTCATGAGAAGAAGAGAGGAATCTGGGTGACTCCAGGCTCTTTGATCCCAACTGTGAAGGATGATATTGACCTTCACTGAATTGAGGAAGACAGTTGGTGAGCCAGTGACTGTGGAGTGAGCCTAGCCATGGTTTGGAGTGGCATTTTACAAAGCAGAGAGGCACCAGCAAAAAAACTTTTGAGTTGGAGGGAGCATTTGAGGAGAGCCTTCTCTGACCATTTTAAGCAGCCCTTTTGGAAATCCAGAGGAGGGTTGCCTGTGCCTTGATCTAGACTGATGGCAAGCGGAGTGGAAAAGAAAGTGGCATTAAACGAGAAGATAACTAACTGAAAGCGAGGAGGAGAGAGAAACAAAAGCGAAAAGTGGTTCTTAGGTTTCAAATGCAGATGACTGGGTGCGTACCACCATTAACTCCCCCCCCCCGAGGGAAAGCAGGATGGAGATTGGCTGTGCCAACAAGAACATCATGTTTTAGAGAGGTGCAGTTTAAAAAACTCCTTTCCAGATAACATTTCAGCAGGTCGCTTTACAGTCAAGGTACCTCGGGGTATTTTTCAAGAATAAATGCCTATTCATGAGGAATTGGAACCTAGTCAATGAGGGCAGGTCCTAGGCTGTGGCCTCTAGAGACATTTGCATGGTAGTTACAGTTGCGTTCCGGAGCCCACCTTAAGTCTGGTGAAGGAGAATGAGATGGCGGAACTGTCGGGAGAATGCAGAACTTAGGTGCCCAAGGATTCACTAATACAATGAATAATATAGTTACTTACAATGTAATGTGCCCTAGCAAAGAACATTTCATCTAGCATTGTAAGAGGTGCGGGCTGTGTCCCACCTGGGTCCCCGTGCAGGCTGGCTGTGTCCCACCTGGGTCCCCGTGCAGGCGGGCTGTGTTCCCGGCGACCGGCTCCTGGCCGCACAGCTAGCTTATACCCGAAATAACCACACGAAAATTATATTAATTTAAATACTGCCTGGCCCATTATCTCTAGCCTTTTGTTGGCTAACTCTAACATCTTATTTCAACCCATTTTTAATAGTCTGTAAGTCACCACAAGGTAGTGGACTTACTGGGAAGATTCAGCATGTCTGACCCTGGTGGCTTCATAGTGGCTCTCTCTGAGCCAGTCTTCTTCCCAGCATACTATTCTCTTTCACCCAGCTATCTAAGTCCTGCCCTATCAAAAGGCCAAAGCAGCTTCTTTATTAACCAATGAAAGCAACACAAAATACAGAAGAACCCTCCTACATCAATCTAGCCTCTAAAGCTTTCTGGATCTATCACCCTCTTGTTGCTCTCTGTGCTGACCTGACCCCCCCCCATTTCTGGGAGGTCTTTCTCATCCATGCAGTCTGTATAGAAGTACTATTCATAGTCCAACTTATTCGCTAATCTGAGTGAATGAGCCTCTCTAAGGCTGGGAAGCAGCTTTATACTCTTTGAGAGTTCGAAGTCTATTAGAAGATAGATAATAGGTTTTACAGCAGCCTTTAACATATGTAACAGGTAATGGGGACGACTGTCTTTGAAACCCCACTCTGGCTTTACTTCCTGATTGTCCATGTCCGTGTATGCGGCTGTGAATTAGGCTGTGAACCCTGCCTGGAGGAAGGAGAGGGAATCTGAGGTGGCTCTGACAGGTTGTGGGAAACTACCTTGGTTTTCTGAGAGCCAGCCCAGCTGCACAGTGGTACAGCAGACCTTAGAGAATTGTTGAGAAGGCACAGCACATCTTTTCCTGGTGTTGAACTTGAGGAGAAAATATCAGGTAGTCACTAAATTATTTAGCACATGCCTAGCAAAAAGAGTCAAACTTTACTAGGTTATCTTGGAGGGAGCATAAACAAATTCAGATATGTGATGGTAGTGACTGATGGTTTCCTGCCCCCAAGATAATCTTAGAGATTATTATTCTAAATACAAGCACTGCAGTATTATTTTTAGAACTGTTCAAGGTTACTTTGACCATTTTGTGGAAAAAAAAAAAACAACAAGCATCTCACACCTGAGTTCAATGCCAGGCTCTCGTTTCTGTGCTTTGGAAAAACACCATTTATCTGTGTCGTGCTATTTCAGGGCACTATCAACAAAGCATCTGGGTAGGGCAGTAGATATTTAGGTGGAATTTCTAAATAGAAGCCCAGTCTTCATGTGAACCCTCAGGTCCAGCCACAAGAACCTTTGTGATTGTAGGTGTTTTTGTGACAGGAGCAAGTCCATGAGCGATGTCACCGCAGAGGATGTTCAGAACCTGCGTCAGCTGCGGTACGAGGAGATGCAGAAAATAAAATCCCAACTGAAAGAGCAAGATCAGAAATGGCAGGATGTGAGTACTGGGAAGGAGGCGGGGCATGGTGCATTTCTTGCTTCTCTGAAGTACTTAAGGGACATTTTTCCTTGACATTTTAGCATTCAGTACTACAGAAAATGTACTGTTGTATGTCTTCAAGACTATTCTAAAAATATAGAAATATGCTGATTTTCTAAGAGACTGTGAGTTCTCAAAGAGTAGGAAGTTCCTGCCTAGCAGGATAGTAAACTTGCTTACGCAGGAGAGTGGAGTATGACTACTAATTATGCCTCTGCTAGAAAAAAAGCATTGACCAAAATTGAGATTGAAGGGGAACATGATCTAGCTCAGACCTTGGCATCAGTGGGGAGAGATGAAGAGTTCTAAAAGCTGCTTGGAGATTGGGATGAAATACAACCCAGAGTAATATTTTGGCTGAAGTCAGTATCTAATGTGATTCAAAATTAACTGTGTCAAGAGAGCTGGCGTATCCAAGTGTTTATGTAGACATAGACTTAACCTTTATCTCGAATCTTAGAGAAGAAAGTATAAGCCTTTTAGCTGAACAAAGTAATTATTATAAGCTGTATGAATATAAGGATCTCTCAAAGATAAGCCATACTCCCAAGCCCAAAGAAGTTCGAGGGCAGCTTCATGGTAAAAGAACTGAGTGACAAGAGGAACAAAAGCACCAGAGAAAGCCAATCTTAATGTCTGAAGATATTCCATTGCTAAACTCCAGTGCCCTCTAGTATGAAACTTGATTTAATGAACTTGCCTTGTGTGTGATGTTCCAACTTCAACCCTCAATCTCTGTAAAAACCAGTAAAGAATTAGTATTATTTCCCAAAACACACAATGAGGTTTTTTTTTTTAAATAAGAAAATGATTATCAAGGTGGGATACCAATTAGGTGTGTGCAGATGAACATTTGGGTCAATTTATTTCTTTTGGGAAAAATAGTCCACATTGGTTTCAGGACATTTGAAAAGCAGGGTTGGCCTTAGGTGCCCCAAAAGTTTTATAGGCAAACTTGCTTTCCAAGCCCTGGAAAGCTGGGGTGAGGTCCAGTTTGGTCGGAGGCCTTGGGTGCACTTCCCTTTGAACTGGGATTTCTCTTGGAATCCTTAGTATAGTATTTCTCTGATGTGGAAATGGAGAAATATTTGAAGCATTCAAAATGCTTCAATCCCTGAGTGTCACAACTGGCTTCTGCAACTAGGGATGCCCGCATCGGATAGATTGTCCAGGCTGATTTAGAACATACTCCTGGAGATGTGGGAAGCAAGTATGGGCTTGTGCCACCATGACAGTCCATGTTCTCTCCCCAGTGGACTGTATTCTCTGAAATCGTGGTCGGCCCAATGTGAATTGTGGTCTCTCCCTCTGTAGGTAGAGCTCACTTTTCCTTTAGGACCCCTGTTCTTCTCAGAAGACCTACCCGTTAGACATTGACCTTTATGCATAGTCTACCTTGCTGAGGGGAATCACATTATAGGTATCTGTGTGCCTATATTAATAAGAGAGACCATTTACTTGAGCTGGACAGTTACAGGGACGTTTCTGTCCCTCACATCACAGTAAGCATGTGAATCAGGGGCCCGAGGTACTATGGGATTGAGTTTGAAATATTTCCTGATCAACCTGCTCTAGTACTTAATTTTAAGCCTTTAGCAGTCTTTGAGAAATGGACATTGATGTGACACTTTCTTGGATTACAAAAGTGGGATCTCTTATTAGGTCAGGGTTTTCGGTCAGGCACATGAGATAAAGGCTTAGTACAGAAACACTAGCTATAAAAAGCAAAAATAGGGCACCTTGGCACAGGTGGGCGTGAGTGCTTTCAGTGTTGTAATAGGACACCCCAGCATGCTCTCGCCGCAAGGAAAAGGTGTGTAGAAATTCAGGTATGACCGGGCCAATGGGATTTCTTGTCAGGATCTTGCAAAATGGAAAAGTCGCCGGAAGAGTTACACTTCAGATCTGCAGAAGAAGAAGGAGGAGAGGGAAGAGATCGAAAAGCAGGCCCTGGAGAAGTCTGACCGAAGCTCCAAGACGTTTAGGGAAATGCTGCAGGACAGGTAAAGGACCGGGGTCCATCATGTTTGGAGATCCCAGTGTCAGAAATGGGAGCTCTGCATGGGGTGGGGTATGTGGTCACCAGCTTCAAACTGTAAACACGTATGGACCGAAGCAGCCAGGGTTTCGGGCTGAAGCATTGAAACAGTATTACTGATCCAGTGATTTGGGTAGCAAAAGAAAATATTACTTAGCACTGGTGAGCAGGGCTCTTTGTCTCACACTGTACGCTCTTCTGTAGAAAGGGGGGGGTATTTGCTGTATTTGATAGCAAAACAAACAAAAATAAATAAAAACCCCAAACCCACTGATTTTTCTCCTTTTAAAGTTTAAGCATAGGGTACTCAAATAAAATCAGCTTTTACTTTTAAACGAATTTTATGAATTCTAAGAGAGATCTTTGTTAAATTTCAGTGGTAGAGAATAAATTATGTTTAAAGGAAGTCTATGTAAGTGTGGATGTGTGGCTTTATTCTTTGAGTTGAAATGGCAGAATGAAAGTGACATTTAAACTTTCATGTGAGCAGTTATCTGTGTGGACCTGGAGGAGACGGGTAGAGCGGAGAGAAAGCAAACATGCTTTAGAAATAATGTCACAAAGGAAATATGCTGGCAGGTGAAATTAAACAAAGCTCCGTTGTGTCTGAAATGCCAGTGCTCAAGACTTTCATTCCCTTAAGTACAGCAGTTAGCCAGGGATGTGGGGACTCCCCACCCTGCAGGATGAAGCTGTTTCATCAGCTCTTGAAGTATGGGTAATAACCTTGAATCTATTATAATTTCCCTTGGGGATTCCTTCAAGATCCACGAACCGACTGGTGCTCTATAAAGGCCTGAGTCTTCTGTGCTATTATTATTATTATTTTTTTTAACCAATACATTATACATTTTATATAGCAAAACTTGGCAGACTCAGATCGGTGGCCAGCCATTTAAAGCATTTTGATCTTGGAAGACATAAATTTGTGGCTAAGAACCTGCAAATACTCCCATGTGAGATCTTCCTTATTTTGTTATTAAAATAGTTTATGATTAAAAATATCCTTTTGAGAGCCTCTTTAATCAAAGGTCGGGTCAGTCTCTTAACAGATGCTTTAAAGTTATGCATAATCACGTGTTAGTGCTGTGCTGATTCTTGTTTTCCGTGAGTAGCCACTTACATATCAGTTATTGTCTTACCCCATCTGGGGGCAAATACATATAATTCTGTCGTAATGGCACATTTTTCTCTGCTCAGGGAATCTCGAGTTCTGAGTTCTACAAGGAGGATGTATTCTGCTGATGACGCCCTGGATGATGAAGTACTTCGTCCTACAGTGACTCTGTCTGAAACCAGCTACCAGAGAGAGAGACTGGGAGACAAGGCAACAGCTTATCCTGCCGAGATGGCCAAGGAAGACTCCACGTTTGCAAAGAGACAGGACAGTGTAGCAGCTGAGATTCAGCTTCCTTCTCATATTCCGGAAGAGCAGCGGCCGGCCCCTTTATCTGCTGCGGAACCACACCAGGCCCCCTTGTCTTCTGCAGAAACACACCAGGCCCCCTTGTCTTCTGCAGAAACACACC
>JAQHUG010000036.1:5632695-5654396 GCA_028555095.1 Dicrostonyx torquatus
CCCCCTTGTCTTCTGCAGAACCGCACCAGGGCAGCTTGTCTTCGGCAGAACCGCACCAGGTCTCTTCATCTTCCGCCGAGCCACACAAGGTCTCTTTATCTTCAGTAGCACAGCGTCCAGTCTCGCTCTCGTTTCAGCAGTCGCTGAGTACAAGAGGAGAGTCGACTCGAATTTCAGCTTCTCTCCCTAGAAGTTACCAGAAAGCCGATACAGCCAGGTTAACATCTGTGGTCACAGCGAGGCCTTTTGGCACGCAGTCAAGGGGAATCTCATCACTGCCCAGATCCTACACGGTAAAAATGCCCCAGGTTCATTTAGTCTGTTCCCAAGAGTAATGAGTTGGGGAGCTTGGGCAGGAGCTCAGTTGGACAGATACAGGATGTATAAAATCTTGATGACATACACAAACAACTTTCATGAAATTTAGATTTAATAAAGACAGGGGTTTTTAAACTTTAAAGAACAAATAAGATACATTTTGAGACAGAACATTTTTTTCTTGCCATATTTTTGCTGCCTTGTGAGCTCTTCTGAAGGTTTAGGTTGACCGTTATGTAGTTGCCAGCGGTCAGCTCTTTTCTAACCTGTGATATAGCACATTTCTAAGGCTCCCCTTAAATGTTTTCAGGAGTGTATAGGTAGGGTTTTGTTCTAGCCTTCCTTCCGACTTTAGAACGTGATGCCTGGGTCTATGTTTGTTGAAATATGTCCCCTTGTGTCTCTAATGGGATTCAGCATTAGAACGTGGGGCATATTAGACTCAATAATGTAAATGAAACAATGTCTGAATATTTAATGTTTATGTTCCTGTCAGTTCTGCCCACCTAGCCCTTAAGATCTTAAAGTCTTGGCATACAGATGAGAATGATGGCTCAAGAAGTCAGTATTTGAGCTGAAGGAAGCCTGTCTAAATCAGCCAGGAACCCCCTGACCATCCTATTAAGGAAAATACCAGCCTCTTTGACAGCATAAAAATTAAACTTGTGTAGCAGGCAGTATATAACACAATTTAAGTCACAGTTATTAAAAACTGCATTGTAGATAAAGGGTTGGCAATTCTAAGGTGCAAAGTAATTTTATACTTTGATGAGAGGAGATAAACACAGCAAAGGAGCTGGCCAATTCAACGGAAAGGAATGTAAGGAGAGGACAAAGAGGCATGTGTAGCCTTGTGAGCCTGGCGAGTAGGTACACAACGGCTCAGCCATCTCCCTGACAAGTATTTTAAATATTGAAACTGTGCATTGTTGAGGAGGTGGAGATGCAGGTGCCCTTCTGCTCATGGGTACAGGGCAGCTGTTTTCTCTGTAGAAATGAGACAGATACGACATATATAAATCCTCCGATCTGGTGAGTGTTTGGAACATCTGGGCTCTGAAAATAAAAGCTCCGTTTAGAAAGGGAGGCTGGAACTGGTTGTGGTGCTTTTGGGAAGCGATGGACAGCTTTTTAACAATTCCATTATGTATCAGATGAATAAATGATTGACATCCACACTATGGGGTTTCCAGCAATGGAAAGATCGAGCTTGGAGTTGCGTCTGTTGACCTGGAGTGGTATGAACAGACAAAGCAAGTTTTGGAAAACTATATGGAATCATGTTTTTACTAGAAAAAGCATTTCTCGGCTGGTGCATATTTGGTGGTGTGAAGGAATGCACTCCAAGCTTTTGACAATAGTTACTTTTCTGAGGCAGGTGGATGTTATTTTAGCGGCTTTCAAATATGAGTAACTGTTTCTAAAGGTGAACCTAAGGCTATCAGAGTATGGGGTTTAAAATGATGTTTCCTATCCAGATGGATGATGGCTGGAAGTACAATGGGAGTGCTGAGGTTGTCAAGAGAGATCCACAGAATTCAGTCAAAGCCCTGAAGCTTGACTCCACCCAGTTTGTTTTGGGTTCATCCAGTGAAAAGGAGGCAGCCACTGGAGAAGATGTGGCAAGCCTGTCCTCTGCCACACCCCTTTCTTCACTCTTGCAAGACCAGGCAGCCACTTCCAAAGCCACACACTCCGGAGGAGGGGGAAGCTCACCGCTGAGGGAAGTTTCAAGGTCCCAGGTAAGTTTGGAAGGGTTCTTAGTCATCTGTCTCAGGTAAACAGAGATTTCAATCTGGAAACTATTGTCCTAGCCTCTGGCTCGTACAGTCCAGGCCGCTATTTATTTTATGCAAAAATATACTGGTCTATTTTTAACAGATTGTGGAGGAAGTAGCTCTTTCCAACTCGTAGTCTGTAGATCTCAGCCATCCTCCATGAGCTGTGTCTCGGGAGACGTGGTCCACCAGTCTCCTGGGATGGCTGCCTGGAGTTTTTATTATTCCCCAGTTCTCTGGTTTCTGCTGCAGACCTAATGTATGTGTGAGTAAGCGAAAGCCTGTCTCCGTGGAAATTAACCAGCTGTAGGAAGAAGCTGTCCTGTTGAGTGGATGCTTGTCTCTAGGGACCCAGCACTGTGTTTTCTTTTAATCTTCTTGTGACTTTTCATAGTAATTTCTCCTTTAGAATGGGCACATTTGCTCTCGTCCCTTGTCTCTTAGCGAGTATAATGATGCCCAGTCACAGTCTGACAACTGCAGATCTGAACATTTGGACTCCAAATAAAATACACCAGCAGATTAAACGTGAATGGGAGTGTTTGTCATTTTCCTGTTTAAAAGCCTAACAGATGGCTTTCAAGAGAATTATGAGGTGATATACATTCTTTCCATCTACATGCTAAACCCACTAAAAGTCTTCGTCAGGCTAACAAAGCTTCTTTAAAAAACCAAAAGTCAGCAACACTCTGGTTAAGCAACTTGCTAGTGTGTAAACCCTTTCTCATGGAGGCATTTTTGGTCTTTGACTTGGTCCATAATTCCCTGTTATCTTACTGGAGCATAGTTTTCCAAGGCAAAAGATAAACTATGTCTCTTAAATATGTGAATAAAATAGATTTATGTGAAATAGTTTGGCATAGCCTATTTATTTACCTTTATTAATTTTTAAATTATATTAGAGTATTTTTAAAAAATTTCAACCCTCCCTTCCAGGCTCCTAGACACTTTCTTTGTGCCTGAGAAATATAAGAAAAAATTCCTTGAGAAATATAAATATATAATTTAGAAATAACCAGTGTTAGCACTTAGGAACTTTAAGTTTTGATTTTATTTGGTAGTGGTGTTTTCTAGTTCTTGTTTCTTTTCTGTTTTGTAAAAGTTTTCCTAGACATATTTAAAAAATATACTCTAAAACAAGTTTTCAGCTTGTAAAAAAAACCATCAGTTATATAATATTGATACATTTGAAAAGAATTGGAAATATATGGTCATCATTACAGGTCTCAGTAAATGAGAACAGTACCTCTCTACTATACTTGGGGAAGGTGAATAATGAAAGCAGAGGCAGGGTCTTCTGTTCTATGGATACACACATTGCCTTCCCCCTTTCAAAGAGCAAACTCAACAAAGCAGCTTGATGACTGTGCTGCCTGCTAGATGAGGGGACCTCCTTCAGGGTGGCAGCTGGCACCCTGTACCCGTGGACGAAGAAAAAGAGGCCATGTGTGGAGTGTGGGTGTGTCCTTTACTCTGGCAATTTTGAGAAGCCCAAATTAACCTGGCCTGGTTTCAGGTTTCATCATAGTAGATTTCTGCTGTCTTCATCAAGTTTGAAGTACCATCCTACCAGGGAAGATTCGACTGTTTTTTTTTTTTTTTTTTAACCATTGGAGCTAATGGAATTCTTGAGCTCTGTTGTACTTCCGATGGTGCCTTGCCGGTTTCTCTTTGGCCTATCCATTTCTATGCTTCCAGAAGAGTAGTTTATGGAGCTGACTGACTCCAGAGAGGCTGTGAATGCATAAAAGCTGACGAGTGAGATGCACAGGGCCCTTGTGTGTCACTCTTTCCAATTCCTGATCAAGCTCTGTAACTCTAGATATTCACAGAAAGCAAACATAGCACAAGTGGCTGAACTTCTACATGTTCTGGTAGTAGCTTTGTCATCCAGGTCGTTTTTCTGTCAGTGTAAGTGGTTAGGAATAGCCATAGGTGTTTGTACACAGGGCTCATTAATTCCTGAGTTTTCTAGAGTCTTCCAAAACATTTTGCCCCTTAAGGAAGTTCAAAACACTCTGTGGAGTGCTGAGGTTCTTCATGAATGAGTTCAGATTCCCTTTATCTTGCCCGAATGCAAACAGATGTTCAAAGAGTGCATACCATTGGCCAGACAGACATTACAGAGTATTGTATGAGAGAATTCTTACCACAGCCCTGTGATGTCATCACCGTCATTATTATTCTTGCATACAGATAACTGAAAGCATGGATGCTCACCCTCCTTTACCAAGACCATCCAGAGCACTAAGTGATGGAGTTAGGAGCCAAACTCGGGAAATTTTTACCAAGTATTGACTACCTTTTACTACATCAAGGGAAAGAAAGGTGCCTGAACTTCCTAAGAAAGCCAATTTTGTTTGGACACATCGCATGTTAGTTATTATTATTCTTCCCTTTGAAGAAGTTCTCTGCTTATCACTCTGCTTAATGCCTTTCAAGTCCTTCAAATCCAGGCAAAACCACTTCTTTCATGGTCCATGTATTGCATCCTCCTGGTTGGAATTGAATCATTTCTTCAAAGTTTCACTCACCAACTTCCTCCTTGTTGCAAATATCCATTCCCACTCATTGGGCACTTTAACCTGCAAGACCCACTCTGCCATCCAGACCCTTGTTCCGCTTTAACACCATGCCTTTTATGTCACACCTCCGATGAGAGCTACCTTACTGTGAAGGTGGGAAGCAAGATGACCTTTCTCCTGTTAGCCCAGGACCTGAATGTGCCGATGTCCACTTGGCTTTCAAACTAAGTGTATGCACATTAAATAGGATTTTATTTAATTCATCTGGAAACTAATTAATCAGCATGTGTATCATGTTTAATGTAGTTTCTATGGAAAACGAAGAAAGTAGATCTGGAGCATCAGCCACTGGCATTGGCACCTTTTAAATGTTTGATTTAATCCTCTCAGTCACCTTGAAAGTAGGTGCTATTGTCTCCACTGTTACTGGTGACATACTCGAAAGTTCAGTTATGTGACTTGCCCCAGGCTGGTGAAATACATAGCCTTTACTCTGTTTTCTCATACTCTAACCATTAATCATGAGCAATTCCTCCTCCTCCATTATGACATGCTCAAAGCAGAGGGTTGCCTTATATAATTAGGACACTAGTTGTAGCTAGAAATATTCTCTGTCCTACTGATCCCCCTGGACTGGTTTTTCTTCACCCACCTGTTCCCAGAGCTGTTTATGAAATAACAACTCTGAGGCTTATTATCAGTTACAATTGTTTGGCCAATGTCTTGGACTTCTTACTGGCTAGCTCTAACTATTAAATTAACTCGTTTCTATTAATCTGTGTATTGCCATGAGGCTATGGTTTACCAGTGCGAAATGTTACTCCTTCAGTGGTTACAAAGTGTCTCCTCAACTCTGCCTTCTCTCTCTTTCTCTGTTTGGATTTCCTGCCTGGCTTTACTCTGCTAAGCGACTGGCCAAAACAGCTGTATTCATAAGCCAATAAAAGCCACACATATACAGATGGACATCCCAAATCATCTACAAGTTTTTGTCTAAGTAAAAAGAAAGGTTTCAACTTTGACATAGTAAAATTACATATAACAAAACAGGATCAAGCAAGAATTACACTTACAACTTTTAGTCTATTTGTACTCTGCAAAAATTAAAGAAAATATTCTGTCATCTATCCTATCTTTGTGAGTCTAAAGCTTGACATCTAATTTATCTCTTATAACTAAGAAAAACTATAACTACCTGTTTTCAACTCCATCAAAGACTCCAGAAGAATTTACTATTACCTAAGTAAATAGGAAGTGCATTGTAAGCAACTTCAAAACTCTAGAATTGACAGAGATATTCCACTGCCTGGACAGTCACCCAAAGTTCTTTTGAAATGTTGGGGTATCCACCTTTAGCCTACAGGCCCACAGTATCTGGCAGAGTTTTCTATGAAGCAGGAAATTTGAAAGGATGTCTCACCTATATAGGTAGCTTTTCATTCACTTTCTTTTGTGTCCTACAGAATATCTGGCAGTTTTCTTTGGTGGAACAGGAAGCCTGAAGGACCATCCTATCTTTTGCCAATTTTAACAGTTACTTTTCTGTGGGTCCTGCGTGTCCAGTTCATACAACATACTATTAAGCAGTCCAGGCAAGAGCAGTTTCTTCTCCAAATAGCTAGCAAATTTCATAAGGAGCCTCTTCAATGCCCTTTATCCTCTTGAAGTAAATTGGTGCTGGCAGAAGCAGACATGTCTCACTGCTGAGAAAAGTCTAAGTTCTTAAATCATTTCAAGTGCCATATTGTGTAGGTCTTTGAAGTCTTTGAAGTTTACCAATCCATCTGAAATATATCTCTGTGTATCTGAAAAAACTAACATGACTATAAGTTTGACTATTATAAATGACTATTTATTAATGTGTATTTTTAACTATACCTTATATTTTAAAATGAGTTGTATAAACATAATATCTTAAGCAAGAGTAGAAATATACATATAACAAAATTGACCTTAAATTTGTATTAATAAACCAAAGTCCATACCAATGTAAAGTATTCATTTCTATATCATATCTCTTTTTTTCTTTAGAAAGCTATTGAATGTGACCATTAACCATTTATAATCAACCTGTTTTAAATGAAAACAAGCATAAGCAATCATTTTGGGAATTTGGGCATAGTTTTCTCTAAACCATTCCTGCTGTTTATTGGGTGAAGTATTTTTAGGGTTTGTGGAGACCCCAGGGGCTCTTGTTCCATCAAACCACATTAACCTGGAAAAAATCTGGAGATTCCCATCCTCTATGAAAGCAAATGCAGAACCTTTTTTCCAAAGTAGTATAACCATAGACTCAAATTTTGAAGTCAAGATAGCTTTATGTCTGTTTAGCATAGCAGACCCACAGTCAAATGTCTCTCTACAGTTAATTCATTAACAGTCAACAAATTCAAAGAAAACACAATAATAAATATAGTTCAGAATCTCTGTGTATTTTATATCTTCATGTGTTTTTTTTTGTTTTAAATTATTTTTACTGTCTCTTTAAGGACTTTTATTTTTTAAGACAATTTTTAAGACAATTTTCTTTTTATAACTGTACTCTTTTTTTTCTCTCTCTCTCCCAAGCCTACACACATTTTTAAAGCACATTGTAACTTTAGAGGTCTTTTATTGACTTTTTTTTAAAAAAAATATTTGTGTGTATGTGTCTGTCTGTGTGTTTGCATGCCACATGTTTGAAGGTGTCCACAGAGGCCAGAAAAGGGTGTTGGATCAACCAGAGCTGAGTTACAGGTGGTTGTAAGATACCTTATATGGGTGCTGGGAACTGAACTTGGGTCTCCTAGAAGGAAAACAAGCACTCCTTCCCACTGAACCATCTTTGCCTCTGCTGTCTTATCTTTAACATCATTGTGGTTTTTTTTTTTTTTTTTAAAAACAGTGGAGCTCAAAGTATCTTCTTACCTGTAGAGTTAAAGTTTTAAAAAACTGGCCTCAAATTCTCAATTCTCTTAGTTTGACCTCCCAAGAATTGAGATTACAGACATCACTCCCAAGCCTGACAATGAAATTGTCCTTAAAATCTTTTTGAGGCAAGGTGGCATATATTTATAGAAAGTCACCTGAACTGAACTTATTTCAGAAATTTGGAATTTGAATTCTATCAAGCAGGCCCAGGGAGATACTGGCAATGCAAAAGTGGGGTGTGGTGTACTCGGCATGTTCTATAAGTAGATTTCTGGTAGCTGTGGGGGAGGAGGGCTGGAGAGACAAGAGCCAAACAGATGATAAGAGGGGAGAGGGCAAATATGCCTCTGAACTATGATGCAGACTTGTAGAAGGATGGAGAAGATGGGTTCCTTCAAGGTCATAGTCTGTGACCTCGAGAGTGTGAGTAGGGAAATGGGAAGAAAAGCAGAGAGAGGCGTTTCTTAGTCTCATAGCTCGCTGGGTAGAGATGCGTATAACAAAGTGTGAAAAGCAGGAGGAAGCAGAACATTCTGGGAGGAAGATGTTTTAACTGTGGCGCTGTAGATCTAGTAGTTGAAGACATGCTAGTATGCTCAACTTACTTAGGAAAGCATATGGTTATAAAGATTGCGAATGATTGGGGAACTATGCGATGAAATAGAAAAAGAAAAGACACATTGAGAAGATTAAGATGTGACTAGAGAGACTGAGGGGGTGGGGAAGGAAGAGTGGGTTGATAGGTGACTTAGAAGAATGTCCCCTAATTTGGGGAATCATTTGTAGTGCCTGGTACACACAATTATAGTTGGATTTTGTAGGTAGAAGAGAATCTTGGGAGGTTTGTATAAGCTGGTAGGGGTGGGTAGGAAGGTCACCTGTTTCTCTGTAGCAGTAAATCTACTGAGGGTGGAGAAAGATTTAGGTACATCTTTGGGGAGTGAAGATGGCTCCAGTACCAGAGCAGGACCTTGGTTTAAAGGCCACTTCCTTCCTATTCTTATCCCAAAAAGAATCTGGGATGCAGTAAGGAACTACACAGACAGAAATTTAAAGATTATTTTCTATGTTATTCTGAGTTGTGTCACCCAAACACGCCTTTAGTATCATGTTTTATCAAATGAGAAGGCTTTCCTTAAGTCAGCACCTTTGTCTGGTTGGAAACATTGGAGGGGAATAGTTTGGTTATGTGTATGATTGACTCTGGTTTTCATTAATTCCCCTCTGCAGTGACATGGAAATCTTAATCCTTCAACTCCAGGAGAAATAATTCATACTGTTGTGGCAGCAGGTCACTTTTGTTTGTCTTTAGACAATTAGAGTCCCCTTCTGGCTCATCAGCCTGGCAGTGAGCAGGGAAATCTAACTTTTAGTGGGTACCTCTGTTCAAATTGTAGCCAGTCTGAGGGAAATTGCTTTTAGATTAAATGCTTAAGTGCTAATGAATATCCATTATTTTCTCTCTTCTGGCATGGACAAGTGAAACTACTTGGATAGTTCACTTCTTAGTCATCAAAAATCTAGGTTTCCTTTGATAATTTATATTTTTGTTCCATTTAGTTCAGAAAGGTCTAACTCCCTAATTATCTTCTGTAGTTCAGATCCTTTGTTCAATACTCATTTGACTGACATTTTGTATAGAAAGTTGAAAATTAGAGATCCTGCCTGAAATCATTGTTGAATAGTTCATGTTAGATTACAACCGTAGCTCTGTTTGCGTGGAAGAAGTCCTGAAAATAATCCAGTAGTATAGGAACACAACACTTCACCGGTTGCCTTCAACCTGTGTCCTAAAGAATTCCACAAGGGAGAGGTGACATATCTGGGAGCCTGAGACATACAATCCTCTTCTCCAGCCACCATTGCACACTCTAATACTGTGTGTGTGTATCATGTACACATATGTTTGGGGAAGGATGCTGTGTACATAAGATTGTCATGTAGAAGAAGGACTCTTGAACTCTGAAAAACTTGAAAGTCAGTGCCAGAGAGAGAGAGAGAGAGAAGTATTCCATTCAATTCCATGCGTGAGGTCACTCGGATATTGACAGAGATTCACCTGTAATTGTCCAGGTGTTGTTCTTTTCTGCCTGTGTAGTGTCCCAAGGATGGACGGGGCAGTCTGCCAGCATGTAGCCATAGCAAAGCCATCTTCCCAGTTAGCAGGTGCAGAGAGGTGGGTATCTGTTCTTTAGTGTATTCAGAGATTTCTTTTCAAGCTCAGAGTAGCCTTTTGGAGACAGTTCTGATTTTCTGTGGTAGTGAAGCTCTTCCCTCTGTGGTTGAAGCTCATTCTCCTTCATCTTTTATTTGGAAGGAAAGGATATTGCTCAATTGTAGTCTCCCACAGAACATTTTAAAAATGGAATTCGAGACTATTCATTAAAACACCAACTCATCTTTTGTTTTTCAACTAATGAAACCCAAATTAGTGGTTTGATTATCTACCTCATCATTTGTCTTTCTGTCTTTGTATAGCAATAGTTTCTGTGCTTCCATGGGCTTTAAGTCAGGTCTTTGTGTGGGGAAGTGTGGTAAAGATGACCACTCCCTTCACCGAGTCCCCTCTAATTTAAATGTGAGGTGGTTTTGACTTAAATTATCAAGGGAAAGTTAGATTTTTGATGACTAAGAGATGAGCTACACAAGTAGTTTCAATTGTCCATGCCAGAAAAGAGAAAATAATAGTTATCCATCAACAATTCAGCAATTAAGCTGAAAGAGTAGAACCAACTAGTAACTATCTCTATTCTCAGTCAGCTTTTATTACCTTTGGGTTGACATTCAGCAGGTTCATTTATATCACACATCATGATGGCATCTGGATGCCTCTGTTTCCACTGTCTCTCAAATGGCTTCCCGTTGGAAACTCTGTGTTATTAGCCACACCCTTTCTTGCTTTAGAAGCCCCTCGTGTCCTCCTTGGAAGAGTTACAGTTGTCTTAAAAACAAGGATCAAGCTTCATCCATCTTCCTTTTCTAAAGTTCTGAGTAGCATGTCTTACGCAGACTCGTGCACGTGTGTGCCGCCCAGTGATTAACTGACCGCATCATCGTTCTTCCATGCGCTCCTAAGTTCAACACCCGTTTCTGTGCCTTCCTTGAAATTCTTACACATGACAGGAATTTTTCTAGAGCGTTGTCCCTGGAATCTTAAACTTACTTTATGGTTTGAAAACACAGGCAGAACGGTAGTACTAGTCTGGCTGGCCCTCGGTTTCAGTTTAATTAAATTTAAATTAGAATTGACAGTTTGTGACCTGGAGAGTAGAGCAGCATTGGGAGGATTTTTTTTTTTTGAAGGTGACTCTTAGTTCTTTATGATTAGAAAGGAAAGATCTAGAAGGCTAGTTTGGGAAGCTCATATAATGGCTTATGCCTGTTGTTTACCCCAAGTAAGGTGGAAGAAAACTTTAAAAACCAGGCATGGTGCTGGAGTCCTATAATCTTAGCACTGAAGAGGCAGAGGCAGGTGGATCTCTGTGACTTCAAGGCCAGTCAGGTCTACAAAGAGTTTCAGGACTTCTAGGGCTCTTAAAGAAACCCTGTCTCAAAAAACATCAAAATAAAAAGAAAAAAAGAAGCTGTTTAAAAATGTTTAATATTGTGTGAATCTCTCTCTCTGTGTATATGTGTGTGTGTGTGTGTGTGTGTGTGTGAGAGAGAGAGAGAGAGAGAGAGAGAGAGAGAGAGAGAGAGAGAGAGAGTGTCACAGCATGCATATGGAGGTCAGAGGACAACTAGTAAGAGTTGATTCTCTCCTACTATGTGAGGCCTGGTGATTGAACTCAGGTTGTCAGGTTTAGTGGTAAGTGCTTTTACTCGCTGAGCCATCTTTCTGGTCAATAAAAGATGATCTGACAATGGTAGCTTACTGTGAAACTGAAATTTGGTTCAGAAAAATATTTAGGAAAACCCTACAAGCTGAGGAAATGGCACAGCAGTTAAGATCACTGGCTGCTCTTCCAGAGAACCCAGGTTCACTTCCTAGAATACATATGGTGGCTCACAACTGTCTGTAACTACAGTTCCAGAGGATCCAGTGCCCTCTTTTGGCCTCTATGGGCACTGCACACATGGATTACACATATTTATATGAAGACAACACACATTTTTTTTCAAGGCAGGGTCTCTCTGTGTGACAGTACCTCTGGCTATCCTGGAACACAATTTGTAGACCATTTTGGCCTTGAACTCACAGAGATCCATCTGCTTCTTCCTTCTAAATGCTGGGATTAAAGGTATGTAGCACCACCACCTGGCTTCAAATAATATCTTGAGAGATATAGAAACACAGAGAGAGAAAGAGAGAGAGACAGACAGACAGAGAATATCCTTGTAAACCTAGGATTTTTTTTCACTTAGAATAGTAAAGGGAGTTGAAGTAGAGTTCTACTTTTTTCCAAAGATGCTATTGTTTTGGGGCTCTAGGGGATACTGATGATGCTTCAAAGGAGTCATAGTCTGTTACTCTGCATGTATTATGTGCAGTTTCTCCCGGATGAGGGAACAGAATTCTGCATTTAACGGCATGGGCATCAGCAAGTCATTTGCCTCTGCATCCTCCTGAGAGAGTTGAGCCAGCAAATATGCACAGGGAGACAGGACGGCTGTATTCCAGATGGATTACTCCCACAGATAACTGATTATACATCTGTGGGCCATTGGCCCAGTTCAGCTACAAATGCTGAGTGTTGGAGGTGGATTGTTTTCAATCTGCTGTCTGTCATTTAAAACAGATAATTTAAATTACTCTTTTTATTCTTAGGTGATGAATGCGTAAGTGGTTTGTAAATTGGGCTTGTTTGTATGGTGAACAAAAGCCTAGACCTTATTTATTTTTTAAAATAGTCTAAACGTTTAATTTCTGTTCCACTACATGTAGCGAGGAAGATTACAAAGAGAAATAAATTGACTATGGGTGTAGGAAAAACAATTGAAAAGCCTACACTTTATTCATGGCCAACTTGTTTACAGGACTGTATTAAAATAAAAGAAAATATTGGTTGGCAATAGATTTGCCCTTACCTTATTTTAAGAGAAAATAATACTCTATCATATACATGGAAGTGAAAGTTTTATGAAAACCATGGAAAAAATGGGAAGCTGCTATTTTGTCTTAAACTCACTCAGGTGTCCCTTGGTGCAGCTTCCCGTCTTTCATGGATAGGTTTTCCTCCATGTGGTTGCCAGGGACACCCGATACCAGCGTTTCACATTTTACTTGCAGGATCAGTTCAGCGATATGAGAATCAGCATAAACCAGACGCCTGGGAGCCAGCCTGACTTTGGGTTTACAATAAAATGGGATTTTTCCGGGATCTTCGTGGCATCCGTTGAAAAAGGTAAATCTTATACATTGTGCTCCCTTGTCTGTGGTGTGTGGGGGAACTAGAAGCCACTTGATTTGGCATGTGGGGGCGAGGGGGATGTAGGAAAGATGCTTCTCAGTGGAGGAGAGTTGGCGTAGTCTCTTCCCCAAGACCGGTAGTTGGAATTACAAATTACATATTGTCTACTCTCCCTTCCTAATTTGTTTCCATTTTCAAGAGTCTGTATTTTGTGACCTTAGAGTTTTTTTTTAAAAAAAAAACAAAAAAACTCGATTTCTAGAAATGCTAACAAGTCGTACTTATCTGAAAGCTTAGTGTAAAGTTTCCGTGGATAATTGTGTTTTGTGGCGGACACTTACCGCCCTACGATAGATCATCATGGGGGTTGCTGTTTGTAGTGACTTGAACCCAAGTGCTTCATACATGCTGGATTCTCTGCCCCTGGCCACCTCCCACCGAGAGGGATGTTTTCTAAGTCGTGTTAGTATTTTGTCTGTCATTTCTTATATGTTCAGGGTGCTTTGGGTCTTCTGCTCGATGGTTACTCCTCCCACAGCCAGGGTTGTGGCACGGCAAACCCAACAACTGCTAGATTTGCCCTCAAGGTCGAAAACTACAATGAGATCTATCCTGTTTGAGAGAAGGTCCCTGTTCGCATATTTTTATCATACAAAATTGTGTGTTGACATCAGCTCTTTTAAATTTCAAGATTGGTATAATCATGGTACTTTAAGTGGTAATTTTATGCCACTTAAAGTTTGAAGGGACTCTTTTTTTCTACTCCCCCCCAACCCAGAATGCTAATTGATGCTCCATTAAAGTATAATATAATTTACATTTTTAATTTAAAAATTATTGCATTTTTTTTCTTTGTCCTCAGGAGAGTTATTATTATTGTTGTTATTGTTATTATTATTTTGGCTGAACTTACCATTCCTTCTTTCAATGTAAATGGAGAAACAGACTCTGAAATAAACAATGCCCCAGGTACTTCATAGGGTGTCGGGGCTCAGCTATTAGATAACTTAAAAATACCAGTGTTGCTCCTCTACTGGAAGCAGTAGGAACTAGTCGAGATGAAAAAGTCATTTGCCTTAATTTAAAGAAACAACAGGGATCAGCCTGTGTGGTATCCTCATCATCTGATTATGTACTTTACCTTGTCTAGGTAGCCCAGCAGAATTTTCTCAGCTGCAGGTAGATGATGAAATTCTTGCCATCAATAACACCAAGTTTTCATATAAGGATACAAAAAAGTGGGAGGACACCATGGCAAGCGCCCAAGAAACTGGAAACTTAGTGCTGGATGTCAGGCGCTATGGAAAGTCTGGTGAGTTGGTTTCCCTCTGTGCCTGGCTGAGCAGGGAAACCCGACTTTGGCAGGTGGTTGGTTGTAACCGTTGGCTTTATTAATCCTCTCCCCTACCCCCATTTTTCTTAGCTTTGTGCTTGCAATTGTTTTGTCATTGTGTTGGGACAAATCATGAACGGCCCTTCTGTCTACTCCTTCTGAAAATGCTTCACTAGCAAATCTACTGAATTCAACACCCTTTGACTGCTTAGGTAAATGATCTGGCTGAATGCAAATGTATCTGTACCCAGATGTCACAATGCCGAGCATTAAGATGGCACTATGAGGCGGGCAGAGGTGGTGCACACCTTTAATCCTAGCACTTGGGATGCAGAGACAGGTGGCTCTCTGTGAGTTCAAGGCCAGCCTGTCAACAGAGTAAGTTCCAGGAGAGCTGGTGCTACACAGAGAAACCCTATCTCAAAAAACTAAAAGAAAAAAAAATGGGTAGAAAGAACAACGGCCCTATGATTTAACTTTGTCTGTAGTATTTAACTGTATGCTGCCATCAAGCTCCCAGTAGGACATATTCTATTTATTCTCATAGCATTATAATGTTTTGACTTCATTGTGTTTCTGTCATGGGTGATTGTTCACTAGGAAGGGACATTCAGTCTCTTCAGATCCACACATTTTTGGTGTCGGCACATAACGTGAGTGCCAGCTTAGCAAAAGAATCGGCACATTTGCTAGTTGTCAATTTACTACCACGGTTTTTAACCTTTGTGTTTTGGGAAGGTGATCTGCTGGGAAAAAACCCTAAAGTCTCCCCATCGTTGGCACTGCCTGATTCATCTGTCCGTCTGTCCATCTGTCTGTGTATGTCTTGTATCTGTGCATTCAGTAACTTTATTCTTTCCACTTTACCATCTATGTGTTTTCATTCCTTGATCTCCATGTGCCAATCAGACTGGGGCAGAGACCAACCTCCCCTGCCATCTATACGGCATAAAACCCTCAATCTTACCAGTGTGGCTACCACAATTATAGGTTCCCCCGAAACAAAGTGGACAGACACGACTTCAGGGATTTACACCACGGACAAGTCTTCAAGTCTGTCGGTAACAACTGATTTCTCTGAAAGCCTTCCGAGTCCTGTAAGTAGAACAAAGTCACAACAGAAGCTATGTGGGAGAAAGTTTCGATGCTGTATAAAAGATAAATGGTTAGGTTATACTTAATCAATAGACAAAGTGTCGTCTTGAAAATACTGGCTGTTTTTATTAGCAACCTTTTATTGTTGAGTTATGGATGGTAACATCATTCCATAACGTTGCTCTGCAGGCATTTCTCACCAATCTTTCATTATTATAACCATCTCTCTTGATCGTTGTGAAGGAGAAATAGCACTTGTGGAGAAATTATATGCTTACAACTATTTGTGCTCTGTTGTCAACTGGCAAAATATAGGCACTGTATACTATGAAATCTCACATTGCATTTTAATTGGAGTGCATGTGTGATTAAGATATAATCAATTTTACAAATTGATTTAAAAAGCACAGTGCTGGAAATTTCAAAATTCTGAAGCCATATTTTTTCATAGTTTTTTTTTAAAGAAACAGTTTCTATTTCTAATCAGAATTGTTCATTTTAATGGATAATTTAAACTTTGAACTGAGTCAACTTACCTCAGAGGAAATATTGTTACATTTTTAAAGGACAGCTTTAAATGTTAAAGAATCATAAATGGTTATTTTACTACTAAGTCAAATACTCATAAATATAACCCGAATGGATGAATGTTTTATCCACCATGCCTCTTAGAATATTAATGACTGATTAAACTTGTGGTCATTCTTGCCTCTAGCTAGTCATTAATCCTTTCCCAAGTATTGGAGAGTAAGGAAAAAAATTTAGTACATATAAGAAACTGTGGGTAATGAATCAATATCCTGAAAGCACATCTTGTTTAAAGACATTTTCCCCTAATGAGAGATGTATTATTTAAGCCCAAAGTCTAATCAGAGAGAATGTTAATTAGTATTTTTACCCTCTCTAGTATACTGAATCCAAAGAAATCAATGGAATTCATGAGGAAAGCAACACCCTTGATTCAAAAGGTAAAGATCACTCTTAAATTACTTCCGTGTGTCCAACGACCTGTCCAAGACCTGCTAGAAAAATTAATATGTAAGGGAGCGAAAGCTGGATGAAGAGCGAGTTGAAACCAAGGTTAGCATACAGATCCAATTGCGGCCAGGTGGGAAGGAGTCCATTCCAGCCTGGGACAGTTCAGGAGCTACAAATGCAAATTTGGCAGCAGGTTTCTGGAGCTCTAGGTACCTGTGTGCCTAAGCCAAATAAGAAGAACAGGTTTTCCTAGAGCCAGCAGCTTCCGCGCTATGGAGTGTTGGCAGAAAGATCTTCATTAAACACAGAGTGAAGAGGTTTCCTTTCGCTTCCCATTGTTCTGAAAGGACAAACGTGCAGGGAGCTGATCCTGGCAGAGATTCACCAAGGGCTGTCACAGTTGAGGGAGTCACCTTTGTCTGTCTTGAAAGAGAAGGCAACAGAAGTATCCAGGGCATTGTGGGAGTTCCACTTTTTTCTTTGCTTCGACTGTTCAGAAATAATTTAGCTACTGAGTGTTGTGTGTTATTCCTTAGACCTATCAGAAAGACCTTTCAGGTCCATACAGGCAGGAAAACGGCCAGAAGAAGATGAAGGTCTTACACCACGAGGCCAGGTCCCCTGTAGTGGGGCTGTGTTTGCTTTGGCGACACAGTTGAATAGTTAGTAAATACGTTGAGCAAGACTGATCGCAGTTTATGGATTTGCCTCCTCGCTATGATAATTCTCTTTGTCCTTCTTTTCTAATAATTCCTAACTAGGATTGTTGTTTCCCTTATCAACTGAGTTTGAAAATAAACTTTGCTTATTTTTCCTGATATTAAAAATCTAAGGGATCCTAGCTGTCTTCTTCTAATGGCCCAGGTAGTAGTGCCAATTGATAAGACACCGACGTGGTGACTATGCAACTCTATGAGGGCTTGCTATGTCACCATTGTTTAGTAGGTTAGCATCAGCCACTGTCTGGTGATATTTACGATTTGTACCGTTGTTTTGGGACTGATCTGTGGGAGACATCAGATTATGTTTCCTTGTCTTTCTGACTAACGTACATTAAAAATAATAAGACGTAAGCCAGCATCTATACATTCTTAAATACTACCACAAAATATCCTAATTAAAGACAAATTCGTTTTAGCATTTGCTTTCATTTGGTCATTTGTTAGGTTGTCTTGCTTTTGATGGCTTCTCCAGATACTTTTACATTTTCCTTCATCATGTTGTAAAAATGCTTTGGGAGAGATAAATTTAGGTCAATTCATGTAAGCAGAAAGCGTTAGTTTTTATTTCTCGGGAGTACCGGCCTCTAAGATGATGATATGGCTCTCCTTGCTGTGAAAATACAGTGCTATTTACTAAAACTAATTAATAAAAGTGTTTGTTTCTCTTGCTAACTTGAATGTAGCATAGACTACTAAAATACGTGTGTCTGCCTTGACATAATCTCTATCTTGAGTGGCTACCAATTTTGTCATTTGAAAAATAACAGTGCTACAGACTGGAAAGTCTCTCAAGTGTCATTGAATTTACCCGTGATGAGAAGTTAAAATGAATGACATGGTATTTATTTTCTTATTTTTCAACTAGCATCAGAATCCATTTCTTTGAGAAATTTAAAAAGGCGATCCCAATTTTTTGAACAAGGTAAATTGTAATGCTCACTTTTCCTGGACTCCCATGGACTTGCCCCACTCCTCACTCTCCTTGTGGTCTGTGGCTCTGGGCACCAATCTCCTTCCATCTTGCTGTTGTTATAACTAAGCAACATAACCCATTTCCGTTCTTTCCCCAGGACCACCAGGCTTTTCTTACAGTTCATGGGTCTACCTCTGTGGTAATGGGTCTTTGCGTGTCCTTTGTCTAGCTCTCAAGGTGTTTCTCTCTTTTTAACCTTGTGAAAAAACAAAACAACAGTCATAGCAGTGAGATGCTATTAAACACACGTGTTTTTCCACGGGGTAACAGTAAGAAATGAGGAATTTCAGTTTTGCCTTACTGCTTCCTATCATTTGCACAGTGTTAGATTACACCAACATACGTTTGGTTAACAACCTAATTTTGGTCATGGAAAATACTGCGAATGAAGCACGGAGATGCTCGTTGCTATTGGAAGGCTAACATTGATGGTTCTGTTGATGTCAAAGGAAACAACATAGAGAAAATTTGGTTGCACCTGAGCACAGGAGCATTGTAAAGTCATCTATGTTGGTGTAGCTGCGCACGGCTGCCTCTGGAGGAATGATGCATGCGCCTTTTCTTCATCTTCACGTTTGTCTAACGCTCTGTCTCCTGAATGTGGGCCCAACTCTGCTCTGCTCCGAAGAACTTAAAAGAAATGTTGAACATTTTAGATGCAGCATTACACAAGATTTACTGTTGCTATCTAAAGTGTTCCTTATTCTTTAAAGATTAAGGAAACATTTCAAAATTTGCTTTATGATACCTACTGGGTTTGTGTCTGTTGTGTTTATTGTCTAATGTTCTTCCTAAGTACATTAAGTTTCCTCTCAGACCAAAGAGTTTATCATCTGTCTTTGGTGTTTTTGATTCACTAAACTCACTATTTTCTGTGGCTATTCAATTGAAGTGACAACACAGTCCTAATTTGATCTGGCTAAAACAAAATAATGTCTTGTTTTTGTTTTAGTTTTATCTTACTTTTCTTTAATGAGGTATTTTAGAGATGAACATTTTCCCAAGTTTTAAAACAGTTTTCTTTTAATATGTATATACGGGAACAGTTTATGTGACAGCTGAGATTTCAGGAAACTTTCTGAACACTACATAATAGTATATTTTTCTGAAAATTCACTTTTTGATAATTGTTTAATGGGTTGACATACATCACTGTAGGTTCCGTGATGATAAAAGAATAAATTAGCCCAGTGTAGTCATACACAGTTCTAATGTCAAGGCTAGGCAGGAAGATTAAAAGTTCAAGGCTAGCATAAACTAAATAGTATCTCAAAATAGTAATCAAAGAATTAGCCAGGCATGGTGGTCCACACCTGTAACCCCAGCACATGGACGATGGAGGCTGGAGGACTAAAAGGTCAGCCTGGGTGTGATGATGATACAATAATTTAGTGCCTGATAGTTTACACCTCGAATTTGAATCCCTGTGTTTCAAATAATAGAAAAGAAAAGGGGTCTTGACCTTGCTTTTTGCCACATATCAATTAGAAAGCAGCTCATTAGCAAGAAGACCTGGGAAATAAGAATGGCTGCTGTCATACTTTTGACGAACATTTGCAGTAATTGGGCTTGGGAGATGCTAATGTTTGTGTTCTTTCCCTCTGTTAAGCCAAACTATGAGACACTGTTCAGTTTAGTGTCAGTGAAGCCTCTTATGAATGACTCACCAAGTTAGCACTGTGCCCTAGAGTTCAGGGCACCAGTAGTTTCCTCTCTGAACTAAATGTGAGTTTGGAAGACAAGCACAGATGGAACTGAAGGGAAAGGATTCATAGGTGACGGAGTTACAGAGAACACCGATGTCACTTGGCATACTGGCAGAGACAGCTAGTGACCTAACTCCCTGAAAAGAATGATTTTCTGGAAGTGGAGACTCACACTGTGCTTTTCTTCCCCCCTTGCCCATGTGCTGCAATGCAGGGAGCTCCGATTCTGTGGTTCCTGATGTGAGTAGTAGACTTTTGTAGTTGGGGATACACAAGGGAAGCTTGGTGGAACTGGATTTCTACACAGTAATATTTCCTGCATTGTTTTAAGATACGTAAAGGTTGGTCGGGTTGTAATATGCTAAGCAAAAGAGGGTTGGCATTGAAATGTGAGACCACATCCTCCCTGTGATGGTTTAAGCCAACACGAGATGAATGACTGATGAGTGTATGTTGTTCTGTGTTTGCATCTCTTGTGCCACAAACTGGTTAGGTTCCGGTTCCAACCCTCAACGCTCCAAGTCGCTGGGCGTGGGATCAAGAGGAGGAGCGAAAACGACAGGAGAGGTGGCAGAAGGAGCAGGACCGCCTACTCCAGGTAGTACCACACAGCCTGGGTGAATAGAGGGCTTAGCTTTTAGTGCTCTCTTCTGGCCAGTGCCAGGCAGTGTTGAGAAGCAAGCTTGCAAAAAAGCATCCTTATCACTAGCAAACCCCAAACCCTTTCGCATATTTTTGCATATCTTGCATTAAACACTTATTTTCTTGTATAAACAATTGGTTATTAACCCCTATGGATGCTATGGAGACATGAGGGGCCCAGACTGTGAGGGCTTGTCCCGGCCAGCGGTAGATGAGGTCTGTTTGGCTATCAGTCTCCCTTATCCTAGCTGGCGGCCTTGATGAATTACATCAACACTACAGCTTGGGCATAGGTTTTGTTCCATGTGGCTACAAATACTGACATCCAAACATCTGCTTAATTTAGTTTAATATAGGACCTTTTTTCTTCTTCAGACTAAATTCTGATTGGTCACATGAAAGTTTGATATGGAAGTTTAGAGCTAGCAAAATTGTTAATGGAAAATACCCTACTTAAATACCTTGTTGCCCGTGAGAAGGCAACCTTGATTAATTATTATTCCATATTTTCCCCTAGGAAAAATACCAACGTGAGCAAGAAAAGCTGAGGGAAGAGTGGCAGAGGGCACAACAGGAGGCCGAGAGAGAGAATTCCAAGTTCTTGGATGAGGTAGCATGAAGCATCATGCCTTGCTCCCTTTCTTCTCTGTACCCTTTTTGGAGAACCTAGGCAAGGAACACCACACCCCATTTCCCTAGACACACTCCCCACCTCTGTAGCTCTTTGGAAAATACATTGAACTCTTGTGTGTTAGAAATTTACTTTGATAATTTAAATTGTCTCGTAGTATTTCTAATGTATGGTCAAGTAAATGTCCCTAGACTTGAGCACTTGAGCGGTTGTCTTTCTGCCCTTAGACTTCAGTTACTTACGTTGCTGTAAGTATCTTCTTGGAACTCTGGCCTGCTTGCCATTATTCTCATCCACAGTTGAATCTGTGTGAAATGATAGAGACACAGATGGCAATGTGTTTATTTATTCATTTATTGTTACTGGCTACCTAGGAGCTGATGGTCCTAAGATCCAACAGCATTTCTCTGACTACACGGGAGCCTGTGGCTGCCACTTGGGAATCCACCTGGAGTGAAGGGTCCAAGTCTTCGGACCGGGAAGGAACCCGAGCAGGGGAGGAGGAGAGAGGACATCTGGAAGAGGACGCCGTTTATGAGGACCAAAGTCGGAAACTGCAGGAGCACCTCATGCTTGAGCAGGAGAAGAAACGGAAGGAAGAAGCTCAGGAAGAAGAGCTTCGGAAGAAGTGGGAGGCTGAGGCCCAGGCCCAGGCCCAGGCGCAGGCTGAGGCCGAAGCCAAGGCCCGTGCAGAGGCCCAGGCGCAGGCTGAGGCCGAAGCCAAGGCCCGTGCAGAGGC
>JAQHUG010000036.1:5654821-5681153 GCA_028555095.1 Dicrostonyx torquatus
TATTTTATCACGAGGCTCATGGTTTGTTACCTCTTGCTTCTTGAGTGGTTACATGATGTCTGCCTCTTTCCATCTTCTTTCCTCCTCTTTATCTGCTTGGATTTCCTGCTTTGCTATATTCTGCTCTGCCATAGGCCAAAGCAGCTTCTTTATTAACTAATGATAATAAAACACATTCACAACCTACAGAGGGAAATCCCATATCAGGCAGCATCTGCCACTTTAATTCCCTCAGCTCTTCCAAGGCTTCCTCACATATTACAACACCAATGTTATTTGTTACCTCTGGAAATGACCACCACCATACACATGTGGCCCACTCATTTGATTTAAATGTCTACCCTGCCATCACCAGCTTAGCCTTTCCAGAATACCCCATTCTGCCTTCCATCGTTCCTGTGTACACCACACTTGTCTGCATTGTTTTCCTCTTGACCTGCCTGCCCCAAGAAGATGTGGTACAAAGCTACAACTTAAAAAAGTAATCTCTGTAGCCCTAGATCATGACCAGAACACGGAGCTCCCACCTACCGCAGTGTATACTTATACAGATATTAGATAACTGGGCATGTGGTCAGCAAATGCACATAGGTCTGTTTGCAGTAGCAACTGATTGAAGTGCTTGTCTGGCTCTTAAGCCATGGACAATTTTCATTAAAGACCAGAATACTATTTTGATTCCTAAAGTCAGGGAATGTCCTAAATTCTGGTATTTTAATAAAAAAAAATTCCTTACTTTTTAGGCCTATTGATTCCTACGATATACCAAAGAGAGAGGAGGAATCTTCAGGGATGCTTTCTACTGACAGGTGTGTGGACTACCGTTTTTTTACTTAGTTGATCCCAGTTGACTTCAGATGGGTGTTCCTCAGTTCCCCTAGGTGATCTGTAGAGCCACTGAAGCCCTTTGTCCCTTTGTCTTGTGGAGCAAAACAAAAGAAACAAAACAACTTGAAGATTGCCCTTTGTATTGGTTAGTTTTTGCTGTGTAACCATTACCTTTAAACTTAGCTTATGATTTTGTGGCTTAGCATTTTGTGCCGAGCTCATTTGGAAATGTTGTTTGGGCTTAGTCACACATCTGCTGCCAGTTAATCAGAGTTGGTGGAAGTATCTGGGGAAATGAGAGCTACTATAAGCTGGTGAAATCTTATATTCGTGGTGGATGGACAGAGAAGAAATAGAAGTAACGAAGGATGGTTTCCAAGACACCCGAGATCTAAACTGTTGTTCAAACTAAAGCCAAAAGCTGCTTCAAGCTAGCGCCACGTGTAGGTGAGATATGTTGTAATCTAAGCTAGCGCCATGTGTAGGTGAGATGTGTTGTAATCTAAGCGCTCAGGTGGCTGAGATAGAAGGATTGATGTGAGTTCAAAGCTAGCCTAAGCAATGTAATGAGCTCAAGGCCAGCCTAGGCTATAAAGCTAAACCTTGTCTCAAAAATAAAATCAAATCAAATCACAGAGAAATGAAAGCTGCATTACCCTCCTGCCTTGTGGTAAAAGAGTCATTTTATAAGACAAGTAGACAAAAATTATTCCTTTTTGGTCACTCAGAACAATGTTTAAATTAAATTTTTGAGATAAAGTCTCAATAGGTACCGTAGGCTTGCCTGGTGCTCACTATATACCTGGCTGGCTTTCTTCCCACCTGTTGGTACTACATATGTGTATCACCTTATCCAGGAGACTATTTGCTTTAAAAAGGCATGAGGAGTGGCTTGATTACCTAAAAATGATAATGTTTTTAGTGCATCTGATGAGAGTTGTGACCATTCTCTTAGACAGTACGATGGGAACCACCAGCAGGGTTTGAAAAGAAAACAGGTTTTCAGCTATCAGAAAAGGTACAAGGAGCATGTGTTTAAAGCTTCCTAAAGCATCAAGATTTAATATTTTCAGGTAATTAAACAAAAACACTTTGTTGTTTTAACGTTTAAACAGTGTGTCTATAAATATCTAGTCTGTAGGTTCATTAGCTTCTGCTTGCAGAGCTGAAATAATTCCTGTAGGCTACTTGCCTTCTTTATTGGATGTAAGGAAAGAGGTACATTTACTGGCCATGAGGGTGAGTGAAGGGGCTCAGACCGGAAAGGAGGACGAACAGGACTAACTAGGTGGCAGTGTACCTACCTAGCTAGAGAAAAACCTCTGGATAAATGACCTGATGATGGTGAGTCCCCCAGAGAAACTAGAGAGCATTAAAATGCCCCCTCACTCACTCATTGTTTTGTTTACTTTGCAGACTTTGTTTCTCAGTACAACTCTATGAGAAGATATATTTAGCCCTATTTTCTTTTTATCTGTGATGAAACAGAAACTTACATAGGGCGCTAAGAGACCCAAGATGAGACAAGCTAGGCATTACCAATATATCAACTTTCTGACTTTAACCTTCATGCATTGCTATCTGCCTTGAATGCAGGCAGTAAAAAGCTAAGAAAGAAAACACAGAGTCAGAATTATGATTCCAGCATTGAGGAGGCAGAGGCATGGTATCTCTGCAAGTTCAAGGCCAGCTTACTCTGCATCTATTTTTTAAATCTATGAGTGGATTTATATAATTGGGGAGTATTTATATTTCTGAAGTCGAGCTAGTTAGTAGAATGAGGAGATGAGCCCGTGCCCTTTGATAGACCTGAAGACGGCATTTTCAGAGGCGCCTGCAGAGTCAGAAGACCTTACTACCTGTTTGGCACGCCGGGATAGCATTTGGCAAATGGATGAATGATCTGTGGCCACCTGGTGCCTTAGATATCCGCATCTTGATGCCAGGCAGTGTGGAGGACACAGCACAGACTGACTCTGAGTGAGCTGGTGGCTGGTGCAGGAGTCAGCATGGGCAGAGCAGTCTCTACCATCTTAGGAAGGACAGAGGGTCCCATATTTTGTGTATTTCTAGCATTTATTGTTTTCTGCTAGTTGGCATAATATAAAATTTTCCTTGGTTCAAAAATAAACACAGCTCCAAAAAGACGTAGGAAATAAATACCTGCTTAAAAAAATCGTATCTCTGCCAGGTGTAGTGGTGTCTGCCTTTAATTGCAGCCCTGGGGAGACAGAGGCAGGTGGATTTCTGTGTTTGAGGTCAGCCCAGTCTACAGAAAATGTTCCAGGACAACCAGAATTACACAGAGAAACCTTGTCTTGAAAAGGCAAACAAACAAACCATATATTCTAGAGTGAAATAAAATTTTAATAACACATATTTAATATATTCTATTTTAGGAGTAAGTCAAGATCTACTACGGAACTAAATGATGTCACCACAGAGAAAAATGGTAAGTGTGATTTTTGCCTTCAAACTTTTATTTAAAAGCACAATTATATATTTGAGTTGTCATATATTATGATTAGTCTCTTTAAGTACTAGAAACTTTAGATTCACTAATATTAGATGGGTAACATGCTATTTTGCATATATGTAATAAAAAGACTACCTTTTATTTATTTTGCTTTCTTTATAATGGAGAGAGTACCGTACTGGGGCATTTCAACAACTAAGAAATATGTTGGAAATTTGCAAAGAAAATGTTGACACACTTTGCATAGTAGACTTTATATTGCAGTTGAAGAATGGGGCCAGGAAATAATACAGGGGACATAAAGATTATGAATAAACTTGAAGTCATTTATGCAAATGGCAAAAGGTCTGAAACCCCAGTGATAGGGATTTTTTTTCCCTTCATGAAAATCATTTGGAGCTCTGAACTTCATATAAAATATGGTTCTGGTTAACCCCAGGTAACTGAAATTGCATAAGTTAAAAAAAAAAGCCCTAAGCAATATCATTAAATGTAAGGGTTTGCATAAACAAACTATTGGTCAGTTATGCACATGTAGAAATGTTCAGGTAGGGATCGAGATGGACAGACAAGCTTGGGCCCCATCACTGACCTCTAAGGTAATTCAAATCTCTGATGCCAGCTATTTCTGCTTTTAACGTGAATAAGTAGTAGTTTGTATTTCGTATATTATCTTTAAACTACTGAGAAGAAATTTTTAAAAACTTTAAAGCTCATTATAAGAAAAGCATTGTTTTTTTTTTTTTGTGTGTTTGTCTTGGGTCTGAGAGCAGCTGATGTGTATCTCTGGTCCAAGCTCATAGAATTAAGTTTTCATTAGGCCAGGTGGCCATATCATTGAGTAAGTAGGATCTTCAGTCATGGCGCTATTTGACCTGCCACCATTTTGGACCCACCTTTCCCTTCAGGAAACACTGCTCTAAATAGTCGTCCTCTCTCTTATGTCTTCACTCAACAGATACTTCTAATGTGGCCTGTCTGCTCTTTGGATCTTTCCTATTTGGGTTTTCCAGCTCTTTCCCCCTTGAATTTGACCCCTAGCTATTGTTAAAATTACAGACTAAGTACAGTTGTCTTGTGTGACATACCGTTAGTCTGTGGTGTTTGTACTCTGTCCTGAGTGAAACCTGGTGCTTGGCGCACACCTGCGACAGTCTCAACCCGCTGCCTACTTTTCTGTTTGTGTCCCACCTGGATAGCTTTCTTCCCTGTGCCAGCCACATCTCCTAGAATTAGCCCACGGTTGTTGGTGCACACCTGTGACGGTCTGAAACAGTCGCTCACTCTTCTGTGTGTGTCCCACCGGGATAGCTAGTAGTGTGTGCTTTCTTCCCTGTGCCCACCACACCTCCTTGAATTAGCAGACACTAAGAAATTATTACATATTTGATGGAATTATTTGATTATACCATCAACATACTCTTGGTAAAAAATGAAAAATGTTTTATTTAAAACTAGCACATTGATATCGTTGTGAATGTACCACATGTAGTTGTGTACTAAACAGCAATAAGAACACACTTCTGGGGCCTGGCTCATTGCTTACTTGAAGAGGTACCTAGACAAGCGAGATAGTCAGAATTGTGGTAATAACCATGAATTCAGAGAATAAAAAGAAATCCTTAGTTAAAATTTCCTAATCTGAACTAAAACAAAGATGATGCCACTAGATTGTATGTGTTTTCCATAAATAGGAATTAGTCAGCAAACCTTTGGGCTGCAAGCTGACTTAATTGCTACTAATAAACTTAATAGTTATATTACAGCTTATAGATATCTCAGAGCACAGATTTGATAATATTATGAACAATCATTTTCTTTTGTTCACCAGGGCTATGTCAGTGGCTGAATAATCTTACAGTGCGGTCATTACTCTGCAACTTAGACCACGGGAGCAGCCCCTGTCGATTAGAGATATACGCATTTGTGTGGTCTTTTCTTGCCCTGGAGGTGGGACAGAGAATATATGTATAAAAGAAAATTCCCCATTTCCCTGCAGTCTCTTCATAGCAAGCCTGCAATGAGTGCATTTGATTGAAAGAAGGAGAAATTAGATGAACTTTTTGTAACCGAACACTTCTGGGATCTATAGGGATTTGTTTTCCCACAGACATCTCCCTGCTGGAGCTGGATGCTGTCAGCACACATGCTGGGCTTGAAGTTGCCCTCTCTTTGGAGGCTGATCCACTACCGTTTCTTGTGTACTTATATTGAAGCTTTTGATATGTTTTTAATTTAGGAAGCAGCAAATATTCTGACCGAATCGGGACTACTAGCTTTTCTCAAAGGAGCTCCAAGAAGGATCAGGGCCCCTCAGAAGCAGAGTTGGAGAGACAGCAAATCCTTCAGGAAATGAGGAAGAGAACATCTCTCCATAATGACAACAGCTGGATCCGACAGCGCAGCGCCAGTGTGAACAAAGAGCCCATCTGCCTGCCTGGGCTCATGAGAAGGTACACGACAGTTCGTGGTCTTTGCTGTGAAGCCAGTGTCTCATTTCTAGGCTTCCCCCCCTTTTTTGGGGCAGTGAACTATCATCAGGTGAAGTGAGTTCTTGTGTCGAAGCATCTCATTTAAACTGGGGACAATGTTTTGAAGTAGGCTCAATTACTCTGTGTGTGTGTGTGTGTATACATATATATATATATGTATATATATATATAAACTGGTTGAGACAGGGAAGCCAGCAGGACAAGATCACATCATGAATAGCTTCTAAGTCTGGATGTGGAATTTGGAAATGGGATTCAGATAATTAAATATGAATTTGACTCTTTTTTGTGTGTGTTAAGCTTGAAGAGAAGGAAACCTACTTAGGTTCATAATCAGATTAACAGCTAGGTTGGAATCATGATAATTAGGTTCACAAAAACTATGCAAACCCAATTTTGTAACATTTAAGATGGTAGAAATGCAGATACAAGTTGGAGTGAGTGGGTAGGCGTGCTAGGAGACCTACCTATCTTGGCAAATAACACTGCAGCTACTCTGTCAGTGTTCTGTCTGACTGCTGAGCTGGGGAAATTTATTTGCAACATGTTTCAGATAAAGAATTAATCATTTTAATACACAAGTAGATGTTTTAAAATGCAGGAGTGAATCTTAGGAACTTTATCTCTGTGTGTATCTCTGTCTATATCTGTATCATCTAAACTAGACAAACAGTATGAGTAGGTAGTTCAGAGAGAACAAACAAAATCAGTAAATATATACAAATCAATACCACTCCTCAAGTGACAATGATATATCTATCCTTTGTCTTATGAAATTGTCACAGCGTTAAGAGATTGATTAAATCTGGAACTGGCAATGCATAAGAAAGTAAGAATTCTTCTTTCCAATGGATTCAATCACTTTTTCATGGTAAATTAAACAAAGGTGTACATTTTCTTACTACAGTTCTATCCTCTGGATAGTTAAACACAGAAAGATAAAGATAAGAATACACAATAGTGGAAATATTCGAAAAAAAAAGCCAAACCTCTCCCTACTCCCACCAAATTGTTCTATCTATCTATCTATCTATCTATCTATCTATCTATCTATCTATCTATCTATCTATCTATCTATCTTCTCTCTCTCTGTTTTTTTTCCCCTTAAGGTTTGTTTGGTTGTTTGTTTATTGAGAAAGGATTTCTCCACGTAGCCCTGGCTGTCCTGGAACTCATTTTACAGACAAGGTTGGCCTTGAACTCACAGAAACCTGCCTGCTTCCTAAGTGCTAAGATTAAAGGCATGTGCCACCACCGCCCAGCACAGTATTACTCTTACCAGGACACCTAGCTAACAGGGGCAGAACAGTAAGAATACTACACAAGCATTATAGAGGGCCAGGTGCCCTGTGAGTGATCACCACCTCAGAAGTTAGTGGTTAAGGCGTCTAGTACTCTTGGGATTCAGGCATGGAGTACATTTTGTGTGTTCTTTCTTTCTTTAAACATACTTAATTTAAAATACTAATTCCTCTTCCAGGTGTGAGGTTTGCCTGGTTTGTTCTTTGCCTGTCATTGGCTTTAGCACGTGAGCAGCTATAGATCTGGAGTTGGCAAAATTTCTTTTTGTTTTAAATAAAGGAGATAATAGTAGTGGTTTGATTACCCCCCCATAGGTCTCTGTCATGTGTTCATTGTTTCTTCAATGATCCTGAACATGTGAAATGCCCATGAGCTCGCATGTCTTGGCAATGGATTCCACTTTGGTAAACCTTCCTGAAGACCCCTCGCGGGGTTCAGCCAGATGTCTTGTTTTGTAATCTTCTTCCCGTGTAGCTGCTGGAGCTGCCTCATGGTGTGGGACTCCCATTCAAAGGGGCGTCTTTCAGAATGACATTTCCTGACATGAACATGCTATCACTCTCCATGTATACCATGTTGGCTGATGCCCCACTCCGCGAGTAGTCACATGGTCAAACCCAGAGTCAGTGGAAGGGGCAGGGGAGCAGATACAAAGTGGCATGCATGGTTCTGTGGGGACCATTGATGTATATAGTCTATCACATGAAGAGGCATTGACATGATTCAAGATCATATATATGATAGGTAGTAAATAAATTATTTCAAACTGTTGTGAAAGAATAAAAACTATAGTGTTTCCATTTGCTGGAGAATGCTCTAGAGTGAGCTCATCTACATATAAGCATGTATTAACTTACTAATACAAATTTGCATGTATGTGTAAGTATCTCCTTGTATAGCTGAGAAAAATCTCACAAAGATGGTTACTCTGGGGGATTAGGAAAGGTATAGAAAGTGAGGGAAGGAGGAAGCCCTTGCCCATCCTCAGAAGCCCCTTGCTTGCCTCTTTCTTGGCATAGTAGAAGAGGTAAATCCTGTTTTCAGTAGTACCTTCAGTCCTAGGAAAGAGGATATTGGCTGTTGCCAGTCGTGTGAATGGTTGTTGAGACATGGGATCTGGGGCGGTGAGGATGTCGGGAAGGCAGGCCTGGGTTGCAGTGGAGTCAGCCAGAGCCTGACCCCCCTCCCTACTCCTAGTTTGATCAAAGAAACTTCTATGAGATTAAAAACAACCTTCCATAGTTCTATGAAGATTAAACTAAATACGTCTGTGGAAATGTCTAGCTTAATACTTATTATGTACTTAAAATTCATTTTGTGATTGAATTTTGAAGGACTGAGGTTTAAATTGTCTACATTGTTTAAGATTTAAGGGATGGCTGGCTACCTTTCTAGTGTTCACTTTTATTTAAAAGATAATTTTCTTGCCAGTTTGATACTTGGCCTTTGGTCTAAGCACCAAACCAAAGAAAGTTATTGAAGAATGAAATGGCACAGTACCTCTGATGCAGAACAATTTTATTATTGAAAGTAATCGTATATGTAACTGGATTCAGATTACTTACAGTCTAGGAAATACATAAAATGGGTCTTCTATTGACCCCAATGGTACATTACACCCAATGAATGATCTCCAGTTGAGTGACTTGTGTTATGCCTATAACTTCTTCCCGTTTTTCAGAGGGGAGTCTCTGGACAACCTGGACTCCCCACGGCCCAGTTCCTGGAGGCAGTCCCCATGGCACAACCAACCTGCAGGGGTCTATGCCTCCTCCTCCGTCCAAGACTTCAGTCGGCCGCCTCCACAGCTGTTGTCCACATCCAACCGTGCCTACATGAGGAACCCATCCTCTGCTGTCCCACCTTCAGCTGGCCCTGTGAAGACCATCATCCCAGGCCCTGCCCCCCCAGGGTCTCCTACCCCACGCAGCTATTCCCCTTCTATGTCACAGTCAGGCTCTCAGCTCCGGAACAGGTGAGGAGGCCCTTTCTGTTGTCCCCCTGTCTTAATTTCAAAGATGTTTCTTCATTGAAATGTTCCCCCAAATTACCCAGTGAAGAAGAAAACCTTCCGAGTGCATGAATTTGGTATTCTTGTATCAAAGCAATTGAGAAGGCTTTCTTCTGCCCTGTCTGCTGCCTGCCTAGTGTCCACCAATGTCTGGGAGAGGCACTCGAGACTTTCAACATGTCTGCATGTCGCCAGGCTCTCTGTTGCCTGTGCTTTTGGTCAGTGTCTCAGCTGGAAGATTTCTCTAAATAGGTCACCCTGTGGCATCAACAAAGGATACAGGGCCCACGAATGCTTTCATATTTATGAGTACAGTCAGTGCTATGAAGTGTCTGACTTTTAATGGCACTCTAATAGAAACTCATTGGAATGGGGGGGTGATAAATAGGCTTCATAGCCTGGGTGGTTTGAACAAGCTCGATTTAAAAAAAAATAGCATCCTGTAGGTTTGATCTTGCTTCCAGGGTCTTGGGTGGCTTCATCTGTGACCTGATCTGCCACTGGTTTGCTCAGTCTTCGTTACTTGACTTCCATGTTCATATGTTCTGGGGAGGGGGTAAAAGTTAGGGAGAAACTTGAATGGCCCCTTGGCCCGGGCCATGGGGTGAAGCACTGATGTCAATGTGGGTTGTGTTTTTAGATCACCACAGCGTCCCCATGAGCCAGTCCTCTATTACCTTCCCAAAGGAGTTTTAAATTCCATCACAAATATAATGATTAAGGTAGAAATCCATTGATATTTGGATATTTTAAACTGTTAATAGACTTAGCTAAGAATAAATATCTCAACTCAAAATAGTGTTATAATTATCAAGATCTAGAAAAATGTGTTAGAGACTTGAATTAAAAGAAAAGGAGCCAGGAGGCCTTGTGGTTAGTTTCTTTGGTGACAGTTGGAGTTTTCAGAAGAGAGGATCCACCATTCACATACTCTCCCTCTGTAGCCCCATATGTGAGAATAGGGCAGGGGAGAGCTAGGGACAGGTCATGGACTTTTCTGTCCAGAGAGAGTCTTTGAGCAGTAGATTGTTCTTGCCACACCTGACTCTCAATATCCATGTCTCCCTGCACTCCCAGTGGCCTTGTGATGTTGTACTTCTGCAGGGATGAATGAGAAAGTAAGGCTGAAGGTGCTGTCTCTTTAGCACTAGGAGAGACCAGTCCTAGGTCTGAAAGTGAAGTGGGAAGGAATCTCCATCCCCGACTCATTGGGAAGCTCTTGAGCTATGATGACTTCCTTCTCAACAGAAGTACACGCAAGAAAGTGTTCCTGTTTCCAACCGGAAAATTGAAAAAGAAGGGTAAAAAGTAAAGTCGAGGAGTCAAATCACAGAAAATCCGGATGGACCTGAGAGTGGAATGCCTTGAGTGGAATTTCATATATAAGGCAACTGAAATAGCAAGAAGATGTAGCAAATCAGAGACACTGATGGGTCCATATGGGACCTCAGGGGAATGGGTGCAAAGTCCCAAATGAACCAGTCACATTGAAATTGTTCCTTTAGGTGAACAGGCTTCAAGGTCCCTAGAGCCTTCATGAAGACAAACTGTATATAGTTGGCCGCTCAAAGTCTTGCCCCCACAGATATAAAGAGCCTTTCTTCAGCTGTTACCATTTCTGCCAATGACAGTGTGACTTTAAATGCCAACCTTGCCGAGCACAGGTGAAAGCCTCCATTCCATTCTTGTTCCACATCTAGGTCAGTGAGTGGGAAGCGTGTGTGTTCCTACTGTAATAACATTCTGGGCAAAGGAGCCGCTATGATCATCGAGTCCCTGGGTCTTTGTTATCATTTACATTGTTTTAAGGTGAGCGTGAAGCAAAGAGCTTGCCTACCGCGATGCTTTGCTTGGAGAGCGCATGGCTTCTGTGAGCCGCTGGGTTGTGGTTGTGCCACTAACAAGCTTGGCGCTGTTATTTGTCAGTCTATGCTGCGGCAGGAGCCACAAATTGCTTGCTTACTACTTGGTTGCCAAACCTGAACCTTCTTATAAAAGTCAGCCTGCAAGTCCTGTGCTTTTTGTAGCTCTAATCTGCTAGGATCCTATAAATAAAATTAATGGTACATAGTGTGTTCTCTAGCATGCTGCCATGGATGGACGTAAAATGTAATTTACCAGTGTTATTAGCATAGAGACATGCAGTTATCAGAGTCTAATGGATAGCTTTTAATAGTGTCGGGAAGGAACACTGGTAAATATTTTTACAGTTGCATAGACTGCTTATACCTGATAGTGTTTTTATATACAGGGAAGGGTTCAGGCTGTAACTCTTCGTTTTACAGTATCTGCTGCTGAATGCATCCGTTCAATTCTTGAACTTTCATCGGGCCATAGAGACAGAGAGTCTCCCTCGTTTTGATACTGGAGTTCCAAAGTTAATAGCTTCTTAAGCATAAGCATATAAATTTGTATATATAAATCCATGTAGAGCAGAATGAGTCCAAATAATGTTTGCATGGGGCGGGGAGAGACAGAGAACCCCCTAGCCTTGACATAAGGCACCCCGCGAATGCGTGCTCATTTAGTGCTCCAGGGACACTGGGAGTGGTCCACTCTAGACTAGAATGTCAGAACCCCAAATTCTACTTTTCTCCTGTTCTTACATGTGGTGAATTAGCCTTTATTTCTTTGGAGTAATGAAGACTAAATTTCTTTAAGCCAATAAGCACATTGATTCTTTATTTCTCCACCTCCAATATATGTAGAATGATTGTCTTGGTTCTTAAATTTTGCTTTATGAATTCTTAGTATCTAATCTGGAAAGCTTGATTCTAATCCACTAATTGTCTCTTGGCCTTCCCTATACTTTGCTTTGTTATACCCACGAGTTTAGGATCTATCTGCCTTCTCTTTTCCTCTCGCCACATTTCTCTCTATCTCTTCACCCCATGAGAGTGCGCCAGGCTTTCTGGTCTCGTCTAATTATACGTTCTCTTTGGTCTGTCAGTGTGTCTCCTGCGAATGTGAACTCGGAGGTTCCTCCTCAGGAGCTGAAGTCCGAATCCGAAACAACCAACTGTACTGCAATGACTGCTATCTCCGATTCAAATGTAAGAGAGCAAATCAGAGAGAAAATTTCTTGTCTTTTGAGGAGACCACGGGTTCCTATGCCTTTCCCTGAGCCCGCAGCCACCTCTTCCTCAGGTTAACTACCACAGGATCGTGGGTTTCAGGGGTCATAGTCTGTTCCGTTCAAAGAGGGGATGTAGTGAATCTTAACCACCTAGGAGGAGATTGTGGGTTGGAGGGACTGAAGGGGCTCGTACCCAGAAATCAGGACATTGCCTTTGGTTTGTAAAGATCCAGAAGAAACTTCTAATGACTCCTGGGCACAGAATAGGGGCTAAGACAAGTCTGCTTTTTTTTAAGGCCTCATCTCTCATCAGATCTTATTATGTGACTTAGAATCAACTCTGAAAATGAATAAACCTAAGAGTATCACTTTCTTTTATGTTAATACGTAACCATGTATCCATACATATATTTTTGAAGAAGAGTGTATACGGAGCTTCAGTATCATTGAATTAAAAACAATTTAAATGCTACTTCCTTTCTAAGTATGTGTTTGAGGCCTGTGCAGTACAGGGTAGCATGACTTGGTTGTGTATCGTTATAGCCTCAGCAAGACACCAGTTATTGCTGTATATCATTTTGAACCTTGACGCTGGTAACATGTTTCTTCCTTGTGAAAGGGTGTTACAAGTGGCACCTACAAACCTATTGCTTTTGAACTCGGAGGTATTTATATGGCCCCTTATATGAAGCGTGTTTGGGAACGATTTGAACTGATTAACTCTCTCTTATCTGTCAATGGCTTCTGGGCCTTCTCTGCTGGCTGTCCAGGCCTCCCTTGAACATTGACCCTGAAGTTGGGAGAATATCAAGGCTGGGCATGGGGTCTGGGGTGGCGGGCTGTATGTGTGTGCATTTTGTGCATTTTTCTCTTTTAAATCCGAAGGCAAATATCATTGATATTTTTTGGAGCTGTTGCCCATGCCTTTTCTCTCCTTCAGTACAAATAATAGAGAGTTGCAGGCGTTTTGTTTTCTGACTCAGCAGCTACTTTTTACTCTGTTGTGCAAATAAAGAATTCTAGTCCCAAGAGGCTGCATTCTGCCTACCTTTATCCTAAGACTGAGTGACAGGCAACTCTTCCTACCTCACTGGGCCCCTCTGAGTGACAACTGCTATGTATCCCATGTGCTGATATTCACCTGCCTCTGAGTCTGAGCCCTTTTCTCTCTTCTCTCCCTGCCTGATCAGCTGGACGGCCAACCGCCATGTGATGTAAGCCTCCATTCGAAAGCACTGTTGCAGATAGAAGAGGAGGCGGTTGCCGCCGATGCAGAATTATAAATATGCCTTGTATGCTCCCCCCCTTTTTTTTTTTTTTAAAAAAAGAAGAACCTTTGCCTCATTAGATGACATAGGAACACTGTAGTGTTGGTAGGACTTGTATTTCTGCTGTTTATTTATAAGACAGTAATTATGTCTGTGTGGGGGGAAGTGCAGTATTTGACTTTGAACTCGGTATCCTAAAAGCACAAGTGGAAAAAAAACACTAAGAACTTAAAAAAATACTTTTGAGGCTGATGATGATCGAGTTTGACCCTTTAGTGGTGTTTTGAAGAGGGTATTTTATTTTTTTTAAGTTCTGAAACATTATTTGAAATAGTTAATATAAATATGTAATTGTTTATTGTTTATTGTAATGTATTCTAAGTTAATGTGAAGCTGTATGAAAAAATTTCATGGAAATCCACCCATAAATTTGCCTTTTGTGGCTTTCTTTACACAGAAATAATCCAATTGAGAAACAATTTTGTTCATGGACTATTTTATTTGTTTGAAGAGGGCATTCTATTTTCCTTTCAAGGACTGTTGTTGCTGAGCAAATATTATAGAAAGCTGCTTATTTCCAGTAATGAAAAATAACCATGGTTTGCACCAGGAATTTTTTTCAAGAAACTAGTGAGCTTTTCTGTTCAGTTGCCTTTGTAAATAAAATTGGTGATGCATTTAAGGAGTGGCTCATTTTTTTTAAAAAAAAATTATTGAATTCCTAATTTACTTATTTAATGAGTTTGGGTCTCTTGCAGTCTTTTTTTTTTAAGTAAAAAAATGTGGTCTCTCTCTCTCTCCTTTGTATGTGTTTATCATGGGCATGTGGGTATCTGTGGAGGCCAGAGGAGCGGTGTGGGATTCTCGGAGCTGGTGGCTATGAGATATCCAGCGTGGGTCTTGGGAGCTGAATTTGGGTTCTAAATGAACAACAAGAGCTCTTGTGTCCTGTATTGGTTCCCTTTTCCAGTGCTTGAACTATAGTTCAATATGTGGACCTTCTTGATATCACATTTTATATATATATAAATATAAATATACATATACATATATATATATATATATATATAGTGTGTGTGTGTGTGTGTGTGTGTGTGTGTATAGCTTGACATATTTTGGTATTTGTATTTCTGTTCAACTATTTCTACAGCCATGATGATTCTGCGGAAAAAGTTTAAAATCAATCATAAATTTTATTTCAGATAATGTTATAAGTTTGAATGCTTTTTTATTGTAATGTAAGTTGTGAACTGTTGGATCAGATTTTAAAAATCTAATATTTTTGTCCTCTAGGGAGTTTGTAAAGTATCTAGAGCAAAAGTAGTACTTTTTAAAAGAAATCTGGATCAAAAAATAAGTGATATAAAACTTTAGTGCGATTTGTGTAAACATATAAGGACACTTGGAGTCTTTGTAAAAATGGAAATAAAATCAGAGGAATATCAGAGAAGGCTTAAAATATGTAGTTAAGCATTAATGTGAGAGAAAATTAAAAATTAGTGCTGAGCAATTATTTTTATTTCCAGTTATTAAAGTAATATATGCCTATTCAGGAAATTTTTCCAAATGCCCCATAGCATTTAGAATATAGCTTGTAGCCAGCTCCAAACCCCAGTGAAGAACAGCGGCCCTTGACCTCATTCTGCACACACATGTTTATTCTGCTGTGTGCTGCCCATGTTCTTAAATTCATTTCTTCTCTCCTCTCCTTTTCTTCAGGTATGCTGCTCAAGCATTCTACTGCTAATGCTCCCCCCAGGCCTCTGTTTCTTTTCTTTTCTTTTTTATTGGTGTTTATTTATTATGCATAGCCACGGGTTTCATGAAGGTATTTTTATTAGGGTACATCCCATAGTTTGGTTGTGTTCACCCTCCAATATCCCCTCCTTTCCCCAGACGGTAGAACCTCTACTTTCATGTCATCTATGAAATGATTTTGTTTGTCTATAAAATATAGCACCCACAAATGAGAGAAAGGATAGTTTCCATTTGTAGCTATCTTCTTTTACATTTAGTGGGGGGTGTGTGTGTGTGTGTGTGTGTGTGTGTGTGTGTGAGAGAGAGAGAGAGAGAGAGAGAGAGCTCGCCACAGTGTGTGTGTTCAGAGGACAACACAGAGGAGCTGGTTCTCTCCTTCACCATGTAAGCTCCAGGAATCAAACTCAGATCGTCAGGTTTGGCAGCAAGCACGTTTGCTATCTAAGTTTCCAACTGACCCCTATGTTCATTATCTTAAGATGATGTTAGTTTATTTTTCTTTATAGTCAAACAAAACTGCTTTGTGTGTGTATGCCACATTTTCTTCATGCATTCATTGGTTGGTGGACGCCTAGGCTGATTCTGTAATTTAGCCATCTTGAATACAGTTACCATAAAAATTGATGTGCAAGAATCTGCTTAGATTGTCTTTTGGATAAACTCAGGAGTCCTGTGGTATGGTTCTATTCTCAGTTCTCTGAGGAACCTCAATACTGATTTCCCTAGTGGCTGACTAATTTACATCTCAACTGACGGTACAGAATAACATAATAGTTCCCTTTCACCCACATTCTCAGTAACACTTGTTCCCTCCCTCCCTCCCTGTATTTTTCTGTGTTTGGACAATGTCTAAGCTACATCACTGGCTTATAGAGGTAGGATTTCTTTGTCCTCTGTGTGGGCTGCATGTAGTCTTTGGACAAGTGACTCCAAAAGATAAGGTTGCAGAATCCTCAAGATTCGTGCAGAGCGTGTCTGAGTGGCATTCTCTAACATTCAGTCTGCTCTAAAGAAACTAGGTCATACATGCCTCCATTTAAGGGCATAAGTGGACAAGAAGAGTTAGAAGAGTTGTTTTCTTGCCCCTATATAACTAAGACCTTTCAGAGAAGTGTCTACTCCATATATACATTAAAGCATGAGCCTTTATTGGAACTAAATGAAGGAAAGCAGCAGGAAAACTTTAAGAATTTAATTTTAGTAATTTTCTTGAAATCTCCCTCAATATCAGAGTGAAGTCTAATCCCACAATGCCAAAGCTGGAACTGTCTGAATTTCTGTGGGTAACAGCATCATACCCTTGATGGGTACAGTCAAGAGGGGTGTCTAATAGCCTGTGTTATTGTTGGGATTTTACTTTATGTTTTTACGAGCTCTTTTACATCCTTCCTTGCAATCTGCAAGAGGGTTTAAAAAGAATACACATACAAGTGTAAATTCCTGCCACTGAGTATAGTCTTAAAAACTAATCTTGCACAAATACATCTGTAGAGACAAGAAAGCAATTTTCAGATTATTTCTTTTCTTCTCCTTCCTTCCTTCCTTCCTTCCTTCCTTCCTTCCTTCCTTCCTTTCTTTCTTTCTTTCTTTCTTTCTTTCTTTCTTTTTAAAAAAACCACCTTGTGAGTTGTGAAGCACATATCTGCACTTAGTCAGTCCATAAAGGAGACCTGGGCTGTGAGATGCTGAGAACTGTGGTCACTAAAGGTGTAGAGATGTCTTAGTTGCAGACTTGTTACTTGACATTGTTCAGGGCAGATTTTAACAGAACAAATGTTTGGGGGAAAAATAAACACATTTCTGAGATGAGTCCACCTCCCATGGCTTTCTCTCTTTTGTATCTTCACCCAAAGCTTACTTACATCCACATCTGGTCTGTTCTGCAGAGGAGTGGACACATGAGCCGCTCTGGTCTGTGGGGTAATGTATCGGGAAGTGGTGGCTATTTGTCACAGTATCAAAAGAGAGAAAGAAGAAGCAGTTTCCGGTATTCTTCAGAACAGTAGGAATCTGTAGTTTAAGACAATTTTAGTGCATATTTAATAGAGAACAAAATAACGTCACAAGGAAGTGACGTTTCAAGGAGATAAAAATTATCACTGTGCCTGGTTCATTATATGTGTGTATATATATATGTGTGTGTGTATGTATGTATTTAATTACACCTGTATCCCATAAATCTGTATAATTAGCATATGACTGCTAAAAATACTATGAGAAATATTGTCTTATCATTTTATAAATACCAGATTAAAAATGTCCTGGGACAGCAAGGCTTCCAGAAGCGCTTTCCAGGGAGGAGATCAACTCAACTGGTTTATCCTCACTTTGGGTGTTTTGTCAAATGGCATCTCAGAGGAGTTTTGGTGACCAGCTGCGGTCATTCTCTGAGGCAGCTTTATGACTTTAACCTGTGATTACTCTGCATTTTTGTTCTCATTTACTAATTCTTTTTGGACCTTAGAAGAACACAAGTTTATGGGGGCAGGGGATTCTCTGGTTTTGATTGCATCACCAGTATCTAGAATAATGACACAGCAGAGCAGTGCTGATGTATGCCTTTAATTCCAGCAACTGGGAGACAGACACAGGCTAGCCTGGTCCACAGAGTGAATTCCAGTATAGCCAGAGCTACATAGAGAAACCCTATCTCAAAAAACAAAACAAAAACCAGAAACAACGATGCCATAGTAGGTAGACAGTAAACAATGAATGAGAGAAATGTGTCCCCTTAGAGAGATGGCAAAGAGGACACAGCCCACCTGGGACCCATGGGCCTAGAGAAAAGGAAATTTAGAAAGCAGATCTTTTTGAGAGAGGAGACAAATTCTGTTTGGGACAGAATGTACTACAGCACAGACAAATACGCAGCAGTATTTATAGTTAGCTGGAAATAAATGACTGAGCTCCAGCAGCAGGAGGAAGTGATATTCATCACGTGTGTTGTATTTATGTGCTCAAGTCTACGTGAATAGAAAGAAATCAATTTCCTGACCTGACAACTAATCAAGAAGTTTGATTTATCTAACAGTTCAATAATGGTAGAAGAACTTCTCATTCATGTCCGGCTATTCGACTATCCACCATGTTGGCTGGATCCTGATCATTTAATTGATACTCTGGAAGTTGATAAGCTTTGAACTTCCTTGCCTATTGGAAAAGAGACCGACTTTTCTAATTCTCTCTGCTGTGTAGGAGGACTTCTCATTACACTTCGTCAACATAGCCCAGTTATGGATAGATCTTGAGTCATTTGCTTATTTTGAGCCAAGTGTGACCTTACATTCATGCCCATCAGGATTCCTTCCCTTGCAGTCTATCTGGACAGCCTGTCACCATGTTATTAATCCAGGAGGTTATGATGGAATGGGTTCTGGGGGGGTCAATTATAGCTGGCGTTTGTGAATGCTCAGAATACCTTGTCGTGATTTCAGGGGGCTTCTTAAGAGCCAACATATAGAGAAAAGGAGACAGGACAGAGATCACATGTGGAGGTGGCATTAGTCAAAAATGATGTGTTTTAGCAATCAGAAAGGTTGACTTGTGACGGCAAGGCAAAAATTAAGGTCCCAAGTACTTTTGCTAAAACGGTTTTGAAAAACCGTTTCATCTTCAAGATTTTTATATACACTTCAGGACATTAAAACATGGATTGAGAATTCATCTTTTACAGTTAAATTCTAAACTCATAAGGTTTGGTGACCTGGTTAAGTCTTATTCTGCTCCCCAACTCGATGGAACTCTGTGATGCTTACGTTTTCAAGATCCTTAAAGTACTTTATGGATATTTTAAGTTTATTTCTCACCACTTGTTTCTGCAGAGGATTATCCCAACTCCTTTCTACTGAAAGTCAATTAGAATAGAAATAGAATTTACTGAAAATTTCCCAGTAGAGGCCTATTGAGATGACAAAATGACAGGCTTAGCAGTGGTCCCTTCACTTAGTCTTAGCTTCAAGCCCATTGCCATGTCTTGCCATCTGCCTGTAGCCTCCCTTTGCAAGCAAAACCCTGAAACACGTGAAGAAAGCCAAGAAAAAAAAATCCCATTTTCTCAGTGCAGTGCAAAGTCAACAGCATAATCCTCTCCGGATGGGATGTCACATAGTATGTGTAAGTGCGGGTTGGTGGCACCCTCTCCTAAGGATTCCTTATGTCGTAGCAAATGGTAGGCAGGCATCCTGGATATTCACGTGCAGATGGAGATGGCTGTAGTTCCACACTGGAGAGACCATGGTGGGTCCTCAACTAGTGAATATGACTTAAGAGGCACAGAAAATCTTGCTGAAGAAACACACGGGAAAGCTAATAATTTAGTGCACGAGGTCTGCTTTACAGTGTAGGCAACTCCAGCTCTTCTGAATTTGTAGAGTTTGCCAGTGATGAATAGAAAAATGACTACCTTATGAGCCCATCAAAAGGAGAACATTCTAGATGGCCAGGCACACAACACTGGATTACTTTCCTGAATCACAATTAATAACTCAGAGAAATTGGGGTTCAATCTGAAGATCCGAAAAGCAACACAGCCAGCCACTGGCTCTTACATCGACCTCAGTCTGAAATGGCGATCCTGCCTTCAGGAATCTCAGGATGAGACTGTGTCTAAGAGCTGTCTCCCTTCGTCTTATATTCCTCTCTAGGGCTGGAATTAAAGGTGTGCACTGCCCGATTTCGATGGCAACTAGTGTGGCTACTGGGATTAAAGGTTAAAGGTTACCATAGTCTGGTCTGTAAGGCTGACCAGTGGGGCTGTTTCACTCTCAGCTCTTCAGATCTTATTAAAATACAATCGAAATGCCACTACACTTCCCTACTAAAAATAATTTACAATAAAACCATGCAAATCTCCCTTTTAATGGAATCATTATTTTGGAGTAAGAATTTTTTTTTCAGGATAAAGTTGCCATTTGACTAGCATTGTTTCACTTACTGTACGTTTTATTGTCTGTAATACAACCTCGCTGGGGGCCTCCACTTGTTAACACACCACGCCTGCTCTACATGCTACGGTTTGTGAGGCAGACAAGGGGCTAGAAATTGAAAGACACAAACACACGGAGATAGACAGAGACACGGGTCATCCTTGAATTTCCCAAGAATGCCCACTTTATTGTGTTCCAGGGCAGTTTATTTGGTGCCTTCCCTGACCAATAGCCACGCCCTAGCTCTTGGGATCCTTCAGATGCAAGCCACCAGCAACTCCCCTGCCGTCAGGACTCCTCAGGGTCTCATGCTCAGAGCAGCTGCAAGCATAGCAAGTTGTTTACTCTGTCAGGCAAGGGAGTCGCAGGAAATTCAGGGTCTGGGGGTTCACAGTCTCCAACAATTCTGTATTCTGTCAATCATGTTTTAAATAAATGCTGATTGGCCAGGTAGGAAGTATAGGCGGGTCAACCAGACAGGAAGTAGAGGCAGGGCGATGAGAAAGGCTGGCAAGCAGGAAGCTCTTCCCTCACTCCTGCCCAGTCCATCAGGATGTGAGCTGCCCCGCAGAAAAAGGTACCAGCCATGTGGCTAACATAGATAAGAACAATGGGTGAATATAAGGTACAAGAGCTAGTAAGAAGACTGTGCTAATGGGCCAATCAGTTTATAATCTTATGGAGACCTCTATGTGATTTTCTTTGGGGCTTGCTGGCTGTGGGGTACTGGGCAAAACAGAAACCCCAAACAAGCAGGCCCTCATGTTACAGAAATTTAAACCAGAAATCTCCAAAGGTGTTTAGTCCTAGGAAAACCAGATCCTGAGTAGAATGACGCTTTATAGGGAGATAGGAAATGGCCATGCTTTTCCTTAATATATGTCCGTGGCTTTATTTTCATGATTTCCTTTGGCAATAGCTGAAGTCACTGTACATTTCTTCTCTTAACAAAAAGCATTTTAAATCTATTGATCCAGCTCCCTGATGAGTGGGCTGTTCAACGTTCTCTAGCACAAACTGAAAGCAAGTAAACTTATCATTTCTTTGTAAGGTAGAGGCCAATTTAAAAACGTGTGAAAAATAATTCCCAGTTGAGAAAAAGCGTAGGGCCTTTTGAAATTTCATGTTTAAAAAGTTTCCATTGTTAAGGCGTGTTTTTAGGAGGAAACTAAATGTTTCACAGGTAACAATTCTCATCTTCAACTAACACTTTTGAAGAGGTTTTCAAAGGCTGTAGCTCTAGCTGGGCGGAAAATGCCGATTTTCACTTGCTGTGCAGACAGCGGAGGGCCAGAGTTTGGATCCCTGGAAGCCACATAATCTCTGCATGTGGCAGGGCCTCTGCCTATAATCTTAGCCCTCCTACGGTGGGAAGAGGCAGAGACAGGCTAGTCCAGGAAGCTTGTGAGCCGTGTAACCTGGTGTGTGCTTGCCAACAGCACAAAAGACCCTGTTACAAACAAGGCGGATGCTGAAGCCCCACTAGCTCACAAGTGTGTGGTGGCACATGCATGTCTCTGTCACTCAAACACGCAGGTTTAGAAAGTTGCTTTAATTTTCCCCTTTATAGTTCATGTTTAGCTTACTTTAATTATATATATTATATATAATAATATATAATATATAATATTTGTTGAAATGAATACATTAAATGTGCATATTGGGAATTACATGCTTTTTTCCCTAAACAACTGAACTACATTATTAAAAATGTGGATTTACAAGTGCTTCCGGCAAAACACAGACCAGAAGTAAACTGGTGATGTCATATCAGGTAACAACATCTTTTCATCCTGTTTTGTGGTTTCCCATATTAGAATGTTTTTTTTTTCCTTATTTTAAGAAAAGGTTCCTGTTGTTCAGGTTGCTGGGAATTCAGCTTCTCTTGCCTAAGCCACAATTGTGCTGGAATGATAGGCATGGGGCTAAATGCCTGGCATCTTTTTAACCTAAGGCGCTTTGAAGGCTCTGCTTAGGGAATGGCACTGGAGGACGTTCCCATGTGCTGGGGAATCGCCTGTTAGTCGGTGTGTACTCGGTGCTTGGTTATTTATGGTAAGCCCTGGTTCACGAGGCTTGAGTTCCATGTGAAAAGCTCCTGGCAACCAGACTAAGTAGACTTGCCACAATTTTATTATTTTTCCCCGTGAGGAACACTCTGTTCCGTAAATCCTTGGGTGTCCCATGCACGATTTTCTGAAAAATCACATCAGAATGACACCAGGCACGGAGCTAAGACTCTTGAGTCGCCCCCTATGAGGCTTAGAGGCTTTCTTCGTGCGCCTCAATTTTCTTACTTGTAAATCCAAATTAAATGAGTATTAGTGCCTCCATCCTGAACCGCTTGTTGATGAAGGGCAGGGAATTCACCTAACTTGTAAAACATTCAGCTGCTCAGACGAGAGAGGAAGGATAGAATTTCCTTCTATCAAAGTCAGTATCAAGGAGCTCTTCCTTCAGCGACAGCATTTCTAAGCCCCTTCTCAGAGAATAACGCCGATTTGCGGTTCCTTTCTACGTTTCGAACACTAGGTGGCAGTGTGGACACAGGAGAGTCACAGCTCTCCCTCCATCGCTGCCTCCTCTTTCAAAGGGTCTGTAACTTTTAAGTCAGGTTTTGCAGTCAATTCGTCCATATTAGAAGTCCACGCACCGCAGTGCTGAGTCCTACAGGACACCGGCCGAAGGATTAACGGGACACTTAAATGATCAGCATCTGGAGCGCAGCAACTTCTTCCTCTAGTTGCCGGCACTGAACTTCAGGGGTTCTGGTTTAGCAAGCAGGGCAGGGCGACTTCAGTCAGGAGGGCTGCCTGCTTGGATGGAGGCTGCGGTCTCAGGAATCACAATGCCCTTCCAACATCCCGGTGGGATGCAGCTGCAGTCATTTCTTTCTGATTTTCTTTGTGGGAGAGGCAATATTCGCCAGGACAGTGGCTCTTCGTTTTGAAACATTGCCCAGGTTAAAAAAAAAAATCTTATTAGCAGTCCCCTTCCCCCAAAAAACCTAGTGCGTCTTTGAGAAAGATAAGTATAATTGTTGAAATTACCTGTGGTCAAAATGGAAAACAGAAATCCCACAACTCCAGAGCAAAATAGTCAACCCAGTAGGCAAAGGCATTTAAACGACAGGTATGTGTGATTGCTGGGTTCTCCCGTTGTTTTGGATTCCTAGGGCCAAGTCCAGACAATCCCCTCCTGGGCAGATCGTTAACTCTACAGTGCATTTGGGCACAAATGAGGAGCTAGCTATATAAACATCTCCATACAGGTGTGTATTTTCCATATGCACACGGCACTCAATAGTCTTTCTCTGGATACCTAAGCGGAAGTCCGAAATAGCAAATAGCCCTTAGCTCTGTCTATGGGCACGATGCCACTCAGATACCGTGCCTCATTACCAGGCTGGCTTACTCCACGTGGTGTAGATGAGCAATATGTGTTTTATACATCAAAGGGATGATTCATAGACTGGATGGATGGAGCAGGGTCTTGGGAGACTTCATTATGTACATCGGAACAATTTAAAATCTGGGTGTTGCTGATTTCCTGAAATTTCTGCCCAATGTTTTAGGGCCATTGTTGACCATAGGTAGTGAAACTAGGCAAAGCCAAACGCCCAATGCAGAGGAATTTCTTTATCATTTAACCTATGAGTATTGAAGACCCACTATATGCCAGGTCTCACTCTCAGTGATGCAGATGAACAAAAGATGTGCTAAAGGAGCAGGGATGATGGTGATGGAGAGACACATGAACGTCTGATTCATGCTTGAAGTTCGGTGGATGAAGGGCAAGGTAGGGTGGAATGAACGAGAGTCTAGGAATATAGGAATTTCCCGGAAGAATTCCGGAGTGCAGAGATGTCTGAGCAGATACCTTTATGAGATGTGGGAGTGAGAAGAGTACATTTCTACGGGAACGACTTCTCACGGGAAGGGAAGGGAAGAGCGTACAAAGTGGAAGGGACCATCTACTTGCTTTGAAGTCCTCCAGTAAGCAATTACCGAGATGGGCAGAGGAAGACTGGCAGAGCCTGGTGCCCCTAGAAGTTCATTGGCCTCTTGAAAATGGAATGTAAACTTAGACGGGAAGATAGTATTTCTTAAAATAAAAGCTCAAGGAATCACACGTTTAAAAGTGCCGTTGAACTGCGCCAGCGTTGAAGCTGGTGAGAACATGCTGTCACATGTTGTCCCTATACTTTGGCTTCAAGCCCTTCAATCATCTCTTTCTGCAGCTCTGGTGATGCACCGTATTCCAAGAGACAACAGGTAATTTAGCTTTTCCTTTTAGCATGGCTGCACAGAATATTGATGCTTGATGTGTTTCTTTCAGCTCTACGTCTTGGGGCTCAGCCCTGCAAATATCTAGGCATTGCAATAGCAGAAGAGCCTTCCTAAACTTTCTTCCACTTCGCTAAAAGAATGTGAGTTTCTCCACTGTCTTGCTTCTGGATTTGTTTATGCTGAGTCTTTGTTTCCTCCTCTGGTTAAACTCTCTGAATGCTGGGCACCACATTCTCTTTTCATTTGGTTCTGCCCTCAGCTTTTTACAAGATGATATTGTGGGTAGAGCAGCTTGGAGGAGAGGCATTTTCTGGAAGTCATTTTGGTACAAAGAAAGCTGGAAACATGCAGAATTTACTGCAAAGCTGCCTGGCATTTCACGAAGAACAAATCTTTAAATAAACCTTCCATTAGCCAGGTTTCCCCAAATGTCCATAGTTACTCTGTCGTTTTGTGATAAGAAGGGAAATATGAGAGATGGAAAATGGGATAGAAAGAAAGGTTTGACTGTTGTTACAATATTTTTCTTTTAAAATTTTGAGAATCTTAAGAAAATAGCTATATGTATGGGTGCTTTGCCTGCATATATGTATCTGTGCATTATGTGCATGCAGTGCCTGAGGCGGCCAGAAGGGGGCATCAGAGCCTCTGAGACTGGAATTTTGCATGGTTCAGAGTCTATGCTGGAATCAAACCTTGGTCCTCTGCAAGAGTAGCAAGTGCTCTTAACTGCTGAGCTATCTCTCCATGCAGAAGGAAGTTCCAAAATCTTATGACTACATCATCATCGCAACTTTAGAGAGGGCTAGGAACTCCAAGTTTCATGGTATCCATAGTAATTCACCTACGCTGCCATGAAAAGCTATTCCTGCCTTAGTCTGAAGTCATCAAAGAAAAAGGAGACCAAAACCATGGATTCTTTGACACTAATGTAGTCGGGTATACTAATATACTACTATAATCTAGTACAGTAATATACTAATCTAATGTACACAGCAGGTAGGGCAGAGAGAGTCCCCATCTCAAATGTGTGCTTCAGCAGTGGGGACCACAGATCATGCTGTGAACATAGTCGCTCAGGAATGGGCAGTTTGACTGACTCTGTGGAAGGATGGGACCATGAAGCTCAGAAATTAATAGTCTTTGTGGGAGAAACTTGCTGCTGACCTCTGGGCTCCATGCACATGGAGCCTACATACAAGAACAATTTCAAAATCCTGTTTTGTTTTATTTTGTTTTTGTGCAAGGGCAAGCACATGCACGGGACCCAGAGGCCAGTGTCAGGAGTCTTCCTTAACCACTCTCTATTCCACTCTTTGAGACAAGATCTCTCATTGACCCATTTTCTACCAGTGTGACACCCCCGGCAGCATTAGGGCTGACTGGTTTTCTTTATCCATAGTTATTTACATGATCTGTTTATGTCATGAGAAGCAGCCCAACAAAGCGTCTCCCCCTCCTTAAAAGTCTCATTTTACTATAGCTCAATGCAGTGTCTTTGCACTATAGCTCAATGCAGTGTCTTTGAACTATGGCTCAATGCAGTGTCTTTGCACTATGGCTCAATGCAGTGTCTTTGCACTATGGCTCAATGCAGTGTCTTTGCACTATAGTTCAATGCAGTGTCCTTGCACTAGATCTCAATGCAATGTCTTTACACTAGAGCTCAACACAGTGTCTTTGCACTATAGCTCAATGCAGTGTCTTTGCACTATAGCTCAATGCAGTGTCTTTGCACTATAGCTCAATGCAGTGTCTTTGCACTATGGCTCAATGCAGTGTCTTTGCACTATAGCTCAATGCAGTGTCTTTGCACAGTGACTGAAGTTTGGGTTGAACAGTACATGGCATGGGATACTGAATTTGTGCTGGCTGCTTTAGTTTTTCAAACTATTTTTGACCATTAT
>JAQHUG010000036.1:5699772-5725393 GCA_028555095.1 Dicrostonyx torquatus
ATCAAAAGAAGGCAAGCTGAGCATCATCTTCATCTCCTGCTTCCTCACTGCAGGTGCCATGTGACTAGCCGCTTCAAGCTTCTGCTACCACAATTTCTCCACCACCACGGTCTGCACCTTCCTTGAGTCTAAACAAACCACTCCTAACTTAAGTTGCTGTGTTCAAGTTATTGTATAACTGCAAGGAAATGGTGAAGTAAAAAATAAGACTGCCACCAAGAGTGGGGTCATTGCTGTGACTTGACCACACAGTACGAAGGTTATGGAAGTAGTTTGTGGGAAGAATTTGGAACTTTTTGAGCCAGAAAATACCCAGAATGCTACAAGCAGAGTGTAATCAGATATTCTGGGTATATGTGTGTGTGTGTGTGTGTGTGTGTGTGTGTGTGTGTGTGAGGGTGTAAGGGTCAGAAGGCCAGAATGCCAAAAGAAGTGGACTGTGGAAGTCTGGCTCATGAAGTCTCAGAGGGGAATAAGACTGTTTCAGGAACTTCTGTCCATATCCTGAGGCCACAAGTGATGCTGAACCTAGGAGCAATGGACTAATTCCTTTTGGGGATAAACAGATCCGCAGGGAGAGAACAAAAAGACAAGAAAAATATAACGAGGAAAGTTGTGTGAGAAAGTTTAACATGGCAGATAAAGGAAATATGAATGGCACAGTATCTCTAATTGTTGAAGAGAAACCTCACTCCAGTCATCAGGGCTATAGGAAAGGTTCCCTGCAGACAAAGCCTCACATAAACCCGTGAAAAGGCAAAGGTTTGTAAAAGGAGAAAGTCTGAACTGAGAATCTTGCAGGAGGTGATCCCTGATGCAAAACACCTGCCCAGGAAAGCAATTTAGCATATTTAGCCACGAAAGCACACAGAGGCCACAACAGCTGTGGTCCTTGGAGGCCTGACTCCATCCCAAGCTGTTAGAAGGACCCTTACCTACAGGGTACATGTTTTGCAGAATATTTTTTTTTATCACAGCAACAAGACAAAATAACTAATATAGCACTCTCTTTATATTTGCTGAATGTATGCTGTAATTAGAAGAATTTGAATTTATAGATGAATATCTGGATACTGTATTGATTGATCTGAGCATAGGAGCAATGACCAGATGCAGAGATGAAGAAGAGAGTAGGCTAGATCCAGTGTGATACTGGGTCATCTTTCTCCCAGTGCCCTACAATTGCATTCTCTGGGCTTAAGCTTTTCTATCCTGGACTGAAGGTTCCATGACAATGCACTAGTCAGTGCTATTTCAGTGATGCTAACATTAAAATTGGGCATTTAATCAGGCTGAACTCACTGCAAGTCAGTCCTGTTTCAGGTTAGAAAGCCTGCAATTGGAGAGGAAAGCATTGTCAACCCTTCTTTCTTCTGTCCTTCCTGTTCCAGTCACTACATCCTAGAACTTGGCTCTGTCCCTTTAGTGTTGGACCATGCACAGAAAGATGATGGGAAAGTCTTCAGTGATGCTTTGTTATAAAGCGGCATCTGTTGCTTCTGGGTGCACAGATGTAAAATGCTCCTACTCTGTTTTTCATCGAAGATTCCTCAACACAGAACTGAAAGATGGAATTCTCTTTCTAGAATGGTATCTTCTCTAGCTGTTGTTTTTAGTTCTGCACCTCCCTTCTCTTGTCCTCTCATACTAACCTACTGGACTTTGCAAGACTCCACAGCCTTCAAGTTGCAAAACTGAGTCAGATCCATGCAGGACTGTTATGAGGCACCAGGGAATGGGGAAGGCCTTCCAGGAGTGCTTTTATATCCTCCAGCTGGGGCAAGCAACCCTTCTAACCTAGCAGGATGGAAAGCTTGGAAATTCACAGCCCTCAAAAAGTGGCTTCCCCTCAAATCATTGTTCTGATTTCTTTTCTCTTCCCTAGGTGAATAATCCCTCTTCCTTCTTTTTTTCTTTGTGGTCAGTGGTAAATTGGGGATTATGCCGGTGTCAGTAGTCCTAAATTTTCTTCACATGTAGTCTAACTCCCTGCCAGAATATGAGGTAATAATTGCCACTTTATCATTGTTTTTAAGTTCTTTTAAGACAAAGCGAAAGAATCTCATCTTAATGCCTTGTTATAAAGGGGAAAGTGGTAAATACTGCCAAGAAATGTGAGGAATAGCGGTGTCATCTTGCATTATCATCTAATTTCTAAACACATCTTCTCCATCATCACAAAATAATATAGGAATACAGTTTATATTTTCCTTTGTGTTCCTAGTTTAATCGTTCCCAAATGACCTTCTCATTCATCTGTTATTCTTACATCAACTTTGAAAGTAGATGTTGTTATTACTGTTTAGAGACCAAAAAGTTTAGGGAGATCAACTATACTAATGGGACATAGCCCATAGTGGGGCCTTTTAGGATTTAAACTCAATTCCAGAGACCATTCTCATCAGGTCTGTATATGGGTGCATAGATATAATATGGTATGGATATTATATATGGATAGAAATAACCAGTTGTCTTTTGAGATGAAACATCAGCCATTGGAGGTCTGCATTTTGTTGTGTGAGGTTGGCAGAGAAAGGGGTGGAACCCACTGACCAACAGTGCTGAGAAATGCCAATAAATTAAACCAGTTAAAAACAAACAGAGGAAAAAAAATCTGTAAGGCAGAATATTGCAAAATGACTGCTTAGTACAAATAATTCAAGAGATTGGATCCCTGGCAGTAACTGGTGATTTCAAACTAAGAATAAATGCGTATAAAACTGAGGATGACCTAAGACTATGTTCTAGAAAACTGGGAGAATAAATAAATAAATTTAGATAATAGGCAGGAATGTATGTTCTCAAATATATCTTTGCTCTTATTCTATTTCCAAGGCATATACCCGAACTACATTCTCTAGATCTGTCAGGTTTAGTGTTTGGGGCCATTTGACCAAATTCTGTGCACTGAATATGAATATAAGTTATACATCCCACATTTAGCTTGGCCCAGTATGGAGTTCCTGTGACTCTCCTTTCTTTTCTCTCCTTGTTTGCAGAAGCCTCGGAAGTCTATCTAGAAAGTAGTGGCACTTAAAGTTTTTAGGCTGCAGATGTAGTTCAAGTGACACAACACATGCTTAGCATGTGGGAGATGCTGCAGTCTGTCTCAGCACTGAATTTTTAAAACGGTGCCACCACTTTGCACTTTGATTCGTTGTGATTTTCTGTAGTGGTCATCATCGGTTGAAAAGAGGAGCTTTCTTTAAGAGGGCGAAGACTACACTTACCTGTGGGTCCAAGGACAAATGTTTCTAAATTGTTGTGAGAGATCATGCTATTTTAGTAAATTTGTGGATTCCCTTCAAATAACTATGATTTCACTTACACTGAGTAGTTTAGCTAGGCTTCCACTACCACGCATGGTTTCTATCATGTCAAGCATGACTTAAATACAATCAACGAGCTGTCAGTTACCATCAAGGTTTGTATGCCACTGCTGCACCTGTAGGGTTATTGTCCCATGCTGGTCATTGATACGGTTTGCAGGTGTCAGCTGTTTTATCAGAAACTATGCTTGTAAAGTCACACCAACATGACCATCCAAACATGAGATGAACAAGGATGACACTAATGAGCATGACAAACTGGATGAGAAAAATTTCACAAGGCTTCAACTTGTTGGAAGCAGGGAGGTTCTTGAATCCACCCATCACCCAAGAAACCAGGAATGTTGAGACCACAGGACTGTCCTTTTAAAGGGAAGGAGGTATAACCTGTTTTTCCATCCAGAAAGCTGGAATTGGCAGTGATTAATAGCCTAGTGATCTGTCTTACTTTTGGGCCATATTAAGTTTTCACAACCCAGATGGGAGGTGGCTAATGATCCAAATGAGCTCTGTACTATCTGTGAGACTAACACCAGGCCAGATCCTTCCTTAGGCCTTTGAGCTAATACAGGTAGTCTATCTCAAATCCATCTTCTTGGAAGAACTGACATGTACTTTGCATTGATTTTCAATGTAATTATGCCTGTTTGTATACTAGGGATTGTGTTACACAGGGAAACTTCCCTCCAAATTGTGTGTTTAAATATGCTGGCAATACATTGCCTGGTATCAGACTCTCAAAGTTTGGCCCAGGTCAACAAAGTCTATCTGAAGTATGTTTTCAGTCTCACCTCTTTGGGCTTAGTTTCCCTGCCTGCTGTAATACCTGCAGGGCACACAAACCCTACAGAAACAACTACAGGCAATTGAGTAAAGCTGGGAACAGGAGGCATGGCCCTCCCCAGGGAAAAGAACACCAATTGGTTGTCTAGCGCCAAAAGGTCAGCCTTGAAAACATGCAAGTAACATTGTATGTTCTCAACGTGTTATATTTAGTAATATATACAAATACATATGTAATAACAACTAATGGAAAAGAGGCCCTGAATTTGAAGGAGAATGGGGAGAGGTGTATGGGGAGGTGGTTGGAGGAGGGAAACAGAAGGGAGAAATACTGTAATTAAATTACAATCTCAGATATAAACAAAACAGAACAAAACAAAAGGTGGTGCCTCAAGATTCCAGGGGTTTCAGAACCTCATCTTATAACATACATGCTCACTGCTCCCTATTCTCTTCTCCATGCCAGGACTCATGCAGGCCGATGACATGAGAGAGAAAGAAAACTCAGCTAGGTCTCTGAGAATCTAGGTTTGTGTTCTATAACTGAAAGATGCTGTAAGAAAACCATACATAATGGTCTAAGCTCAGTTCTGTTCTGTCAGTGCTATGCTGTCTTTCTCCTGATCTCTCCTTTTAATTTTGGTTCCAGAATTCAAGGTGTTCAAAGGCAGATGCAAATCAGACACCTGCACTGACATCTGAGTCAGAAGGGCCAGGCCTGGATCCCAGCATATCATATTCAGCGTTTATGTCCGTTCTGGTGTTGGATGACAGAGTTATGCTTTTTATAGAGGAGGGAATGGATAAATTTGGGAGCCTGGCATTGATTAGTGAAAAGATGGCTTAATAAGGGTAGATATCAGATAGATACAGCTTCCCTATCCTGGTCCTCAAAGAATCGATAGAAAACTGATTTTGGAACTCTGATTTGGAAATGAACGGCAACAATAAAAATATGGCTGCAACAATAAAATAAAAGTGAATTGATCTTGAGAAGTGACTTTTGAGAGCACAGGAGTTAAAGTGTGAGATGAGAGATTGAAAGGTGCAGTAGACACAGATGAAGGAATAGGATCTCAATGAGTGGTGGAGAGAGAACCCAAGTGGGGGACAAGAGGCAATAAGGATGAGAAGAAGATGCGGGAAGGACAACTCCACAGCTTCTAGGCTTGCAGAGAAAATGAGCTGAGAAAATGAATGTCAGTGTCATGGGCAGTGACAGCCCATATTTTTGAAGAAGGATTATTTTTGATGAAAACATGATGAATTTTGCATGCTCTGAGTTTGCTGCAACTTTGACTCCTCCAGCAATGCCCAGTAGGCTGTTGGTGAAGTTTTTTCTAATGAGACTGACTTTCCGTGCTCCTTTGAATACAGTCAGAATTTAGTTTTGGATCATTGATACATTGTCTTACTTTTTCTTTGGCTTAGAAATTAACCCAGCCTCTCCAAGCACTTGATATACATGTCATAATGGTAGAGACATTTAATACCTTCGTTCTTCTGCTGTTACTTCTTATTATCTTTCCCTTCCTACCATGACAGTGATGTAGTCTACACTGTTTTCTCTTTGCTAATGCATTTATAAAGCCTGGCCCTGCTGCTCCTCCATGCCCTTGCTGGTTGCAATTTATTTTTTGCTTTGGCCCTTTTGACTTGGCCTCAGCATGTGTCAAATTGTCTTATACAAGCCCTTGATCTTTTGCCCTATGACATTTTGCATATGATTACATTTCAGAGTTTGCAATCTTCAATCATGCAGTGAAGAGTGATGCTGCATTAATTTTAAATTCAGAAGATTGAAAACGGGGTCAACTTCAAGATAGGGATTTACTGAATTTCTGTAGGAGGCAGGCAGACTTAAAAACTAGCATTCCAGCCACATAATTTTCTGGGTTAAAATGCCTTTGATAATTTTTCACTTAAGGTCTTCTGGAGTGATGAGAAACTGACCAGTAGTCACATATCAACCTGTTAGGTGTGTTAGAACCCTGTGGCTATTACACAAAGAGAGAAATAATGTGTGCTTACAAGCATGTTAGCCAAAACCTTTTTGGGGCCAGGTAACCCTCTGAGTTTGGCTTGCCATTGATTCCCTAGGTTGTATGGGATGAATGCCTGCCATAAGGAACCAATTAGTACCTCTCCATGTCCCTACAAATAGCATAAATATGTGAGATGACCTCCCTGCTTTCCCAGAGCCCGTCATATACTAACCTCACTGGCCTTGGTGCTCTGTATCTCTTCTCATCTGTGCTTTTCACAGATGTAGTGCAGCTTGCTCTGGCCCATCTGTCACTGAGCACAGTGATGGTCAGGGAGGTGGAAGAAATGTTACTTTGATATGCTTATTCCACTGTGTCCACCAAGGTTTGTAGAGTGGGCTGTCATTATTTGAAAGGGTGGTCTCTCCTTCTGTATTGTGTGTGTGTGTGTGTGTGTGTGTGTGTGTGCGTGTGTGTGTGTGACACAACTGTACCTTTCCACATCTTCATTTCCAGTTTCATCAGTGAAGACATGGAGATAAAAGGCACTCATTCACCCCCTTTTCCCAATCAGTTATCAGATACACTTCACAGCTACCATGGCAAACTGATGATAATATTGACTTGGATTAAAACAGAGAAAAGCAATGCTTAGATGCCTGCAGCATGAGCTGCTCTGAGCAGAACCAGATTTGCAACAAGGCTATTTAGATGATCTCCATAGAGAAGGACACTTCAGTATCAGCAGGGTGACCATACAATACTGGTTCCATTTCCTCAGCCCCCAAGAAACAATGCCAGATGACAAAGTGACACACTGAGTATATGATGAGTGTGAAAGAGAAAATGAGTGGCAAGGCCCCTAGGACCAATGTGAGGAAAATAAAACCATTGTCTAGGTTGAAAAATCAGACCAAACACACATCACATTTCCAAGTTATATGGACTTGTACATTAGGCTGCTTTGTGCTTAAAATGTACTAATATTAGAAAAACATGTTGCAATTATCCATGTTTGGGTGAGAAAGACTAATAATAATTACCACAGGATTTGAAATCTTAATTTATAAAGGAAAATTCTGAAGCCGCTAAAAATAGTGTTTGCCTGTGATGAACACTTGGGGTTGGTGTGGTGCAAAAAAAAAGGCTGGTTTTACAGACAAAAGAGTATGAGTTTGGTCATGGAGTTAGTGCCCGGAATTCAAATTCTTTGGATTAGGTGGACATACCATGTCATTCTGGGCATATAGCAGACAATGAGTGGATAGAGGTTGCCACGGTTATTACAGGGACTTGGAGAAAGGTTGGGACCAGAATCTATGTTGACACTTACAATTCGGCCTTTGCTTTGTTCTTCTGTATCACGTGGTTCCCAAGTCAATTTCAAGTGAATGAAGCTGACATTTATATGTTTACAAACCTTTTCATGTTTGCTGTTCATGAGACAGAAAGATGTGCACTCAGGTTAAAATCTAGCTGTATTGGTGGTGGACAGGGTGCTGAAAGGGTCAATGACTTGTGCAAGAATGCTAATAAGGAACAGAGTTGGTCTGAGTCCCAATCCAGGAGCGGTGATGTGAATAAGATGTGGTCCCCATGGCTCAGGTATTTGACTAGTTGGTCCTCAGTTGGTGGCACTGTTAGGGGAGGTTTGGGAGGTGTGGCCTTGCTCAAGGCAGCACATCAGTGGAGGCAGATTTGAGATTTTATAATGTTTCTCTTCCAGTTTCTTTCTCTGCTTCATGCTCACAGCCGAAGATGCATCTCTGAGCTTTCTGCTGTGCCACTGTGCATACCGTCATGGACTCGTCTCCTTCAGAAATTGCTAGCCTATATAAGCACTTCTTTCTGAAGTTGCTTCTCATCCTGGTATTTTATCAGAGCAACATAAAAGTAGCTAATATACCATGGCTCCTCTATAGCAGCACTCACTGTAACTTCATTCCTTTACAATCTGAATTTTACCGGGAATTGTTTTGACCCTTTCTGAAGGGTCCCACAAAGATTCTTTCTTGAGCCATATCTGTGACAATTTTTCCTAAAATAGCATTGTATCTCACATATTGAGAGATTAAATGCACAGCACAAATAGGAAGCAACCGTGGATAATGAAGTTCTGCAACAGAAGTCTCAGCCAGCTTCTGACATGGTGTGTCTCATGTACGGCGAGAAATGCCCCCTGGCCTCACAGTAGTCACTGGGATGCTTGACTAATCCTGCTAACAGAACTATCTGTAAAGAAAGACAAATACTGACAGTGCACCGCTTTATGGGTGATTTTCAAAGAAAGTCTCCGGGAGTCTTAGAATGAGAGTTCTCTTGTATTGGTCCTCGGCCTCTGGGTGTCCTGCAGAACAGCTCACGTTCATCACCTCCTACTCTCTGTCTCTGTTTCTCTCTGTGCGCACAAGCTTGTGGAGGTCAGAGGTGAATGTCGGTGTCTTCCTCAATTTTCCTCTACCTTAGTTTTTGAGATAGAGTTGCTCCTCGAACCTGGAGCTCCCCAATTTGGCTAGATGGCTTATTGAGCACTGCCTTTCTCATGCTGGGGTCACGGGTGTTTGCTGCTGGGCCAAATTTTTTACCTGGTTGCTGGGGATCCAAACTTAGGTTTTCATGTTTGTATAGCAAGCATTTTATGGACCGAACCATCTTCCCACACCCCTGATTCTCACTTCGAGTTTCCATGAAGCACTCAGAAGGATCTTTATGCAAACCACTCTTATCCACACAGATGCAGGCTGGCTTTCTTCTCTGTGAGCAACACCTTCCATGAGTGGAGGCAGCTGTGGATCCTTGTCCTGTGACATGTGCTGCTAATAAAGATTTTTAAAAATGCTTTTTGTTGTTATTTTTTGTTTTTTTTTTATCATGAGCTTCAGTTTCTTGCTTAACATTATTCTGGATACAGCTCTGATGCCATTCTTGGATCTACATATATTCTGTTGTCAAGGTGAAGTTTTCTTTGCAGTTTACTCAAAATCATGGGGGAGCAAGACAGCAGACAGGCAGAGATGGTAAGCAGTCTTAACATAAGCTGAGAGCTTATTTTATTATCATGAAGTCGGAGACAGGAAGGGAGGGAGGGATGGAGGAAGAAGAGAGCGAGAGAGAGGGAGAGAATTTTATGAGCTTTTTGAAGTAGGAGGCAGGAATAGATAGTTAGATAGACACATACATACTTACATACATACATACATACATACATACATAAATACACACACACATACATAGATGTTGGGGGAGAGAATTGTATGAGCTTTTGAAATTTCACAACCCTTTCCCAGGGACATACCTTCTCTAACAAGACTATATCTCCTAATTCATCATAAACATAAAAAACACAAACATAAAAATGTTTTGATTCCCAGCATTTAGGGACCAAATACTCAAATATATGAGCCTATGGTGGCCATCCTCATTCAAACCAGCACAGATCTGCAGCCACCGCCACTGTCCCAGACCTCTTACTCGAATCCTTCTACATCCTCCGAAGGTTAACTTCTACCACTTGCCTTGCAAGTTCTGCAGAAGATGTCTTGACCTTCGTTTTTGCAGAACGAGGGCACCTAGTTCCCATCGTTTGAGTTTTCAGCTTTTGATGGGGACAGCATCTTCTTATTTTTACATCCTATTACACAAAGGGGCATTTTAAGGCCCTAGCAGAAGACCTTTAGCTGACATTCTTGATTTCTTCAAAGCAGAGCACTTTTACTAAATTATTGGCTGCGGAGAACCTGTCAGAAGCTTCAGTTTGTCCACAATTATCTTTAATGTCAAATGTGACAGCAGAATGTGTGATGTTTTCAACAGTAAAGATTCTCTTTTCTCACTGGTCTTTCTGTTGCCTGCAAACAAAGAAAAATGCTAACGTGCGTGCAAGCTTGTTCTTTTCCTTTATCGAATCCTTCTGCGTTCTCACTTGAAAACTCCATTTAAAAATAAAAAAAAATATTTACTAACAGGGCAGAGCAAGTCATCGTCTCAGTGTTATTGCAACGCTAATTAAAATTGTGCCTCTTGCTATTGATTTATAGCATTTGTTGCAAAAATCATTCTATGGGATTGAAGTAAAATGACCTGCTCCGCATCGAGTTGTGTCTACTAAGAGAGTAGGCTTGGACTTCCTGGTGGAAACGGAAGTGAGTGTGACAATCAAAGCCCATCCTAAGGAAGTAGAGAGGGCTAAGCTTCTTTGTGAAGAACACATTTAGTATTGGGAAATTTAATTTCTTTTCCTTTTGCCCCCTCCATTTTAATTCTGCTCCAAATGCCATTTAAGTTGCAAAAATTATTTTTCTTTAGAGGATCCTTTGGATTCACTCCTTAGTAACAACAACAAGAATAAGGAATGACAGTGTAATGTCTATCCTCAGAGGGTTGAGATATTGTGAAGTATGAGTAGTACAAAAAAAGTAGCTAATACACTGTACCTAGGGTTGCAGTCATACCTAGAATTGACAGGACTTAGAAAAATATGTCCATGTAGATAGATTCCAAAACACAGTAGAATATTTTTCTTCTCTTAACTGATATGTTAAGAGTGGGGCCTTGTAAGATCTTCTTCATCTTTTTTTTGCATCCATTTGCAGGTCAACTAGCGCTGTTATTATGCAGGTCTCATTAAGGCAACTACAGTTTGAGATTTCATGGATGCTGCTTCTCCATTATAGAGGATACTATCTCACAATCGGCATCCTGTTGTCTGGCTTTTACACTCCTTCCATCCCTTCTCTGTGGTGTTTCCAGAGCCTCAAGTGTCAGGGTTTTATTGGATGAGCCCCCTGATAAGTTATCCAGTCCCAATATGTTAAACACATATACACAGAACAACACTAAATGGACTTAGAAGGCAATAGTTTGAGATAGTAGGAGAAGGACACAATAATGACATGAATACAGTATGCATATTACAAAGTCTCAAAAATTAAATTGGGAGCTGGGCAGAGGTGGTGCATGCCTTTAATCCCAGCACTCAGGAGGGAGAGGCAGGCGGATCTCTGTGAGTTTGAGGCCAGCCTGGGCTACAAGAGCTAGTTCCAGGACAGGCTCCAAAGCTACAGAGAAACCCTGTCTCAAAAAAAACAAAAAAAAAATTAAATTGGGTGGGGACTGCTTAGAGGAGCAAAACCCAGGCCCTTCCTTGGAAACTGGCTTGCCATCAACATTTTCTCTCTGGTTTTTGTTGTCACAGATTGGAGGAGGACTAAATGAAGACTTGATTGGCAATGCAATTTGTACAAAACACTGTCTATGTTGAGGTGGCAATGGCACTTCAGGATTCTTCATGTGGGAAATCCTTCTGTATATGTGTTGCTTTAATTGGCTAATGAATAAAGCTGCTTTGGCCTATGGCAGGGCAGAATATAGCCAGACTGGAAGAGATATCTATAGAGAGAGTAGGTAGATTCAGAGAGAGGCCACATAGTTGCTGAAGGAGAAAGACAGATTCTGAAACCTTACTCAGGAAGCTACAGCCATGTGGCAATACAGAGATGAATAGAAATGGGTTAATTTAAGATAAGAGCTAACTAGGAATATACATAAGCTAATAGGCCAAGCAGTGCTGTAAATAACACAGTTTCTGTGTGATTATTTCGGGTCTGGACAGCTGGGAAATGAACAAGCAGCCTTTAGCTACAACACCTTAAAATAAAAGAATAAGGAAAAGATATTTCAGTGTAATTTTGAAAGGCAAAGACAAAGATATATCACACAATAAAGCCCATCAGCACAAACCATGAAGGAATGATTTACAGTCTGAGTTAATTAGAAAAAAAGCTATGTCTTGGTAAAAAGAATGGGAGTATTATGTAAAGTTAGAGATATGTATGTCAGTACCAGAAAAACACTCTAAATTATCAGAAAATCTCAGAAACAAAACAAAATAAAGAAAACAAATTGTAGCAATAACAAACAGACAAAAACCAGAAAACATGATGCTTCCTTTGGGGAAAACCAACAACTCCCACTTAATCAAGTGTCAATCTTGTCTTTTCTTGGCTTGTGTTTCTTTACATTTTTCCCTTTCCTTCCATGTCCTCCACATAGAAGTTATGCCCAAAACACCCATTTCTCTTTTGGAAGGCCTTAAGACCGTGGCTGTGAGTTGATCAAGGATCAAAACAAGCATTTACTTGTCACTCTGAGTCATAACAATGTCATAGCATGTGGCATAGCAAGAAGGTAGGCTATGGAGAATGACATTTCAGAGTTAAAAATGTAGTTTGGTCGCTTACTTTTCATATGCCTTCATATCCAGGCTCAGCTTCCTCATTCCAAAGACTGGAACAATACACATATTTCAAAGTCAGCATTATCACCAATAAAGGGCAGAAATATTGAGTACTTCTATGTACCTGGCTGTAAGATCTTAAGTTCTGTTATATTAACACTTCAAATTTCCACAAGAACCCTGAGAATCCATCTCATGAATGTCCATGTACTTGTATTATTGCTTGTTTTTAAATAAGGTATTTTAAGCCATTCAATCAGAGAAACTGGAAATTAGGATCATGACAGGTTCTAGAACTTCCTACTTGGAAACCCAAAGGATGTCAAATTTAGTTTCTATGATCTTCATGTTGCATATAAAATTTTTACCAGTTTATTGCTTTAATAAAAGAAAGAATCCTATACACTCACATTCACAGACACACAGAACAGGAGAGGCATAGAAAGAGAGACAGAGACAGAGAGACATAGAGGGAGATTTCTTCCCACTGTCGGTCTCAACCCCCAGCAATTGATTGACTTGACTTCTGTGGATCAATGCCCCACTTTGGAGCTCCCTTTTCTCCACTTGTGAAGTCTACCTTTCAAAGCATTCTGCTGAGATCACAGGCACTGACACGAACTAGAAAGCAAACATTCAGAAAAAGGCAGGTGTTCAATGCCTTGCACCTTACATGCAAAAGGTTATTTTTGGATTTAGAGATGGAGGCCTTTAATTCCTTCCCTGGCCTCAGCTGGGGCCCAGGTGCCAGCTGGCACACATCCTACCTGACTCTGGGCAGAGAGCAAAGCCCTCAGCCTTCCTGTTGTTCCAAGTCTTCAAAGCTCCTCAGGAAATAAAGCCCTTTCCCTGTACTATAAGAGACTAGCTGTTCAGCTCACCTCATTTGCTGCCAACATCTCCTGTCAAACTCCCAGGCTCTTTAAAGTTATGACTCTAGAATTTTGTCCCCCAAGTCACTTACTTAGCATTGCTGAAGCACTGTGATGTCCCTGCTTGGTAGCCACAGCTGTTATACCTTTGACCAGACATGGCTATCTCCAGCCATGCTGCGGTGCTTAGCTGAACTGAATGCACTCACTCTGCTTGTTTTCTATAAGGCAGCCTCGCTTCTGCTCTGTGGCTCCAGGGCTGACTGTCTTCCCTAGCTCCTGCTCATTCTTCCCAGGCCCATGGATGTGCCTGAAGAGGTGACAGGAGCAGGTCTCTAATCCCGAGCTTCCAAAGTCGCAGGCTGAACTGTTAGTTCACTGTAGCTACCGTTCACACCACTGTTCCATGTAACAGGGCCAGTTGGCTGTTTGAATAAAATCAGCTCGTGCATTTAAAACCACATTAGGCATGAAATTACATTCTGAGTGGGTCACGGAACTGCAGTTAGACCTGTCTCCTCCACACTTCAGCCAATCCCCCAAGAAGATGGTGTTTTTTTTTACTGTCATTTCTGAACTCAGAGACAGAATAAGCCCTAAGCAACACCTGTAATCGAAAGTCTTGATAAGCAGAGTTAATAGGCACCCACAGGGGTTAGAGCCTTCCTCGTATTCGACAGTTTATCATTTGCAAATTCAGTGACCATCCTGTAAGATCAGCTACACAGACATCTTCCAAATTTTGCCAATCACTTTTCAACACTTAGAAATAAAAGAAGAGATGAATTAAATTTGGTATATGGCAACAACAACTCAGAAAAGTATCAGAATATTTGGAGAGAATACAAAAGATCAAGAAATACTTTCCCCCAGGAGAGCTCATTAAATTACTTCTTAGTGTCTAAGCCAGAGGTCAGCTCCATGGGTGGACTGGATTTGTCAAGGGTAAGAATGATGCCTCCCACTCCACAAGGGATCAAAGGGGACCTACGGTTTTTCCAAGAGGCATGAATGAACAGGTGTGAAGAATAGATTGGTTGACTGTTCTTCATAATTAGGGGATTATGTGCACATCAAGAGCCATCTTATCCATGAGCATCCATGAGTCCCCAGGGGACCAGAACTACCTTTGTGTCAGGAAGAGACAATAGCCATCGTCTTTTGGTTTTCTGGCTCTTCATTTAAGGATGGAGCAATTTCTAGACTTCTAAGAACTGTTAATCTACTTTAGGGGATGCAAGAACTTCTAATGTCATTTTCCCTGTTGAATAGAAGCTCAAGAATAATCTCCTTGCATGTCAGAGACCAATGTGACTCAGGCAATGAAAGAAAGAAGAAATAACAGATACACCAACAAATGACTAGAAAATCTGGGACCAGATGGTCTAGGCTCTTAGAGAAACCTCGGCACCTCAGAAGCTCAGTGTGTTTACAACATAAAGTTGATCAGGGAGAATTTTAACATATAGACAAATAAGGAGGCAGGTTTTATAGTATGTAACTGGATTAAGGAAACAGGTTTAGCTGATCTCAGTGGGAAGAATTTCTGCAGGGAGATCACTTTTTCAGACTGTAAACATTCAGGTGGAGAAAGCTATGGTGGACATTTTTGCACCTACTATCAATATTCAGACATGGGCTAGAGAAAGGCTTTGCCGTCTGTCTGAACTTCACTAGGGGTAAAGGTAGGAATGGGAAAAGTTTTTGTCATTCCCACATGTGGTTAACCCAGGGTCCTTTGATGTGGGATGCCCTTTTGTATGCTGTGAACATGTCTTATTACCATTGGTTAATAAAAAAGCTGATTTGGCCAATAGTCAGGTAGAATAGACAGGTGGGAAATCAAAGCAAAGATGCAGGGAAGAAGAAGGCAGAGTCTGGATGATGCCAGCAGCCTTCGGGGAAGCAAGGTTGAGGTATCAAGCCATGAGCCTCATCGTGAAATTCAGAATAATAGAAATAAGTTAATTTAAGTTGTAAGAGCTAGATAAGAATAAGCCTGAGCTAACAGGGCAAACAGTTTGTAATCGGAGTGGGTTTTCGGGACCTGGTGGGTGGGAAAGAAACCTCCAGATATAGTCCTTGACATGGCTATCTTCATGTCAATAGCACACATACATTCAGGACTTCATTCACTCAGGGCTTCTTCTTCACCCACTTTTGAACGTGTATTGGTTTGAGCTAGTAAACAGAGCTGAGTCAATATCTCTACTTAGCCTGCTGCTGTAATTAGTTACATCCATATGTAAAAATCAAAAGTAAACTTAGTGCATTGAGTCTTATACAGCAATTCTGACTCAGTGACAAAAGCTTTGGAGAATTCAGTCAACATTAGGCTAAAAAATTGTCTTTGAGAATTATCTTCATTTCCATAGAAAGGAGAAATAATTACCAAAAACTCTAAATTTTCTCCATGACTTGTGCAGTTCATTCTTTGTAAGTAGGAACAGAAAAATGTGCATATCAGCGATCTGGAGTCAGGAATTGTCAATCCATCATTTAGAATGCTCGAGTTAACCCCAGCTCTCTTGGTTTTGTTCCATGTGACTACTTAGTTATCATGAGCTCCCACTGGGCAGGGAGTGCTATAATTTAGGCAAGTTGGGCATCTTATAGAGACGTATCTGGAAGCAGTATCTTTCTGGAGCTTGTGTTATCCATTGGTTTCGAACTGGGGTTGATGTTAACACAGCACTATGCTGAAGCTTGCTGGTTCTTTGTCTGCAGTCTTTACTGCTGGCCATGTGGCAAGAGTTAGGGCTCAGAGGGTCGCTCTGATTGTCTTCTGGTACTGTGGGTTTGAGAAGGGTTTGTGTAACAGATTCTTCAGTGTAAAAGATTCTTCAGGCTATTACTTGGTCTGGGATGAATCATTTTTCATAGACCATAGCAATAATAATGACTTTCACTAGGGTTTTATTGCTGTGTCAGACACCATGACCATGGCAAAGTTTATGAAGGAAAGCATTTAATTGGGGCTGGCCTAAAGTTCAGCAATTTAGTCCATTTTCATCACAGGAAGCATGGTGACATGCAGGCAGACATGGTGTTGGGGATGTAGCTGACAGGTCTACATCTGTATCCACAGGCAGCAAGAAAGAGAGAGAGCCATTGGTCCTGGCTTCTGAAACCTATGAACTATCCCCAATGATAAACTTCCTCCAATAAGGCTGCACCTGCTCCAACAAGGTCACACATGCTAAACCTTTCAAGTAATGCCACTCCCTATGAGCATATGGGCGCCATTTTTATTCAAACCACCACAGCAATATAGCATATTTACCAGGTAACTATCTTTTAGGGGAAGGTTTTGTAAAAAAAATATATATACATACATACATATATATATTAGTATGTATGTATATATATTTCTCCACTTTTTAATACAACTCTATGGATGCAGTAGTACTATATGTATTGCATAAGTGATACAGTTGAGGGGGGCTGGGACTTAGAAACTTGCTCATGACTGGACGAATGGCTAGAAGGGGCACAGAGACACCAACAGAGAAATGATGGAAGGCAAGGTAAATTCTCCAGACCCTATTGGCTATGTGCTTGTAATGACTACATGGCATACACTACTTTCTTCCTGTCTGTCTTTTTTCTCTGTCTCTTTGCACATACCTATGCATGAACATGTGTGTGTGTGTGGGGGGAGTTCTTGGTCTAACTGAGGATGTGTTGTAGAGGCTAAATACAATGATGTATAAGTGGAAATAAAAGACTTAGGGATAATTTATCAACTACTTTGGTAACTATAAAATAAAAGTGCTTCATGCTACCCAGCAGAATGTTTGAATGACAATTTGATAATAATACCAGCCCTTATTTTAGAAAGTAGTCCTTCCAAAATGATTCCCTGAAACCAACATTATAGCGATCTTCTTGTAAGATCACAGCTGGAAAGAAAGCATGTCCTTAAAATAAGACTCTTGAAAAGTCAAGGGCAGTGGTTTCGAGCACTTCTCTTGCTCTTGAGCTAAGCCTTCTGGGCTTCATTCCACAGTGGCTACTTTCCCCATCCTTCTAGGAAATGTCATTGATTGGAAAGTTAGAATGACAGAGAAAGGAGTGAGGGGAGCATTCAAAGCAGAATTAGAAGCTTTTGTAGAAACTACAGTGTTGTGTTTCAGCTTCTCTTTCACCTAGACTCAACATAGGAATCTATGCCCAATACAGTCCACTTTTCAAACAAAGCCAGCAAGCCAAAGAATAGCTTATTTCTATAGTATCTTTTGTAGGGACAGGAATGACTAACTTGCTTGGGATGGAACCTGAGACCCAGTGGACATTTCTAGATAGAAGAAGTCTCTTAGCAGCAGACATAGGACAAGAAAAAGACATTTGGTTTCCAAGATGGGTGGAGATGGCAAGCAACCACATAGTTGGAAAGTATTTGGGGAGCAGATAAGTTTGATGTATTTATAAATTGGTTGTTGTTTGTGCTCTGCCAACTCTCTCTTTTCAGATTCTGCTCTTGGTCTCCTAAGTAGAACTATCATTGGTGAAAGTCACACCACTCATTCTTTTTTAGGGAAACAAGGTGGATTCTTATGAGAAAATTAGGAACAATAGCTTTTTGCATCTGGGTACTTGTTGGGTAAAGTAGAAGTAAAAAAAGAAGTCTATGGGCAGGGGGGCAGCTAACATCTTCATTAAATTGATGGATAGGGCAGAAAGCTACCTTACACAGCTACATAATTTGGTGGAAGGGGGTAATTTAGAACACTGAATTTTGTATTCAAACTTTGCAACTTAGTTTTGCCTGGCTTATCATTTATCTTTTCTTGTTTACGTGGCCTCTCAGATAGTTTCCTACAGGAGAGAAAGGTGGTCTTGACTACACTACATCTTGGCAGAAAATGCCATTTTATGGGTAATCTCTCCCTCCCTAATGAATTGTATGTTTTATGCATTTTTTTCTAAGCACAATTCAGTGCTTGGCAGGCTGTCAGCACACTTGCCTATAGTGCAGAGTGCAGCAACAGCATACCCTCCCCTGGTCCTGGAGAGGATTAGTTCTGAGTTGCCAAATAAATAAAGTGAGATTACAAGTGAAAATGAATTGTTCATGGTGGGATAAACGAAATACGAAGCAGATGGGAACAAAGAGCTGTTTGCCCTGACTGTACAAAAGCATTGCAGACACTTTTGACGATAACACCTTTAACATTTCTACAGCTCCTCATATTTTCTAAGTGCTTCCTGGTAATCAAGGGTCCTTAATCAGATGTTAGCTGCATGTCATTCAATGAATGAGGTGCTAACTTACATTGAGAGCACTGCGTTATTATGAAAATTCTGAAGACTGGGAGCAAGCACGACTCATTTTATATTTCTCAGAATTTCTTAGCTTCTTGTTCACCTTGCAATAGTCAGAGATCACTGCAGAGAGCCACAGCTGGTCAAAATGCAGAGAACAACTGATCATGGCATGCGGGCCCCAAAGGATACATCTACAACACAATTCCTGTATTCAAGGCTCAGGGGCCTTATGAGAGGTGGGGAGGAAAGAAATGGAGGAGCACAAAACCTGTGAGATGGCAGGGAAGAAACTACAGGGAGACTTGACCTATGAGACCTCAACAATACGACTGCAAGAACCAAACAAATACAACATCGATAGACATACTAGAATGGGAAGAGGTGATCTTACTTACTGTCAAAGCATAGACAATTAACTGTAGACAACTAAGGATTACCGAGAGCAGAAGTAGTCTTTTTTAGTAGTCTCTTTTAAAGAAGTAGTCTCTTTAACCCTAGTTAGCTCTGAAGTCATATAAATAAAGGTAACACTAAACAGATTAAGTAAGGCGTGTGTATATAGTTATGTGTACATAACAATAAAAATTAAAAAAGGAGGTCATGCATTTTAAAGAGAGCAAGGGGAAACGATGTAATTATATTTTAATATTTTTTTTTTTTAGTTTTGGGCATTCATTGTAAACTGCTCTGTGTATGAGTTCTCATTATGAATAACAATGCATATTTATTGTCTAAGCTCAACTTTTGTGAAGTACTAATTTATTAGCTCAATATTTACAATTATTTTTGTTTATTTGTTTGTTTTGAACCACAGTATTTATATGTAGATAAGAAAGACATGAAATTCAAGATCTTCTTGCTCTGCCTCCTGAGTGCTGCAATTATAAAATGTGGGCCACTATTCTTGGCTTGCAACCATATTTTTGGAGACATTTTCTTTATACATATATAGAGAAACTCCAAGTTCCTAGAACTATCACAGAAAAGAAAATTATGGCTGCTCCCCTCTTCACAATGAGACATGCTGGCCTTAGAGTCAATAAAAGCAAACAACTTATCCCTTTTCTTCTCCGGGGTCAAGATTCACACCTTTGATGTACCACATAGTAAAGAATCCAGACGAAACACCATCTTACTGTGAGTGAATGCCATTTCTGTGTGGCCATTTTTTAAGGTCCCTAGCTCAGTTCTTCTTTAGCAAGAAAAAGAATCATACATAGAAGACTGAAATTTATTTAGTGTGTTTATGTCTAAATGTCAAGAAGCGCATGCTTTCCATTTACATTTCAGCATACTGTCCTTCGGCAAACAATCACAAGTAATTGAGGTCCAAGAGAAGCTATAGACATTTGGAGTTCTCAAAAGACTGTTGGAGGTTCCTTTAGCTTTGATGCTTGAATATATGAGGAGCATCATGGTTCTTAGTAGCCTGCTACAGCTTTGAAATGCATCATTTCTCTCCATAGATCCATCCTCCTTTAGACAATCATATGCATATCTCAAACTTCTAAGAATCAGGGGACTTTCCCTAGAAACTAAAGGTGACAATGTCCAATGTCCTCCATGCTTGAGCTTCTGTGAAACCAGGCGTTTCTTAAGAAGGGGTGACTACTTCATGTCCCCTACTAGACCCTGAATTTTGTTTTAATGTTCATGGGAAACCTATAGAGAACTTGTTAGTGGATGCTAGTTTTCCTTATTGTGCGTTAACTAGGTATTCTAAACTGGTCCCTGCTCATTCCTTGAAGTTCATTCAGAACTTGTTACGATTTGGGTTGATTTACTCATCTACTTCTTTGGTTGTTGACTTCTCCTTCCATGATCTGCCTGTGTTAGGGTTCTCTAACACGTGTGTGTATGTGTGTGTGTGTGTGTTTGTGTGTGTGCATATATATATATATAAAGTTTCTGTATTTGTATATGTATATATTTCTTTGTGTGCACTATAAAAAGAAACTAATTGTATTAGTTTACACAATTGGATGCTGAGTAGTTCAACAGTGCTCATTTGCATGCTGAAGAGGCAGGGAACTTGGTAACCTTAAGTCCAAGAGGCTGGAGGCCTCACTAGAAAAGCTGAGCTAATGGTGTCTGGGGCTAAAGACCAAGGAATTCTCTGGAGAATTGCTGGTGTCTGCTGGTAATGGTAACAGCAATACTTGGTCAGGAAGAAAGAAGTTCACACACACAGAATGGCTTTCTCTTGCACATTTATTCCATCCAGACTCCAGCCTATAAGGTGGGGCTACCCATACTCAGGGCAGGTGCTAGCCTCTCAGTAGCTCCCCCACTTATCAATCCCCTTGGGTAATTTTCTCACAGATACACCCCGAGATGTGCTTCACTCTTTCACTAGGCAACTCTCTACCCAGTCAACCTGACACCAAAGATGAACCATTCCACTACCAAAGGCAAAATACTCCTGCTTCTTGTTTACACTTGGCCCCTAACAAACTTAATTCTAACGGACTCATGACTGTGCATTACCAGACTTTGTTTCTTGTTAGAACAGCAGCAAGGCTCTATTTTTGCTGCATGCATTCCAAGCATATAAAAGGCTGACTTTTTCAGGTCTCACACCACAGTCACCTGCTCCTGGGTGCCTAGCAGGAAAGAGTCAAAAGCCAAGGGTTTCCGAAGTTCACAGAAACAAACTGTTTGACCCAACTGATCACGCATAGTCTTATTCATCTTCTTAATGACACACTGAACTATTGACTCAGTATCTCCTACGGTTTGCCATATGCTTCAAACTCTACTGTTAGCTAGCACGTTTGTAGGGAGTTAGTCACAAACTGAAGTCAAAGCCACTTTTATTTTGTCCTAAATGTGTTTCTTAATATCTCCCACTATGCTCTGGGATACCTTAAACTTCAGCCACTTGAGCTGATAGTCTGAGTAGTGTGGTGAGAGACGATTGTTTATTTTCTGTCAATTATGTTTTAAATAAATGCTAATTGGCCAGTAGCCAGGCAGGAAGTATAGGCGGGACAACCAGACAGGAAGTAGAGGTGGGTCAATGAGAACAGGAGAATTCTGGGAAGAGGGAAGCTGCCTCTGCAGTCCTTTCCAAACACAGGAGAAGCAAGATGTGACTACGCCACTGAAAAAGGTACTGAGCCATGTAGCTAACACAGATAATAATGGGCTAATGTAAGTTATAAAAGTTAATAAGAAGCCTGAACTAATGGGCCAATCAGTTTATGATTAATGTAAACCTCTGTGTGATTTCTTTGGGACTTAATGACTGCAGGAACTGGGCAGGACAGAAACCTCAGACAACAGTAGTGGGAATGAGACATCCTGTGATAGAATTCAGGACCACTTACTAGCTCTGTGAGTCGGGGTTATGAGCTCTTATGTCACAGTACCCTCATGTATAGGGAAAGGAAGGTTTCTCTATCAGGCTCCAGTGTTGTTATCTGTCATTCCTATACTTCTAGGAATGACATCTCAAAAGCATTCTATGTAAAACTAAATTTCATTCAAGTTCAGGTCTGCAATCACTGTTTCTTTTGTGTCTTTGTTTACTTGTTTGTTATTTTTGGACTAGGAATTGAATTTTATGTCAGATCAAGAATCACTCTACAACTGTATACACCCCTAGATTCTCTTTGCTCTAAAACTTGTCTTTGTGATCATGCAAGGGAACAATTCCATTTCCCATAGTAGGAGGTGTATGTAATTGCCTTTGGGTAGATGATAACGTTTCTCATTTTGACAAGTGCTAATATAATATGCATTGTGTTACTCTCAAGTCTTCTCCACTTTCATTATTCTCAATTGTTTACAATCTTGTTATTTCCAATGATTCTATTGAGATTAAACAAGAGTTGACTTGAGGAGCTAGGTCTCTATGAAGCTTTGGTTTCTTCTCTAAGTACTAGATGCTCTGGAGTCAGTTATTCATCAAAACATGCATTGAGCACCTACTGTGATTTGGGAATTGTCTTGTTCAGATGTTAGTGTAGTTTTCCTAAGGCTTGTGCTTTATGAATGCTCAAAATTGAGAAGAGACAATAGACTACCATATTCACTAACAGAGAACAATCAGCAGGGAGTCAGGTTGTTATATCATTTCATGATTCTGCTAATCACAGTAAGAATCATTATATTTAAGATTTTACTTCTTTTTACGTTGGTGTTAGAATTGAACATTTTCACAAAGCATTATGAGATGATTAATAAAGATTAAATTGCTTGTTCTTACTTTATGTCAGTTATAATTTTTCTTCAATCATATTTTTTTTAAAAATGCAAACTTCAAAATTTTAGTTAATCCTGTACATCTTGATTCAGTTAGTTAAGTGTTCTGGATAATTTAATTTTCTGATACATAGTAGTTAAACTGAAAACATGTGTTTTAACCTTTTGTTTGAAAATTACTCATTCTGATTTTTCTCACTTACATGAGCTAGATTTTGAGGAGCTATTATATTTTATGTTGTTAAGTTTCTGGGTGTGGATCTGCATGTATGCGTTTGTATGCTTCTGCAGACTCATATGTTTTTGCATGTTATGTGGAGAGCAGAGACTAGGCTCATGTGTAATTAATTTCTCGAATGCTTTAAATTTTATTTATGAGACAGGGTCTCTGCTGGCCTAGAGCCCATTGATTAGGCTAGGTTTGCTGGCCAATGATCCCTAGGGGGAACCAACATTACTAATTATTTTATAGGAATTCTGGAGCTTGAACTCGGGTCCTTATTTGTGCAGCCCTATGCTATTAGTATGTGTGGAGGTTTGAATGAGAATAGCTCTCATTGGTTCTTAAATTTAAATACTCGCTTGCCAGTTGGTAGAGTGATTTGGGAAAGATTAGGAGGTGACCTTATTAGAGGAGCTATGCCATAGTGGGATGGGAGGGATTTGAGGTCCCAAAAGCTCATGCCAGGCCCAGTTAGATCTCTCTGCCTTTTACTTGTGGAACAAGATTGAGTGTTCAGCTACTTCTCCAGTTTCATGACTGCCTACCTGCCTGTTGCCATGCTTCCCACCAGGAGGGTCATAAACTTACTCTCCAAAAATATACACCCCCAAATAAAAGCTTGTTATTATACTTCTTTCTCTCTTCTCCTTCTCCATTTCCTTCTCCTCCTTCTCCTCCTCTCTTTCCCTTTTCTTCTTTTTTATTTTTTGAGACAGGGTTTCACTGTGTAGCCCTGGCTGGCCTGCAACTCTCTGTGCATATAAAGTTGACCTCAATCTTAGAGTGTCTATGACCTCCAAGTGCTGGGACTAAAGGCATGCACCACCATCTGGGCATTAGCTCATCTTACAAAAGTTGTGGATAACTTTATGGCTTAAGAAGGTAGACTGTATATGTGTCCCTCTATCTTTCACTTGTATGATAGAAAAATAGAAAAAGTAAAAACTCAGGAAGAATAAAAAGAAATATAACAGGAGAAAAGGTGTTATACAGACAGATTTATTTATTTATTGGTTTACCTCTTGTTTGTTTACTGAGACGGGTTCTTACTATGTAGCCCTATTGGTCCAGAATTCACTATGTGTACCAAGGTGGGCTCAAACACTATTTAAGGACATAAAATTGTTTCCCTCAACTTAAAACAGTCACAGTCCTGGTACTTAAAAGCTGTGCCTGAAAATAGAATCTTTCTGAAAACCGGAAAGCAAAGCCTTGATCTGTCTTTACTCCCTCCCCTTCCCTGGGCAATTAGAAAGGCAGCTCAGGTCTCTCCTCTCTAATTAGAAGAGCAAAATTACTCTCCTAGGAGATCTGGACTGCCAATGTGCAGGACGTGGAGATTTTTCAGAGGAATCATTGGGTGTGTGAACGGGGAGGCAGCCATATGTGTTGATCCCAATGTATATATACTGTGGGGTACAAGAGGCATAGTGCTGCATACTCTCCACAAGAACTTTCAGTAAATGGTTGTAAAATGCCTTATTTTAACAAATCAGGCCATTATGATAATTTTCCAACAGATGGATATAAAGTAAGTATCTCTGAGGGAGATGGGCCTTTTTCTAAATCACGCACACATATTTTTTAGGCTGGAAATCATTATCAGCACCTGATATTCCTTCCTCCTACATAACATCATGTACGTAGAAGACTGGAGAATTCCTCTTCATAAATGCATGGCTTTCAAGAGAAGAAAACAAAATCCTTATAGAATTCCATGAGGAGAGATGCATTACTAAAGTAGCCAGCACTCCACCCTACCTTACTCTCTGAGAACGAAGCCCTGCCCAACTGCAAACACTTTCAGTCAACAGACAACCTCTGATCCTGACATATGTGGAAAACACCCCGAGAGTGCAGCAGAGAACTAATTCAACAAATAGAAAGAAACAAGCATGAACCAGAGATCCAGCAGAATCCAAAGAATACAGGCGCAATGACAGCCAGCACGAACTCCAATACAGGAGAATGTAACTGTTATAAACAAGACAATGAGCAACTCACTTCAAAGTAAGGAAATTCAAACATTAAAATAGAAATTGCAGAGGGGTTAGAATGTAGGTTAAACCAACTTAATAGACAGCAGAACACCAAGAAAAAAAGGAAAGAGAAAACACCCATGAGATTGATTTAAGAAGCCTAGCATGCTAAGCAGAGAGCCCCGGGAAAAGAGGGTAGAGGAAGCAAGGGTCATAATAATAGAAGACCAATTCTGAGCTCCAGGAAAGGCCAAAGGCCCACACAAGTGTTTTCAATAATCATCTAAAAGGAAGATCTGCCAAGGAGCTCAACTGGGAGGCTCAACACTAATGATAAGGATAAAATGATAATACTTCCTTTGAAGTAAAGGAGGTTGAATGTGAGACTGAGAATTACAATGCATCAGATTTTGGCAGTTATAAAATCCCATGCTGCAGGATATCTCAAGTCATTCAGAAATACAAAGGAAATACCCCACTTAGATCCTTCAAGAAGCCAGGTGGTTAATATGGTGTGAGAGAGATTTTCTGGGAGACAGATGCTGAACTTCAAGTACCAATGATTCCTTTCTTTGGAATTTCTTCCTTGTTTTCACGTTCTTACAAACATTTATGGCTCAGTTAGGGGCAGACTTATGAACCCCTTCCTTTGCTGTTCAGCTGAAACCTTCCCCTGGCCTCTGCATGATCCAGAAAGCCCCATCTCTCTCTCTCTCTCTCTCTCTCTCTCTCTCTCTCTCT
>JAQHUG010000036.1:5763376-5788134 GCA_028555095.1 Dicrostonyx torquatus
TTCCAGATTCTGGTATTGTAAACCTGTGTGTGTTCCTTTTTCTATTAAACTGTATGTATTAAATATAGCTGGTTCGGTTATACTTGGTTGGAATGCCAACATCTTGGGGCTGTCACTTAATTTCCTCACATCTGTAGTTTCTGATCTGTCAAATAAAAGTGGCACTGTTTCTTCTGTCAGCACTAATCTGCAGGAGTTCTTACATCATACATTTAACACAAAGTTGGCCCAGACAAGTGTCCATATAATGGTCACTATTATTAGGGACTGGAAGACTGTATAGATCAATTTCTCCTTTAAATGGAAAGGGCACCAAAGGACATGGAAGTTACATTTCATTTCTGAGATCTTTCTAGTAGAATTTCCAAGAGACAGTCACTTTCAAAATTTGAGTCGTTGAGAATTTGTTTTCACTTTCCCCACATCTTCATAGCAGTCTAAATTTATTTGCTTAATATTTACATATATGTGACATAGTTATATATATGTAATACATACACACATACAAACAGATATACTACTATGTAGTTACCCAGCCTACCTACCTTATAATTCTTCTCCCTCAACTTCCTGAGTATTGGCATTATAGGTGTGCCTCAGTGTACCTAGCCTTTTATGTGTGTATATATCCAGCATCATTCATTAAAAATAGCATAAATACTTGTCATTTAAAACTTACTTTTTTTATTGTAACTAGATATTATTATAAGTAAGTTGAGTTTTGAAAAGGTAAAGCTTGGGAGAAGAGAGCATTTTTTTTTCCTTTTTGATATTATAATATAATTACATCACTTTACCTTTTTCTTTCCTTCTTCTCATATGCTTCTGTTTTCTCTTTTGAAAACCCATGGCCTCTTTTTACATTAATTGCTACTACACACACACACACACACACACAGAGACACACACACACATATATATATGCATATATATACATTTACAAGATATTCTTAAATACAGCCTGCTCAGTCTGTGTATTGTTACTTGTATGTATCTTTTTGAGGTTGATCATTTGGTATTGGGTATCCAATTGCTGTGCTCTTCCCTGGAAAAGTCCATTTCTTCTGCTCTCAGCATTCTTTAGTTGCATATACCCTCGTCAAGGAAACAACTCTGTCTTAGTTAGGGTTTCTATTGCTGTGAAGAAACACCATGACCATGTATTTGTTTATTTATTATTTTGTTTTTACATCCCGACCTCACACCACACTCCCTTCACAACAGATGGACACCATCACATAAAGCTACAACCAATCAACAATCAGAGTTGTAGAACCTAGGGCATACATCTCCAGAACATCCCCACACCTGAGGTTCAGGAGACATGGTGAAACAGGAGTGGGTAATAACAGTGAGAGTCAGGAAGTTTGCTGTGGGATTGGGATTCTCAGTCTTGTCAGAAGCGACACCCACAACATCTCACCAACATGACTACCTGAGCCTGAACTGAACAAGGATGACACTAATAGACCTCCGAACATGGGTAAGAAAAGCCCACGAGATCTCAACCCTACACAAAGAATTTTTAAGAGACTACCATCTTGCAGGGCATTAAACAATCCGCACCCTGATAGTCAGAAGGAGGAAGAAGATTGATGTGAGTGATGGCAAGGAACTGGCCCTCTTCACGATTAGAAATGAGAGTGAGTGTGAAGTCAGAGGAAGACGCCACCGCCGCTTCAGAAGGCTCTAAAACCATTTCTAAGCAGGCCTTCCAGAATCATGTGCCTATATGGCAGGTGTCTTCCTTGCAGGTCATTCCTCCGCCAGCCATCCCTGTCTCGTTCTCCCACATTTCTCTGATAGTTCTATAGCGTCGCTGCTGTGACTCTGGGGCCGATGCACTGGATATGAATTTCACAGCAGCGAGGCAATCCATTTCCAGTGACAGGCTGTAATGAACCGAGAGGGTTACTTTATCAAATGCACTTCTGGCAGGAGTGCTCCGAGTCCATATACATTAGTCAAATAGCCAAAAATGCCCTTTTGTGTGCTGGCAAGGGAAGTCAATAGCAGGGCCAGAATCAGAAAAGACGGTGCAAGGCATGTTGGAAAGAAACTTCCCCCACAGGGGTTAAGCCTTCAGGGCTTCTGAGCACTGTGTGAGTAATTGCACTCTGTCACCATCAATATTGTAGGAAGGTAATTAGGGGACCACACACATGAGAGAAGCACTTTTTTTTTCCCCTGGGAAAAACACATGGCTAAGAAATTCACAGAAAAATACTTTTTCTTCATTTAAAAATTAAGTTTTCCTTAATTCTTTCAGCTCCACTCTTCCTTTCTGTTCCTTTTTTTTTCCTCTTTCTGATGGGTTTTCCTTTAACTAAGTGCCCCTTAGTGCTGGCACTTTGCCACGGCATAGTACTATCACCTCAGAAAGACCTAGGAAAGAACATGTTAGGTAGTGTACGCATAACTAAGGAGGTCCACAAAAGCCTGAAATAAAGGATAACAAGTATTTATTTATTTATTTGGGGGAAAAACTCACAAAAAGGATAGAGAGCAATGGTCCTTTGTGGGTGCTGGAAGCTGTGAACTGAACTCTGACCTCCCACCAAGAGAGAGGGAGCACACTTCCAATCTTATCATACCTCAGACCATGCCCTAATGGATTGGTATTCAAAGGGCTATTGGCTGAATGAATCCCACAACAAAGAAGCGAGTTGTTGGCTGTGACAAAACGCCTGAGGAGATTAACCTACAGGATTATCAATGCAAACACAATTCTCATCTCAAAGGGAGCAAGAGAAAGTTTTTTTTTTTTTTTTATTGAGCCAAATATCAGTGGCCATGACCTAGAAACAGGGGTTCAAATTATACCCCACAATGTGTTCCAATGTGTAGGCAACTACATGAACCTTTTGTAACCTGACAAAGAAAGCCATAAATCAGGGCATTGCCAAATGAGGAGTATAGGCAGGTGGTGGCTTATTGCAAGAAGGAGAAACAGTTCTTAGGTGTTATCAGGTGACAATATTGAGTTTCAGATTTGTTAAAGCTAGAGATATCCTAAGATTAGATTCTGAATGCTTTACCTGACAGTCAATTAGGAGAATGAATGGCTAACAAGCAAGACGTCCTTGAATCTGTAACACAGCTGTAACTTTCTTCCTTCTTTATTGGAATATTAGCTTACAGGAAGGCATTTATTTTGACTCATGATTCAGAGGTTTCAATCCACAGTAGTCTAGCTCTGTGGTTTTAGGCTTGAGGAAGGGAAGATCGTCATGGTAGCAGGAGTGTGGCAAAGAAGGATTATTGACTCCACAACAGCACATTTCCTTCATGAAACGAAGTAAGAAAACTGAGGCCAGAAACAAAATATACCCCCTTCAAAGTCATGTCCCTGGCGACCCCACTTCCTGTTGTAGTTTCCATGAGGAATGCCCTCTGTAGCGTCATGTATTTGAACTTTGGTCCACAGTTGGGGCGATTATGGAACTTTTCAGAGGTGGAACCTCCTGTAAGTCACTGGGGAAGTTTTTGAGGGGTTATGGCTTCACCCCAATTTGTGTTCCCTCTTTCTGTTTCCCGTATGTGGGTGAACAGTGGTCAGCCAGCTTTCTCCTCTTGCGATCATGCTTTCTTTTGGCTGTGCCTTCTCTGCAATGGTGGATTTTCTCCCTCCGCAGCCATAAGCCAAAAGAAACCCTTTCTTCCTGAAGTTGCCTTTGCCAGAGTGCTTTATCACAACAATAATTAATTAATGCACCTAATTAACCAACTTATTACATTAATTAATTGCACCTGTCAAGTAATTAATTAATATATCTACCAACAGCTCGTTCAACTATTCATTGATGAGATAAAGTGGCATTTTAATCATCTCCCAGTAATGTCACTAGCTGGGGACCAAGCTTTCAGTGCATAATTGAGGGCTTTAATTCTTTTTTTTTTTTTTTTTTTGGTTTTTCGAGACAGGGTTTCTCTGTAGCTTTGGAGCCTGTGCTGGAACTAGCTCTTGTAGACCAGGCTGGTCTCGAACTCACAAAGATCCGCCTGCCTCTGCCTCCCGAGTGCTGGGATTAAAGGTGTGTGCCACCACCGCCCGGCGAGGGCTTTAATTCAAATCCATAGCAGATTTAAGTCCAGAAAAAGAAAGGCTTATATCTAAAATATAGGATTTATAGATGTATAATTAATAAATTCTTTACTAATATGGATAAAAGAAGTTAGTATCAAACACTAAGAAATCAAGAATAATATTATTCCCTGAGACTCAACATTGACAATTATAATATGAAGGAAAATGATATAAATCGAAAGTTAATGGATCTGTCCTGAGATTTTTCAAGAATCTTTCAAGTTTTAAATTTCAACAAAGCATAACAGTTCAGTATAAAATAAAATATCAGGGAAGCTGTTGAACTATAGATACATTTCTTTTATTTTCTCAGTGAGTCCATACTGCAAACCATTCTAAGAAATTTGGAATTTGATTACCTGATGGACAGTGCTATAAGCATTACGGTAGTCACAAAAAAAATTAACTGAAAACACTTGTTTTTTTTTTTTTTTTTGTCAGCTTGGCACAAACAAGTGTTACTTAATTGAAGAATTACCTTCAGCATATTGTTTTGAGAACTTGCATTTGTGGCATTTTTGGTTAATGGTTTTTGTGGGAATGCCCAGTCCACTGTGTGGGGTACCATCCTTCAGCAGGCAGTCCTGGGCTCTATAAGGAAGCTAGCTGGGAAAGTCATGGAAAGCAAGCCAGTAAGCCTCTTGCCGCCATGTCTCCTGTTCCTACGGAGTTCTGCCTTATCTTCACTTAGCAGTCAACAGGACACATTTATCAAATAAATTCTTTCCCCAAGTTTTTTTTTTTTCTTTTTTGGTTTTTTGAGATAGGGTTTCTCTGTGGCTTTGGATCCTGTCCTGGAACTAGCTCTTGTAGACCAGGCTGGTCTCGAACTTACAGAGATCCGCCTGCCTCTGCCTCCCGAGTGCTGGGATTAAAGGCATGCGCCAACACCACCTGGCCCCAATTTTTTTTTCTTTAGTCATGATGTTTATCATGACTCTGAAAGAAAACTAGGTAAGGTGGAGTTTGGGAATCCTGTGGAAGGGGAGGAAAGAGGAGTGGAGGAGCCAGGGGGTTCAAGGACACTGTGGGAAGGCTCACACAATCAATTTACCTGGGCTCATACAGGCTGTCAGAGACTGAATGAAGAACCAGGTAGCCTGCACGAGCCTGACTTAGGCACTCTGTACATATATTATAGTTGTGTAGCTTGGTCCTCCTGTGAGACTCCTAACAGTGTAAATAGGGGCTGGCTCTGACTCATTTACAGGGTTTTAGGAGTCTATTCCTCATACTGGGTTACCTTGCCCAGCCTTGATACATGAAGAAGTATTTAGTCTTACTGAAGCTTGATATGCCATGTTTTATTGGTACTCATGGAAGACTTGCCCTTTTCTGGATGGAGACAGAAGAGAAAAGGATTGGGGGGTTGGAATGGGGATGTATGGGGGGATGAGAGGAAGGACTGGGAGGGCGGAATTGTGGGAGGCTGTAGTTAGGATATAAAATAAATAGATGAATTTAAAAAAAGAACAGCAACAAAAAGGAAAGAAAACCAGGATAACACTATAGAAACATTTTTTTTTTTTTTTTTTTTTTTGTGACACAGTCCTTGGTACCTGCATTGGTGAGTAACGCTCACCAAAGTTTACCTCTTTATGAGCAAATGTTTCTCTGGTTGACATACTGTTCAAAGCATGGTCATGAAAATGCTTCTATATTTAATTGAACATAGAGAAGTTGAACTGATGCCTGCCTAAAGCCTTCACACTTATTAGTGTTCATGGTGCTGGAACACACTGTGCAGACTACCAGAGGAGAAAGGTAAACACCAACCCATTTACAAACCCTGCAATCTCCAGTGGTGACTCACCTTCATAATAGACTGGTGTAGTAGTGGCACAAATGTTAGAAGAGTAATCAGCCACTATCTGACTGCATTTAAGGACAGCTCCGTGAGATGGAACCCATGTCTTACACTGCTTGGATGACCAAGAATCTGAGACTAGAAAGGCCATGAAGCTAGGGGAAAACTGAATACTATTTAAGGAAATGTAGTAATGACCCATAAGGGCATTCTGCTTTACCCATAGATCAGTGTCTTGCTCAGTTATCGTCAGAGGATCTTCCTCCTGTAGTTAATGGGAATGAATACAGAGTTCAATAACTGGGCAATATCAGAGAGAGAGAGAGAGCTCTTGGGACACTCAGTCTTAAATGGGATATCTTCATCACATCCCTCCTTTTAGAACTCAGGGAACTATACAAAAGAAGAGGCAGGGAAATTGTAAGAGTCAGAGGGTATGGATGATATTGGGGACACAGTGTCTTCCCTAAACAACAGGACAGAAGAAGGACACATAAAAGAAATCCCACACTAGCTCAGAATTGAGAAATAGATGGCTATTTATTTAGGGGTAGACTCACAAATCAGAATCCTCTGCTTGAATGGAGATCAGAAACCGAAATCCGCAACCGAAAAGAGAGGCCAGACGCAGGCTCTACATCAGCATATATAATATAAGAGGCCACGCCCCAGTGGGCAGGTAACCACTAGCTGTAAGACTTGACAGCACAGGACTGACTCACATATGAACTCACAGCCTGCGGTAGCATGCATAGAGCCCACAGAAATCCAAACCAAATGGGGTTCCCTGCATCGAGATGGGAAAGAAGACATGAGTTCTTATCCACAGCCAAGAAGTTATTGTCAATTAATAACCGCTCTTAAAGGAAAAATTAGTTCCTCTAAGGGACTTACAGTCATTATAGAAACCATACTTAAGTGCAGGCCCCATGTACAGCAGTATATGGCCAACATAAAAAAAATTAAAAGGTATTTTTGGATATGTGTGTGTGTATGGTGTGTGTGTGTGTGTGTGTGTGTGTGTGTGTGTGTGTGTGTGTGTGTGTATGGTCTCATATTGCTTTGCTAGGTGCCTATACCAACCCTTTCTTCTTTTTTTAAAAAATGATTTATTTTTATTTTATGTACATTGCTGTCTTGACTACAATGTGTGTCTGTATGAGGGTATCAGACCCTCTGGAACTGAAGTTACAGACAGTTGTGAACTGCCATGTGGGTGCTGGGAATTGAACCTGGGTCCTCTGAGAGAGCAGTAATCTTAACCACCAAGCCATCTCTCCAGCCCACTCCCTTTTCTTCTTTTTTAAAAGTTTTATGGTTTCCAATTATGAGTTTTTATTTATTTTGTGTCTCTATGCATATGTATCTCTCATGCTATTTCTAATTTTTTGTTTATTCATTTTCTTTTATCCATATTTGTCTTATTTTCCTATTTGGTTTCTTAAAAGAGGGAGAAAGAATGTGTGAAATCGTGTGATGGCCCCGAGATATTCTCCCTTGACTGGAGGTCAGAGAGTTTGAGCTTATTCTTGTTCTTTCAAAGTTGTTGACAATGGATGTGGCTACAAACAAGAGATTCTGACCTAGGGTGTGGTTAATTAGTAATTTGGGTATAGAGGTGGATCTGCTTCACCTGGACCAAATATTAGAGAATTCAAGCTTATTCCTTATATCATGTTAAGGAAGTCTGTTGCCTCCCCCTCTCCTTTTGGAGTGAAGAAATGAGAATGAATTCAGAATTCAGTATTCACTGAGTTACCCTCCTGGTACTCTTCCATATTTCTGTGTTTCTTTCATATCTCTGTTTCTCCTACATAACATTTCTAATCCGCATGTCCAGTCATGACTGGACCACTACAGAAGTCATCCCCAAAGTGTGACCTATAACAGAATTGAAAGGGTAGAGAGGTGAGGAGGAACGGGGAGGAAATGAAGGAAGAGACACAGTAATCAGAATATGTTGTTTGAAAGCAACCTTATTTCTAATAAATAAATAAAATATGATCATAAATTTCTCTGTTTTTCTACCGGATATATTAGCAGTTTAGGATACATCATTACTGTGACCATTACTAACTCAATAATCATTTTTAAGAAAAAACATTTTGTGTTCACATAAGAGCCATTTTTAAAATTTCCCTTATCTGGAAACAACTTGTTAAAAAGTGTAATAAAAATGCTAATCCATAATAAAAGATTCATGCTGACAGTGCTAACTTCAAACACTCAAGACCCTTGGCTGTTGGAGACCCAGAGTGGAGGAACTGGTTCACCGAGTAGCATGCAAGGTCACGGAAAATCACAGGTCCATATCTGAGAAGGTTCTAGAAATTCTGTGAAACTAAAAGAAAAAAGACCCTAGGAGACTTCAAATTTGATCAATCAGCAGCTCCTCATCCTTTAGAATCACAGAAATCCACTGGTAAGAGGGTAATTCAGCAGTGTTAGGATTGCTTCAGTAACTCAAAATTGCACTTCATGACATGTATCAAGCTGAGAATGAGCGCCCACCAGACAGATCCTGTTAGGGGCTCTGAGCTTCTGACATCTACAAGTCTGAGGACTCACTTTTTACTCTTCTTGAGCTACTCAGACTATGGCAGATTGTTCTGGAAGACAAAACAGACCAGGACACTCAGTATTTGAGCAGTTGCTTGATCGTACTAGTCAAAGACATGTGGATGAAAACACCGTTAAAACATCATTTTCTACCTCTGAGTTTAAGAAGTGTGCAGGACATACTAGTGAGTGGAACAGAGATGTGCATCAAACATTTGGCATGAATTTGGACAAAATTATAAACACTCAAAATGTGGCTTTAGTTGCTCAGTAATACATTCCACACAAAGACACATTTGTATGTAACTGGTGAATTTCAGGCTTACTTATAAGTGATTGCAAGTGGAAATAGCATAAATGTTTATCAAGAGAGAATTATTTCAATTATATAATAGACACACAGTGAAATCTATGTGGATATCCTTCTATATGTATATGCAGCAAAATACAAGAGTAATATTTACAAGGTTATTATGTATTTTTGTATGGAAAATCACCTGCATACATTGTGTGAATAAAGTGTATTAATTGTAACTGAAAGCATTATATTTTTAAAATATAACTAATGCATTTATGAATAATTTCTACCTGAAAAACCTGTCTTTTCATAATATCCTCTACAACCTGTGTGCCAACAATTGCTAAATTGATGAAATTACCTTACAAGGCATTCTTGTAAGACTTAAAGTCACCTGGAACTTCAGGTATTAGAAGATGAAAAAATTGACATAGCCTGCAGGGCTTCAGTTTGGAGATAGTGGATGTTTCTGTGTGGGCACTGTCTGGGGAATTTTCCATCCTCTTCCATTTCAGGCAAGAAATACAAATGCTAATGAAGTACTTTTTGGCTCCTTAAGTAGGTGGAAACTGCTCCATGACCGCTGATGGCCAGGAAAGGGAGATGAGAACACAGCCCCTCCTCTGAAAATCTTGACTAAGGTGTCATAAGATCTGACTCAGCATCTTTCTATTTCTTGCAGCAAATGATGAGATCTACACATCTGGCAAAGGTCAGACTCTCCTAGTCTGGTTGCTCCATCCAGGTGTGACTGGGAGGAAGACTCAGGGACTCTCCGGGAACAAATCACTCAGGCAGGAGGGGATGTGCACTTCATGCTGATGTGACCCCTCCTGCTCTCTGGAAAAGATCTTCACCTTGAGCCCACAACAGACTTTCAGGTGCTTTTACTTACTCCTGTGGCTCAGGAATAAGAAAGCTACTTATTCTAGGGTCTGGCTGCCATAGATATCCATGGTCATTCTATTTCTCTTCCTGACTTGTTTTTCTCAATCTCTGCAAAGAATTAAATTATTAGTTTAAGTACAGTCACCATTAAGACTGGAGAATAATGGTTAGAATGTTTATTGTTGCTCTGAGTAACTTACATTTTCAGAGTATACTCCTATGAAGAAATATTTAAATTTATTTGAATATTTCATGTCTCTTATTTGCATGAGTTAAAGTAATTTAGAATTACTATTATATTTCTACAGTAACAAAGATTTCAAAATTCCATTATTGTAATGGCTTGTTTAATTTCTATTCACAATCCAACTGCTTTACAATGATTCTATAGTCACTTTAATCCATTTCCCTCCATGCCCTTCCCTGAGTGTGTTTCTCCTCTTGCTTCCTATCCCATTACTGCTAATGAGATTTAACACCTTCCTATCCATCCAAAGAATCTGAACATTAAAAGCCTCTTCATTCTCCCAACACATTCTAAAACCTCAAAACAGAGCCAAGATTCTGCATTTACCATCTCCAAATCTTTTTTCTTCTGCTTGCAACAACACACAGTTGTGCAGATAATGACATCTCTCTTCATTACTGCATGGCTAGATGTTTCTGTCTTTCTTCTGACCAACAGCTGCAAGTGCAGTCTCTAGGAAGTAGCCCCTGCGAAGCTTCTTGAAAATCAGTCTGGGTTCTTTTTTTTTTTTTTTAACCTCTTCTACTACTATCTCCTAGCTAGAGTCCAAACACCGGACACCTAGTAAAGCTGGTGGACCAATAAGACTGGAGACCAACCAACCAGTGTGAGGCTAGTACTCAAGCACAGAACTGCCAAGAACTGCATTTCTTTCATGAGATAAAAACAACTTGAATTCATTTTTTTAAAAAAAAATCCTCATTTTGTGTTCTCTATTATATGAGTCAAATATAAACACAGTTAACATTCTTCCTTGTGATTTTGCACTCTTCTTGCCTTTTTCACTGTTGCAGCTCATGTCACAGGAAACTGAGCATCTACATACTGTAGAAGATGCTTGCCAGCACAGGCCTTGAATGGCATTCACCTTATTCTCTAGTCTCTGCTCTGTGTCTGATGTAACCTCTCTGTGTGCCTGGTTCGCTCATTGATAAATGGTGAGCTCATAAGTTTCAAACATCAGTGAAGCAACACATGTGAGAAACTCCTATGCATGATGTCCAGCAGTACGTACTCGTGAAAGATCTCTTCCTTGTATTATTACCTTGTTTAGCTTCACCTAATGAAGAGATCTCAGGGGAAATGCCTTTGGGCATGATGTGATTCAGCTTGGTCATATTTATGTTTATATATGAATTTAATGGTTGGCATATTTATGTTTACACTTAAACTCAAGGTGCTCCCATTTATAGCCATGTTAAATCACTTACTTGAAGTGTCCTTAGCGTAGGCATTTTTGATATGACGCTTCCCCCAGACTTCCTGGCATAATCTTTTATGCCATCTTCCGGACAGTGGAGCTTCTGTTCATCTCCTCCTGTCTTCTTTAGGACTTGCCATACCTGCACACTTGGCTTGACCTTCACTCTAGTTTTTCTTTATGCAAATCAATAAAGTTATGGAGTCAATTTCAGTAGACTTATTCAAAGGCGAAGCTCATTTAGCTACATGCTGATGCCAAATCTCACATTTTCTCTTTTAAGTTCCTTCAAAAAAAAAAAACCTTAAGACATTTATCCTAATATTTTATATGATCAAGTTAAAGTTAGTTACACATTTGGGTTGTCTTTTCATGACAACAACCTTTTTCTTTTTGTTGTGAATCTAGCTGTAATCCACTACTATAGTCATCAATGCTTCCCTATAGCCGTGACCCAGCAACTGGAGTGGATGTCATCATTGATTCAAGTGCTCTGCCTTGATGCTTTTCTACTGGTCCATCATAAGTTCTCATGAGGTTCACTGTTAGAAACTGAAGTCATCCTCTGTTTAAAACTGCAATTCACTTTTCTCCTCTGCTTCCTTCTATAACATGTTCTACTGTTTCAGAAAAATGCCGTCAACTAACTCTGTGAAACTGGATACACTCAGCCAAAAGCCACATTTTAGTTTTCTGTCTTCCCTGGGTGAAAACAAAAAGCCATCCCAGCCTTATTTTACAGATTACTTTGTTTTATGTCTAAAATGGCAGGTGGTTGTATTTTGTTGGTTGGTTTGTTTGTGAGATAGAGTTCCTCACAGAGATCTACGGAAAATAGTAGTATTCTTATTCAGGATTGCCCAACTGAGCAGGACTGGGATGGGCTCTCTCTGGCCTCTGCTAGGTTGAGCATCATCATTTTACTAATATACTAAGGGGAGTGGCCAGCAGGAGGTCAGGAAAGCAAGGTTCAGTGATCAAGACAGAAAAAACTGTTAACAAAATTGGAGGAGAAAGAAAGAAACTGAAGCCCCAGATAACTCAAAGTTTAAATCCTGTGGAAAATAGGTGTTGTGGAAGTAGAGAAACTGCCTTAATTTCTAAACTAAGTCCATGGCTTTCTTTAACAGAGTCCAAGTTCTCGACTTTCTGTTATGAGTTGTCAGAAACCAAGGAACAGTCTATAATGATATCATTTGGACAAGAGGAATAGAAATATGACAACACAGGTTGTCTTTCACAGTCTTATGATATTTTTCTAATTTTTATTAAGCTGGGTGGGTAGTGTGGCATTTTTAGAAGGAGAAGCAGACAGTGGCACTAATTTTGGATTATTTCCAAATAGTTCCTTTTGGCTTCGCATCTTGTTTTCTGGATCAGCGTTCTGTATACTGTGAGTGACGAGCAGCTTCTTCAGAGTTTGACAAGCTAGACCAGGATTCACCAGTGAGCTTGAAGTAGAAGAACTTATTGCTATGGAATTGTGAAAATATGCATGAAATATAGGAATATGCACATATAAAGTAGCATTCGAGCCAGGCTAATTATTAGCATTTCTGTGAACTTCAAGTTCTGACTGTCTCTGAAGAGCAATGCTATGTATTGAGTTGGGGGATTTTCATTGACCTAGTGGGAGGTTTTACTGAAGGTATAACTGGAAGACCTTGTGATGGATAGGGAGGGGACACTTATTCCTCCTGGCTGATGCTTTGTTCTGGAGTCCTGCTGCTATCTCTCAGTGCTTCTGTATCATGAGGTAGAGCTCTGTGCTATTATATTATATTTTAAAAAGAACTCAAAACAAATTAGATCCTCGTGCTGAGGGTTTTTCCCATCTTGCCCTGAGAATCTTGCAATTTCCTATTAATTGGTGTATTTCTAGCTACAGGCCCACACCCCAGCAATATGCTCTCTGAAAAATGCATTCCATTAATAATATTCCACAGAATCACCCGCTACTGATAAATCTCTTAGGCTTTATTTGTCTGAAGCCATGTTATAATTCTATTTCCTTTACTTTATGTGTTTTCTTCTAGCACTATTTTGTTGTTTGTTTGGAAGTCAACTCCCAGGACTGAATTGTTGATAATGAACTATGTCAACTTTTTTTTTTCTTGTGACTGTTTTTACAATTTTCTCTTAGGAAGAACTGCCACGTTACTAAACCAGCATAATTCCTAACTGCATTCTAAATATTTATGCTTAGACCCATAAATAAGTCTAGTTCTCACCCTTCCTCAAAGAAGCTTCTTTTTGCAACAGACAAGACCATTACAGAAAGCAACAACAGGGGGAAATGCAGAGAATAAATGTTTGGGTGGTATCCAGCCTCAAGACAACTCCTGCACTTAAGGCTCAGGGATTATCTCAGAAGAAGGGTGTGGTACTTTGAAAGAAAATGGCCCCCAAATGGAGTATTACTATTAGGAGGTGTGGCCTTGTTGGAGGAAGTGTGTCACTGTCGGTGTGGGCTTGAGGTCTTTTTCTCAAGCTCCACACAGTGCGAGAGTCAGTCCACTAACTTCCTGCTGTCTTCTGGGGAAGATGTAACCAGCGCTGCAGCATCGTCCTGCATGCTGACATGCTTCCCATGCAGCATCGTCCTGCATGCTGACATGCTTCCCATAGTGATGATAATGGACTGAACCTCTGAAATTGCAAACCACCACTTCAATTAAATGTTTTCTTTGTAAGAGTTGCGGTGGATATGGTGTCTCTTCACGGGTTAAAAAGCTTTAACTAAGACAGCGGGAACGAAAGAAGAGCCAGAGGACTAGGACACCTAAATTTTGCTTCTAGAAATAATCATGGAAGTTTCACACATGATACCTCAGCAATATGACTGACTAAATAAGACCAATAGTCATGCTAACACCAAAGTGGGGAAATTTCACAGACAAAAAATTTCCATGACAAAAAATTATAGGCAACTAAGAAATGCTGAGAATGGGATAAATAGTTTTATTAGGCGTGAGATACTCTAATTAGTTATTAACATACACATACTGGTAACTCTAAACAGATTGAGGAAGTTGTATTTATATACCCAGTTCTGTGTATATATGTGTTTGTGTGCATGACCAATTGAACAAAAACAAATAACAAAGAGGCCTTGATTTAATTGTTTTTACTTTTATTTTTGTGGGATTAAAATATACTTAAATCATTCCTTCCTTTTGTTTCCTCCCCTCTCTCCAAGCCCTCCAATATATCCCTCCTTGATCACTTTCAAATTCATAGGATAGAATTTTGAGATGGAGAAAGAGGTAAATATAGAAGGAATTGGAATCCTTTGTGGCTTGATGGTGGCACACTCCTTTAATCCCAGCACTCTGGAAGTAGAGACAGGTAGATCTCTATTAGTTTGAGGTCAGCCTTGTCTATAGAGGGAGTTCCAGGACAGGCTCCAAAGCTACAGAGAAACCCTGTCTTGAAAACCCAAACAAACAAACAACCCAAAAAAAAAGAAAAGAAAAAAGTTTCCTGACTGTCTCCAAATGGGCTTCTTTTTGTATTAATTAAGTTTGTGACTTGAAAGTGTTCTTCAAACTCAGGCTTACTGTTACTGTTTTAGTTCTTGGACATTGCATAGCGATTAAGATAAGAAAAATGATGGATGGAAAATGGAGCAGAAACACACCGTGAGTCTCAGCCACCAAAGAGGATCATAGGGTTGATGCCATAGTCTTACATTCTATGTGAGACACTACCTTTTACTTATTAAGGACTCTTAGAAGGAGGAAATAAAAATACTGGTTATTTAAAGGAGAAAGTTTCTTAGACTAGCTTTCAAAGTTATTTATTTAGAATCTTCATTGAGAGCTTTGCTCAGACAGAATTCAGGAGTCATACATGTTATATAAATAAGCCCTCAGGGATATTTGATGGTAGAGATGTATAATCCATGGTAAAGCCTGTGTTTCATTGAAAGCCAAGGAAGTGGTGATTTTTAACATTAACAAATCCTGACCCAAGAAACCTGACCTCTCTGTAGCATAGGAGAATATTGAAAACATAGGTGTTCATCTTGCAATATACGTTAGCCAGTATATTGCTTTTTTTCCCCAGCAGTACATTGTATATGGTAATTTGCTATGAATTTTGATATGCCTTCTAAAATTAACTTCTTTATTTTCTGTGAGCTGTTGTTTAGTAGAGGAAATGACTGTCATTGTTTTCTCATGTATAAATATGTTTTTCCAGTATTCATACGCCAGTTGTTCTTAGTAGGGCATATATTTGGAGAACTAAATTTACAGTTTTATGGAGTCCTTTGGTTGAGAAATTGTACATGTATTTATATATTCATTCTGTTTTCACTGATTGGTTCAAAATTACAAGTGATCAGAAGCCATTAGAATGGTTCATCTGCAGAGTCTAGGGATTGACAATCATTTAGCAAATGTTCTCTTTAGTATGTCAAAATAAACTATTGGTTTTTTGTGTTTTATATTTGACCTCAAACCCTACTTTTATTAGTGAAGTAAAGAAATAGTCAAAAATATTATTATATTAACATAGTCAACTTGTAGATAAAATTGGATATTTATTGTCCATTAGGCTATGCATTAGTGCTGTTAAATCAGAATAGTTAAAAAAAAAAGAAAGAAAGAAAAAAAAAGTACCTGAAATTTAAAGTGGCTCAGTATAGATACAAAAAGTCAGGTAATGGTCCAATAAGTCAGGTAATGGATTGACCTGAGGATAGAAAAGTGGGTGTCCCATAGGACTTGGGTTGAATGTCTTAGAGCTGGGCAACCCTGCAACTTGTTATTAGCTGTATTTCTTTTGTAAATCATTTCAATTCTGTAAGTTTTCAGTCCTAAGTTCTCTGATTTGAAAAATTCAAATGAGATTAGCATGCTTATTTGACTAGTAAGTAATATATCCAAAGTGCCTGGCTTATTCTACAGTACATATTAATATAATAACAATGATGATAATAATACAAGAGTAGCAGGTAATTGCTATAATGAACACAGAGACTTTCCTAAAATTTAGGAAATTTTCTTCTTCTAATTGAAGAAGACTGTCCACAGGGAACAAGGAGAAGAAGGGCGACATATATAAATTTGGATGATAAAAAAGTGTGGAATTTTTAGATGTTTATCAGGGATAGAGTATCAGAACATTTTGGTGGAATTTTAAAGCCGAGAAAGGATCTGCATGCATCCACACAGATAATTAGTGTCTAAGGAGGAAGAGCATAGGAATGAAGACAAAGAATATCCAGACCCTGACCAAGAGGCCCCTGGAGTGGGAGAAGCTCTCCAAAGTTGGCAGAGGTCAGAAATGACCCTCAGTGAAGGGAACTGGTCTCAAAATGCATGATAGGAGAGTAAGATTTCCCTCTAACATGTAAGGTGTAATGTAGAAGGCATTGTTCATTTTCTACCTTTGAGGTAACTACACTTTTAAATAAAGTAGTTTTCTATTTTCAAGACGCTTCTCAAAAGATGTGTGCACAAACAGGCATTTGTACAATGAGTGAGAGCTCACAACACAGAACAAGACACCACATCTTCACTGAAGCCACATGTGGAATATAAGCCATTTTGAGCACTTCAGCACCAACTTCAGCGCACTGCTGTGGGGCTGGGTTTTTCTGATGAAACCAAAAACATAATCAGGCTGGGAATGCCATCTTCATGCTTCAAAACACAATTTAACTGCATATCATTTTGAATTTTGTAGGTTATCTGTTCTTTGATTTGGAAGTTGGTCCAAAGCCAATTCAGTTTTGATCTGACCATATATTAGAGGCAGGAGAGCACTCATCTGGGACACTTTTTATGACTCTCATCCTGTAACATGGAATAGGATGCCTGATAACAGAAGATACCATATAGATATGTGGTCATTTTGCTGTAAAAGGCCATCTGCCTACCATGGCACAACATGGTTACAGAAGCATAAAATGAAGACCCAAATCCCTTTATACCCCTGAAAACCAGATGTCTTATGACATGACTGATGGGTGGGGTGAAACGCTCCCCAGTGCCCAGCCAGTAGGTTGATAATAGGCAGTAGGCAATAGACCTAGCTTCTGGTAATTTGAAACACTATTTCAATTTAGCATTTCATCACCAAAATCCAACATGAAGCTGATTTTTTTTTAATTTAGTGATTTTTTTATGAGGAAATTTAGGAAAGCATGATTCTGTGTGGCATGCAAAATATAGCTGTTTGCTATCTTACTCTAGCTTTGGCTAGCTCTTTAAAAATGTTATGTATTTGGAATAAGCTTGGTGTTTCTTTTCTTAGGAAACAGTGAACTTAGTTTAAACAATGCAATGAATTAGAAACTCATAAGGCAACTCTTTTACCCCTGCTTTTGTGTATAGTGTGCTCTGTAACTGTGGGCAATGCATTAAACCTGCAGAGGGAACTGGGAAACTTACTGGAGTGTTTCCTCCCAGGGCGGCAGGGTTCTGTAGTGCTCAGTGAAGCCCTGAGTGCATTGGAGTTAATAGCAATCATTATATTCTTCTAGGACGAGCTTCTCATTTTTGTGGAATTATTTTAATATGCTGTTCAATTAGAAAAGATATGAGAAATGAACCTCTCTGATTCTTGACTTTGGCTGAGAGTCTTGGCTGGCCAATGAGACAATCTGTTTTTGCTGGCTACTGCTCCCGGGTTAGTTAATGACAGCCATTCAGATGCTCACTGAAACATCTATTTTCACGGAATGGTGGTTTTCTGGTTCCAGTGGCGGTCTTGGCATTCTTTGCAGCCCAAGCAAAAAAGACCCCTTTCCTGCCCTTCCCTTTTGCCGCAGTTTGGGGCCCATAGCTCACATTCTCTGTGCTTCCTCAGGCTCATTAGTCAGTCTGTGGCCATCTGTCTTTGTACCGTTAACCCACTCACTGGGCATCACATAGTTGTTGTTTTCCATGCCTTGTCTGGTAAATTATGTGCCATGGCTGCTGTGTGAGGTACATGTTGGTCTGGTGACAGCTCTCTCAGACAGGATATGGGTGGCAAATGTATCTTTGAGAATGGGAAGCTGGAGCAGAGTTTGGTCCCGGGATAGCAGGGATCAGATAAGAGTGATCAAGCTGCTGTTGATCATGGCATCAAAAGGGGGAAACGATGGGAGTCACTCTTTCCTGGTCAGCAGGTAGGATGAGAAAACAGGGGCATCTACGAGAAAATCAAATGGAGGTCAAAGCAATTTTCTGGTCTGGAAGATAAACAATAGCACAAGGAGAGTGGCATCATGAGAGCAGTTAGCCATAGGTATGCGTGCTTCCTTTGTTTTTCGCTAATGAGTCCCATCCTTGGGCCAGCACAGGTGGCTTTCTATATGCCACTCCTGCTGCTGGGCAAGAAAGAACAAAAGTCTATTGTCTCTGGAGGCCCAACACAACCAGGGAAAAAGAATAGCTAGTGTTAAGGAGAGAAGACAGAGTGCTGAGGGCAGTGGCTGAGCCACTCTGGGGGTTTGGTTGGCTCTCTAGAATTCTGAGAGAGAATTCTAGGAGATGCTAGGTGTGGAGTACGGTAATAGTGGCACAGAGAGCAGCTCAGGCTGTTGAATGCTGTCTCAAGAAAGAAAGAGACTGTGTGGGAACTAGGGAAGAGATATGCCCTCCCTCCCATTTATGTTTTTACTGTGGTTTATATATCAGCACAGATTGCTGAGTGTTTATTCTATGGATTTAACATTTTTGGTAATTTTTATATTTAGTGTAGAAGCTAGATAGAGTTTATTACAGAATAAAGTGGAGCTTTCTCAAGGAGTGTGGTGCGGGACAATTGTCTATATTCTGTCAATTATGTTTTAAATAAATGCTGATTAGGTCCTCATAAGATTATCAGTGCCCCCAACCAGCAGGAAGTAGCCTGGAAAACTATGCCCACATTCCCAAAAAATGGACTATGAATGTTCTTTTTTTTTTTTTTTCTTTTTTAGAGGGGGAAGTGATGTAGGACCATGGTCTGTATTCTTGTATTCTGTCAATTATGTTTGAAATAAACGCTGGTTGGCCAGTAGCCAGGCAGGACAATTAGACAGGAAGTAGAGGCAGGTCAATGAGAACAGGAGAGTTCTGGGAAGGAGGAAGCCCATTCCTCTGCAGTTGTGAGCCTACCACAGAAGAAGGAAGATGTGACTGTCTCACTGCCAAAAAAGATACCAAGCCATATGGCTAACATAGACAAGAATAATGGGCTAATACATGTTATGAGTTAATAGAAAGCCTGAGCTAATGGGCCCATCAGTTTATAGTTAATGTAGACCTCTGTGTAATTTCTTTGGGACTTAATGACTGTGGGAACCAGGCAGGAGAGAAAACTCCATCAACAGAAATGAGAATAGACAATGATAAAGAGATGGTAAGAGAGGGCTTTATTAAGGGTTTTAGTTCAATGTTATTATGTATTTGTTGTTTTAGTTTTTTTGTTCTGGCCATTAAGAGGTCATGTGGTTGCTTCCTGTGTCTAGGCTCATATTATAGCATCTGTGTCCCAGCCTAGGAATTAATCACGTATTTAAGGTATCTTAAATGGAAAATGGTGTTTGGAAATTAAAATGATCATGACTGCTAAGACACCAATGTTTCTAAGCCCTTTCAGTAACAAAACTAGAAAACATTTATGTATTTAGGTGTACATGTGTGTGTTTATATGACTTGCATCTGTATCAATTTGCATATCTGTTTATCTCTTGAAAGCTACAACTTTATTTTGGTACCTCTTACTCCTACCCAGTTCTTGTACTTCTTTGGAATTTCTTTCCCTGACAGGAAAAACTCTGGCTCCCTGCTTAGCACTGCGTTTATTTATTTGATCAATGCTGGTTTATACCGAAGATGATTTTAGCAATGCTAACCTAGCCCTCTGTGAAAAACACATTTACTAAGTTGGAAAAATTGTACATGGGTTTTCTATATCTTTTTTGTCTATGGATGTAGGCTTGTTTTGATAATATATTTATTTCCCCTCAAATTTAGTTTTCAAGGTGCCCTTCTTCTGTATCAGCTCCAGTGAGGTCATTATCACTTGAATGGATTTTTGGAGGTGTGGGTTATCACTGGAATGCAGCAATGTGCAAACTGTCTGCAGACAACAAAGATACTTGTATTCTGAGAGAAAAAGTTCACCAAAGTTTACTTACTTTATAATTGAAAGCATCCATTTTGGTATAACATTTTGATACCCCCTGCTCCCTAGCATCACCTCCAAAATAAATATTTCTGTGAAGTTTTAAAGCACATTACTAAATGTAGGCTGGAAGCCCATCCTATCCACAGACATTTTAGTTTCTGGTTACAGAATTTATAGAACAAGGTGACTTGAATTTTTCTTCTATAACCCACTTAGATAGAATTCATCTCTTGGTAGGGTTTCAAAAAAGTGGATAATAATCTATATCTATGGAAATCTTTATTATATTTCTATATCTATATTTTGTGTGTCTTCCTCAAATTTATTTGTATAACTATAAGTTATATGCCTGAGAATGATTCTTTCTTCCACTGGGGTCTTACACAAAGATGATCTCAGCTCCATGATGTGACTCCTGAATTTTGGGACTAAAGGCACATGCACCTCATCATGAAATTTTTCAAAGTGGTAGTTTTTACAAAGCCAATGAAGATGCTCAAAATTATTTAAAATTTTTCACAAATTAAAATAAGAAGGTAATGGCCTTTCTACCTGGTAAGAGGCCAAGGGTTAAACAGAGATAATGAATAAACACAATTAATGCATAGTACATACAATTAAGTTGGGAGAAAAAACTAGATTCTGGGAAAACAGCTGTCATTAAGATAGAAAAGTCTCCATTTTATGGGATTTGTGTTATAACGGAAGATAGAAGAAATATGTAACTATACAATTAGAAGAAAGTAAGTGATATGGAAGAAAAAACAAGAGTTGGGGTCTGGTGTGAATCATACATTTATCTAGGATTGTTAGTAAAAATATCATTGAAAATGTGCAGCTTGAGCAAAAACGCTGAAGGAAGTGAGAGAAGAAAGCAAGAGGAACCTGTGTGAACAAATGGTGTCTAGACCTAAGGTAGGACCACACCTCACAAAGGAGCCACCACAGGGTCAGAGCGTCTGGAATGGGATCAAGTTGAGAAGGTAGTGAGATGAGATGCAGAGCAGATAGAGCAGTGATGAGCACTTGCCTTGAAAGCTCTATTTTTGAGTTACATTGCAAAGGCAAACTACTTGACCAATTGCTAGATGTGATCAAGGCCTCATTTTATTGTGGCTTTTCAAAACAGAGTTTCTCTGTAGCTTTGGAGCCTGTCCTGGAACTAGCTCTTGTAGACCAGGCTGGCCTCGAACTCACAGAGATCAACCTGCCTCTTCCTCCTGAGTGCTGGGAATAAAGGTGTTTGGTACCACCGCCTGGTAATAAATAATTTATTTTTATTTTCTGTGTATTGGTGTTTGTCTGGGTGTATGTCTGTGTGAGGGTATAGGGTCACCTGAAACTGGAGTTACAGACAGTTTTGAGCTACTATGTGGATGCTGGGAATTGAATCTAGGTCCTTTGAAATAACAGTCAAGTGTTCTTAACCACTGAGCTATTTCTTCAGTCCTGAAAGTTTATTTATTTATTTATTTAGAGACAGGGTTTCTCTGTCCTGGTACTCATTGTGTAAATTAGACTGGCCGCCTGCTTCTGCCTCCCTGAGTGCTGGGATTAAAGGTGTGGACCACAGCCTGGCTAAGAGTTATTTTTATTTAGTTATGTGCCTGTGCCTGTGTGCTCATGAAACATATATTTGGGAGCCTGTGGAGGTCAGAAGGGGACAGAAACCATGGAACTGGAGTTGCACACAGTTGTAAGGCATCTACCTAAGGAATGGGAAACAAACCCCACCTCTGGAAGAAGAGCAAGTACTCTTAACTGCTGAGCCTTCTTGCCAGCGTCAACATCCCGTTACTGACTAACAACTACACAGATGCAGCTTCATGTGCCTCACTCTGTTGTGCATGTTATATTCCCAGTTTATTTCATCAAAAACCTCAACTTCAGTGAGTCTTTGCTCTAATTGTTATAATCTGCTGGCCTGGTCTGTCACCTGGGTACCCTGTCCCTTTAAGAGACAAGCCCTGCCCACTCCCAACCCCCACTTCTGCCTAGACAAGGACATCTCCCGCCTCCTCCAGCCTGTGTTCTATCTCTTTCTGGCTCTCTCCTGAGGAGGTAACTTCTGCTTTTTCTCCCCACCACACTCCTCTCTCTTCTTCCCCCTTCCCACTTTTCTTTTCCCTCCATAACCCACTAAATAAACTATACTCAAACTTTCTCTGCATGATGTATCTGTTGTATCTCACTCTCTGTGGTCTCCCACCCACCAAAGTGACCCACCAAGGCCTTGGGTCACCTGCTGCCTTAAGGGACCACTGCCCCTTGTGGAACAGGCCTTCCCTTCCCGCCCTTATATCTTTAAAGAAGAATAACATTGGTCGATGACTTGGCTAAGCTCTCTCCGTATTCTGTCCGGCCCACAAGCAAGCTGGCTGAGGACACGTGGGGACCCTGGACTAGGACCACTTCCAGCACTGCAAATGGTAAGGTTCCCTATCAGCTCCTTTCTAATTTCTACCAGTAAACAGGACTGCTGGTGTGCCACCGCCAGCATCTCACACCTATCTGCTTTTCCTTTCTCTGGGCAGCCCCTTCCCACCCAGCTGTACATACTCTTTTTCTCTTGCTCCTATTTCTTCTATTCTGTCTCTGCCACCACTACCACTGGTGCTGCAAAACCCAGCAAGATTAGTTGGATCCGTGAGGCAGCTGTTTCCAATTCAGTCCTTTGTTTCCATCTGCAACTGGTGGTGCAGTGACTCGGAGACATGGTGGCTCACGGTGCTGAGTAATTTTCCCCTCTACCTCATGTATGAAAGAATATGTGAATGGTGTGGCCACATGGATGTAATTCTGTTTCAAGTGTTTGTTCTACATGGCCTCTATGTCTGTTGTTTTTAAAACACCCATGGTTCTAAAACTGGTTACTGCGAACAACATGTGACCGCCACCATTTTGACTAAGGTAGGGTGACTTCAATCCCATTTTGACTAAGGTCAGGTAACCTTACCGCCATATTAACTCAGGGCAGGTCAAGTGACTAAGTCCCACCAAATTTATGGAGGTATTCCTTGCCTAGTCTTATGGTTTACTTACGTTTATGTCTCCAAATTCTTCTTACTCTTCCCCCTCCTCTCCATCTCTGTCCTTCTGGAGAGGCAACTTCTGCCTCTCTCCCTTCCTCCCCCTTCTTCTCCCCCCCCCTGCTTCTGTTGCTGCTGAGCCCTGCTCTGTCTAGTGGGCTTAGCTCCAGTTCCCAGATTGGTGGCATAACAGGCATTCTGTCCCCTCCCCCACTGCCTCCCACCACAGTAGTGAAATCTGTCTCTTCCATTCATGGAGCCCTGTTTCTACCACTGCTGTGCTGCAGGTGAAAATCCTAAACCTGGACCTCCTACCAGCCCATTTCCCAACTTTCCATCAGTCCGCTGAGACAACTGGTAAGACTGTTCTGTTTTTGGCCTAGTGTCTCTCATGTGACTGCCCTTTCTCAAGTTCTCCCTTAGCATCGCACTCACTGAGCAGTGCATTCGTTTTTTTTGGGCCTGGGGCCCCTCACATATGTTTCTGCCTCATTGCTTCCCATGGCTAAAAATGTGAGCAGACCACTTGGAGTGGTCTTCACACTGTTTGGGTTTTTTTGTTTTTGTTTTTGTTTTTAGACCTCTTGTAAGTGATCCTAGCTGTGTGGGCCACTGGGAGTGGTTCCTGGGCCGATGGGCTGGGAATCAGCTTCACTTTTATTATCAACCCTCCCTCCTCCCGCACTAGAGACATCCAGGTAGTTGCCCTGGGGTTTGCGCCATTTTCGCTGTTCTCACGTTTTTATCTATGAAAAACAAACCACATTTCTAAGTTCTACCAGCAGACAGCTAAATTTAAATAGTCACACCACGTGGACAACCATGGCTGCTGCCATTTTCTTTGAGCTTAACAAGGGGAGGAGACAGAGGTTCCACCCCTAGGCAATGAGTGCCAGCAGCAGGTTCTCCACATGAGGTCCAGCCCCTTTTGCTCACTTTTTATTTAACTATATGTATATTGAAAGACCCCAACCCTAAAAATTAAGTACACCCATATAGGAAGGCACTGAGATAAAAAAAAGCTTGTTACTTGAATCCTAGTCAGTTCCCCTACCTCCCACCCACTAAAAAACCAACTAGCTGCCAAAACAGGTTACAGCTGGAGCACTCAGTTAAGAAAAACATGTGTAAGTGGGACTATGTTAATTTTGCCCTTGTAACTCTGGTTCAATAGTCTAGACCAATCCTGGATGCTATATAATAGTTCATATTAAACTTGTGGTTTTTGCCTTTAAAAACTTGTTTGCTGTGATGCTCAGGGTGCTCAGTCTCCAGGGTTGCAGCATCTGATTGTATCATTGAGAAATAAACCTCTTGCTTGTTGCAGCTCATGGCCTGGTTATTGAGTCTGGGGGCACTCCATTGAAGACCTCCACCTTAAGGGTCTTTCATATATAAAACTCAAATTCAACTGGATATAAATGCATGTATATTTACTGTTAAATGTTAAATAATTGTTCATTATATACAAAAACAATAAGTATCATGTTTTAAATTGGTATATACTTTTAAGTCTCTTATGAAAAATACT
>JAQHUG010000036.1:5789800-5804320 GCA_028555095.1 Dicrostonyx torquatus
CCCCCTTCTCCCCTTCCCCCTTTCTTTTCCCTCCATAACCCACTAATTAAACTCTATACCCAACTCTCTCTGCATGATGTATCTGCCTGTCTCTTACTTGCCATGATTTCCCATTTGCCAAGGCCTCAGGGGACTCACCAATACCTGGGGGACCCACCAAGGCCTCTGACCACAGCCCCTCATGGGACTGACCTTCCCCCTCACCCTTATATCTTTAAAAAGAATAACACTATCCACGTAACTTCTCTCTCACACACAAAACCCAAAACTAATACCCCAAAACAAAGAAAAAAACCCAAAACAAATAAACTAAAAAGATCCCTATGATACAAATCTATCAAAGGAAAACAATAAGCTCCCTAAACAAAAACAACAACAAGCAAACACTGTGGAATCCATTTTGTATTGCCCAAGTACTCCTGGGCATGCATCCTGTAAGGGAGTGTGATTGACACATCCAGTCACACCCCATTGAGAAAAACTGATTCCTCTTTGTCAATAGTTATCAGTTGTAAATAGCTCCTTGGTTAGGAATGGGGTCTTGTGTCTCCTTCTTGTTGATTCCACATCTGGCTTGAGTCTGTACAGGTCTGCCACAGTTTGTTAGTTCATATGTGTATCAGCTGTAATGATTTCTGTCCCTTTAAGGGCAAGCTATGCCCACTCCCTCTCTGTCTGCAACTGTAGACCCTTGTCTTCCTCTCTTTGTCCCTGCTCTTGGAAGAGGCAGGTGTGCTTCTTCTGGTCTACCCCCTCTTCCTCTCTCTCTATCCCCCCTTCTTTCCCTCTCTTTCTCTCTCTGTCCCCTCTTCTTCTTCTCCATAATCCACCTAATAAATGTTTACTACCCGTCTGGTTTCATGCACCCGCCGCTGCCTGCCCACCATCGCCGCTGCTACTGCTATTGCCACGTGGTTTCGACCCACACAAGCTGCCAGGGACCCGCCACCATTGGGGACTGCCCGCGTGGTCTCGTGCAACCCCTGAGGACCCATAGCAAGCTTGCCAGGGGACCCCCATTAACTAAAAAGCATAACAATGTTCTTGAAGACTGGGAATCATCCAACACCCCCATCTTTTATGATCTTTCTGCCTCCTCTTCTGCATGAATTCTTGAGCCTTGTGGGAAGTGGTTTGAAGAAGACATAACATTTAGAACGAGTGCTCCAAAGTTGCTTACTCTCTGTATATTGTCTAGTTGTGAGTCTCTGTGTTAGTTCCTATCTACTGCAAGAAGAAGCTTCTCTGGCAAGGGTTGACTGATACTATGATAGGAGTCCCAGCCTAGTCTAGGCAGTGAAATCTTAATGAACGTTACAGTCACTGTTTTGGGGGTGGGGTGGGGTGGATGATTTTAGACAGGGTCTCACTGTGCATCTCTGACTGTCCTGGAACTCGCATATAGAACCAGGCTAGCCTCAAACTCAAAAGATCTGCCTGCCTTTCTTCTGGAGTACTGGCATTAAAGGTAATAGCCATAATGTCTGGCTATGGTAACTCTCTTGCCTCAAAAGTTCTTTGTCAGTCTTTTTCCTTTGTAGTTGTTAGTAACATTTATTTAGTCCAACTTCCCATGTTCCACATCTGCTGTCACACAAGTAATGTTCATGGAAGAAAATCTACACCTTCATGGACTGGAGCTAGGTGGGGAAAACTAAACTGAATTCTGAGAGAAAGAAGGCGGAGTCAGGGAGAAGCCATGTAGTTCTGCCAGAGACAGACACTAGAACTTTGCCTGGTAAGCCACAACCTCATGGTAATACACAGATTAATGGAGATGGGTTAATTTAAGATATGAGTTAGTCAGAAATATGCTTAAGCTATTGGCCAAACAATATTGCAAATAATATGGTTTCTGTGTGATTATTTCACAGCTGAGCAGCCAGGAAAAAAAAGCAGGCTCCTACAACAATGGACTTGTTTTACTTTAATAAAAAATGAACCTAAAATGTAGTTTTAATGTCATCAGGCCATGATATGTTTATAAGTAATTATCTACCTTCTTATTCTATATGATTTATCATATTTTTTTCTTTATACCTGCAGTATATTTTCTCCTTTCTGTTAAAACTTTGCTTTTATTCTAATTAAAATAATTAGAAAATTAGGAGTGATCCTACGCAAACTTTTACAGCCATCTATATGCAATTGGTGTTTAACAAAGCATTCTGAGCTCTCTTTCCTGTAGCCAGAAATAAAATTTAATGTTCCAGTTAAAGCCTACCCCTCCCAACTGTATGCTGAGTCCATTCTTTCTTTATTCCTATCTATCTATATACCTACCACCTACCAATCTTCTATCTACCTACCTACCTACTATCATCCATCCATCTATCTGTCTACCTATCTATCTATCTATCATCTATCTAATCTATCTATATTTTAGATATTTTTAATTGAAAATATTTTATACAATATATCATGATCACCATTTCTACTTGCTCAACTTCTCACAGATCCTCTCCACATTCCCTCCTGTTCTGGCTAATTTTGTGTCAACTTGAAACAAGCTAGAGTTATCTGAAAGGATGGAATCTCAATTGAGAAAATGCTTCCATCCAATCTTGCTGTAGGGCATTTTCTGAATTAATGAGTGGTGGGGGAGGGAGGGCCCAGGCCATTGTGGGAAGTGCCATATCTGAGTTAGGTAAGGAAGCAGACTGGGCAAGCCATACTGAGCAAGACAGTAATCAGCACCCTTTCTCCGCCTCTTCTGCATCTGCTCCTGCCTCCATATTCCTGCCTGCCCTGGTAAGTTCCTGCCATCACTGCTTTTGATGATGAATGGCTATATGGAACTGTGAGTGGAATAAATCCTTTTATCCCTAAGTTGTTTTTGGTCATGGTGTTTCATTACAGCAATTGTAACCCTAACTAAGAAGCCATTCATCTAATGCCATGAGAAAAAGGACCATGAAAGGAGTACATAAAAAGGGGCACATGAAATGACTTAGAAGGAAAGAGAAGCACAAAATAATGTGATTGTAAGAAAATCCCAAAATGAAAGAAATAATTAAAAATCCAAAGTCACACACACTCACATGTACAACCTCCTGAAAGGAGGAACAACAAAAAACAAGCAAAAAAATTCAGTATCTTCCTTGTCTAATCTGTTTCTTTACTTTGCTTTGTAATATGATTCTATAGAAATAGTTTTTCTATTCTTCATTGTATACCATTACAACCTCTCCTGCAATGATTTGAGCTAGGGCTGTTTCTGTTGGCTACAACACTTTAAATTGCTCTTGTCAAGGTCTCAAGGTCACGTTGTTAAACCCACTGCTCAGATCTCAGCTTCATAGCAACAACACGTGTCAACGCTTGGCTGCTCATTCCCTTCATTCCATGGTTTCCCCGTTACCACACTAGCCAGGTTTCTTTTCTTCATGGTAGCCCCCCGCTTAGGATTATTTGCCAATTCCCACCCTCTCCTCTGTGGCTTATCATCGGGGTTCCTGAAGTTTGACTTCACAAGTCTCTTCTTTATTGATATTGACTTCGTCTAATCTCATGCATTTACTTACTCTCTATATGCTACCAACTTCAAATCCCTGTTTTTAGCACATATTTTTATTCCCACCTTACTTCACTTCCAACTGTTAGACTATAGTTTTGGCTGCAAAATTCCTCATTACCACTTTAAGCTGTAGTCACCATCATCACTCATCTTGTTACTGCTACAGTCGGAAAAAGAAATATATATAGGTTAATCTCAAACATGTACTTTGGTAAATTTTTTTAGTTTTTAATTATTTGTTAATTTCAGTTTCATTCATATTTAACTGTAGATTTCAGTATATTTAAATACATTCAGAGTACTTTTCAGTCATCAGTACTCAGCCCCCAAACACAGACTTGATTCTCATTAAATGAGTTTCATTCTGCTAGCCTCTCCTTTCCACCCCATTGACTTGCATTATACTATGCTTCTCACACATTTGATCATGCTGGGTCCTATGCACAGTAGAATCATGCAAGAATTGTTACTTTAGCATCTGTATTTTTTCATCTGGAATAACTATTTTAAGGTGAACATTATATATCCTTATAGTAAAAAGCTCTGTGTTCAAGTAGCAGAGAAATCCTCAGCATCTACAAAAAAGCGTTTTTGGCCAGGGGCGTTGCTTCACCTGGTTCTTGAGAAGTTTAGTGAGATCAGGAGATGGGTTTTGTACACGACAAAGAGAATGACACACGGAAGACAAATGACTTCACTGGGAGCACAGACCTGACACTCACTGATCTGTCTCACCATGGATAATAGGCAAAATGATATATTTGAAGAGCTTCATGAATTTAAGGAGGGGTACTTAAAAAGCGTTGAGTAAAAGTTCAATTCAGGATATGGCTAAAAGACAGATATGACAGGATTTGCTGATGAAAGAAAGAGAGTCATCAAGGATGCTAGCAATGTGTTTGGCCTGGGGAACTGAAATCATGAACAACTGCTCGTGGAAGTGTGATCTCACATTACTACTGAGCCTGTAACCTTTTTATGAGAAGCAAAGTGGTATCATGAGTTTAAATCATTCATACTTTTTGGAATCATTGTCCTTTTTTTAATAAAAGGAAAAAGCTACATACAATATGATCATTATAATATTTTCCAGGGTAGTATCATGGAAACTGTGTTTAATATAATATCAAGTGAAACATGCAATAACACATTCACCAAAATTATAAAAGTGTAAACTCTTTATGGAAGTGGGCAAGTCAAAATGAATATTTGCAAAAATAAAACCCATTGTGCTAAGCCAGTATGAAAAGAGGTACTTAAATTTTTAAATTAAAATATTATACAATGTTTTGACATATTTTTGTATTCATAAATTATGTTCTGACATCTAATTAGGTGTCATCTCTATTCTAGAAAACAGATGTATCCCTTTAGGTAGCTCTTCTTCCAAGGAATTTGCTTATATCCAATAACAATTCTTATTAATTAACAATTAATAAATTAATAATTGTTAACAAAATTAACAATTTCTTATCTAGATTTACAAAGATTTTTAATGTTTTTTAAATAAATGAAGTCCTATAGATTTCTAGTTCAAGAATTTTGTTTTACCCCAATATTATTGTTTGAGTCTGCAATGTTCAGTGAAAGCTCATGTTTTGGAGACTTGGCCCCAGCTGGTGACATTATTGAACGTGGCATATGGGAGAGATTTTAGGAGGTGGCACCTAGTTGGAGGACGCAACATGCTGTGCCCTCCTTGTACTTCTCTCTTGCTCCATGACATGAAGCTTGTTTCTCCAGAGTTTGTCATGATATCTGCATCCTTACTACTAGAAACAGCGCAGTAGGCTGAGCGTGGACAGAATCCTCTGAAAACTACATGCAAAAAGGAATCTTCCCCAAGGCTGTTTCTGTAAAAATTTGTCACAGGACGCACACTCAGAGACCTAATAGCTGACTGAAGAATGACTGAAAAATGATTTGGGGTGAATGCCCCATTTTTCTTGACTGCAGTGTATCTCAGTAACTCAGAGTTCAGTTTTGCATTCGCAAGATGCAGTTTCCTGTCTCTTCTCCCCATGTAATAAGGGAGTTGTGAATAACAGTGTCTTATGAACATGGCTGGAACCATCTTGAAATCACTACAGAAACAGAGGCGCATGGTAGTTTAGGTTCATACTATTTCTGCTTCTCCCTGAAGACTGCCACTTACATTTTTAGCTCCATCTGATCGCAGGTGACAAACATCCTTTTGAATGCTACTAGTTGTTGTTTTTAAAAGAAAACAAGCAATAATATGAACGTGTCTTTTCCCCAATAGGGAAAAAAAATGGGATGCTAATAAATCACATGTTGATCTCATAAGGATTAGTTAAAGATGAACAATAACAGATTAATTCACGGTATAATCTTCTTATATGCATTCTTAGCATGCGCATATTAGAAAAAGACAAACAGTAAAAGTTAAACAGAAGTTTTAAGCTTAAAAAATGAAGCAGCAGGATATTTAGAACTACACTGCTGGCTTTTTGATAGGACTTTTGGAGGGGGCTGGAATACAGGATTAGGTTATTAACAGAAGATAATAAGGCTCAACTATATACAAGGTATCCTGTGTACAGAAAAGAGCTGGCAGAGTCTTAGACGAGCACTTTCCTGAAGAGGAAAATTTACAAAGGCTCTAGTCACACAGAACTGTAGAATGAAGAAAGCATCAGAATTCAAATTAAAATAGTTAAATTATGGCTCTCCTGAAGAAGCATATTTCAGTGGTACATATTTAAGAATCACAAACAAAAGGCAGATGAAAGGGTCCGTTGGTCTTCAACAAATCTTCCCATTCTCTCTAAATCTGCCTGCATGTTATGGGATAATATTCACCGGGACGAAAATAGAAGGCATTGTAAGCAGAGAGAAGCCAATTATTATTTTTGAAAGGACAACCGAAATTTGCACAAAGTTTACAGCTATGGCTGCAAATCTTCACAATAAGAAGCAATGTGATTATACAGTAGACTCGCTAAAAACAGACCATCCCATGCCTGATCAGTGACAGAAATAATCTCACAATGGCAATGGGTTTGGGCCAAGAGCCAAAGTGAAGCAAATGAGAAAGGAGAAGAAGGCGTGTTGGAAAAACTCGGTCCCCTTGTTTTGAGGGTCTTGTCCCCATCCCAGTCTCCTTTCTTGTCAGTCACTTTTCATCTCCTGCCTCCAGACTGCAGACCCGCCCCTTCCTAGTTATGCTCACCCAGCCCTTTCCATAGCGGCTTCTGAGGAGAAGAAAACCTAGTCAATTAACCAAAGAAGAAAGTGAATCCCTGTCCTGTCATCCATACAATGTGAAAATCCAAGTTTTCTAAAGTCCTTTCCAGCTCTAAAAGTATGCTTCCTGATTTCTGACACTTATCCACCGGATTTAGAGGGAGCAGCTGCTAATAGCAGGACCTGCTGTTAACCGCTCTTACAGGTAGGCTGTTTCCAGCAGCATTCATTACGTTTTGGTACAGGAACTTTTACTCTCCCTTGCATTGTGTTCTCTGTGTTTGCATCTCCATCTTCCTTCTTTTCTTGGCCAGACCCCAGGTTCTGCTAGGATATAATCTCCAAGTCATCCATTTAATAAACAAGCAAATCCAACCAGCAGCACAGAGGCGGAGATTAACCTGCCACACAGCTGGGTGATGCAGTGTATTGTACTATGTCATCGTTACTAACTGACCAATCAATTCATACCTAGGTTGGAATGGATTCATTTACTCCATGAATTTTTAAGTACTTCTCCTTGGTCTTGTGGTACCTGGGTTATTGTACTAATTCATTCATCTCTGTGTGAGATTGTTTTCCTCTCTGAAGTTTTAAGGTTTCTTTATCTTAAAGAGAGCTGAAAACATAATAAAGATTGTAATTTTGAAGTTTATTTATGCAGTATTATTATGCCTGTTCTTTTCAGCCCATAGAAACCTTTATTATGAATCTTACAATTTTCTTCCCATTTTTCTCTTTACAGTTTTCTTGGAATAGGTACTAGCCAGTGACCTGATCTCCTGGACTGATTCTGTGAACCTTCTTTTTGTCCTGTTTCCAACCTCTGTTCTTTCTTTTTAAAATATCTACACTTTATTTTCTAACTTTGTCTTTGTGTTCTTTATTTCTACCATTATATTCTTAGTGCCCAGGAAGCTCAATTTAGTTTTTTGGGGAAAAAAAAGTCTTTTCCAGACTAATCCATAATTTGTTCCACTGGATACTAGGCTTTTTTTTTAATCTCTGTCACAGTTTGATCAGGAATGTTCCCTATAGGTTAATAATGTTCTGAACACTGGTCCCTAGTTTGTGACTTCTTGGAAGGCTTAGAAGGTGGAAGCAGGTTGGCAGAGGTAGGTGATTGTTTGGGGCTTTTGAAGGTTATAATCAGTTGGGGTCCCATTACTTCTTTCTGCTTTCCTGTATCCATATGTGAGTAGTCTCCAACATATGTTCTCATTGATAAACCTTCACCAAGCCTTCTTCCAGCACCTCAGCATTGAACAAGCCTCTGAAACCATGAGACAAAGTCAGCTTCTCCTCCTTTAAGTAGTTCCTGTCAGATATTTCATCACACTGGCATGAGAAGTAGCTAATAGAAAGATCTTAATTTTTTGTTTGTTGGATTTTTTTCCCCCTTTGGCATTCTCGTTTCTTTTCACTTTCTTGTAGCCACTTGTCTGCCACAATCTTTCTCATTTGTGTTGAATACCAATCTCAGTTCTCTAAACAATCTTGACTCAATTACCCAGAGAATTTATTCATGTTTAAGACAGAGGCCCCTAAAGACAGATTTCAATTCTTTGTACACTAGTAGAATTTATCAGGTTTGTTTTGTATCTGCTTAGAGCCTTGACATTTACTCAGAGCTATATAACTATTTGTGTATGTGAACACAGTTCCTTTGCTAGCTGCTGGTGATATGGGATGTCCTGTTGTATATGTGCTGCTTTTATTGGTTGATGAAGGAAGCTGTTTTGACCAATGGCTTAGCAGAGTAAAGCCACATGAGAAATCTGAACAGAAATATAGAGAGAGAGTGGGTGGAGTCAAGGAGATGCCATGTAGCCTCTAAAGGAGAACATTTCCAGTAAGCCACAACCACGTGGAGATACATAGATTAATAGAAATGGATTAATTTAAGATGTAAGAGCTAGCTAATCATGCACCTAAGTCATTAGCCAAACAGTGTGGTAATTAATATAGTTTCTGTGTGATTATTTGGATTTGGGCTGCCAGGAAATAAAAGTGCAGTCTCTGTGTAAAACTTGTTCCCTGAGGACGCATCTCTCCAATTGTTTGGGGTTCAGAGAATCCGTAAGCATGATTTACTGTCCTGTGCCTTCAACGATGGAAAGGAGGCTGGAGTAGCAGGAGAGGGTCTTATTGTTCAATTTTAAGAATGAGTTTTAACTCTCAGTCTCTATTGTGCCTAGGGTTGACCTTGTCTTTGCTGAAATGAGACAGCTGGCTAGGTTGTGTGCTAGTAGGCTGACAGTTCTTTCTATAAATTTCAAAAAGGTTCCCTGTCTCTGATCTCTTCCATAAGTTTCCTCAGACACCACATGGGTGCCCCATTCCTAAGTGTGTCTAATGCTGCGTGTGTGTACATATATTTATGCATGTTTGTGTTTGAGAGTATATGCACACATGTGTGCTGGCATGTGCCAATATCAGAAGTCAACCTCAGGGGTTGTGACTCAGATGCCATCCACCCTGTTTGAGAGAGGGACTTTCGTTGGTACCAGGGGCTTGCTGACTAGGATGGGCCTGCAGGCTCATAAGGCCTGACAATTTGTCTGATTCCAGCTCCTTATGGTTACATGACCACTGCTTTACTGATTTAACTATGGCCTCAGCCCCTAGTGTTTTGTGGTGTGACATTTTTGCTAATTCACAAACTTTCCTGTGTCAGATTTTTTACAATTTTTCAAATATTATTACTTTGTTTCCACCACGTTTGATGATGTTTTTTGTATTTATGTTTATTTTCCTCCTTTATAAAAATTTAGCAGTGATTTTTTTCTAGGCAACAGAGCAAACTTATATTTTTGCTTTCATCTTGAAGCATAGATTATAATAACTAAATTATAGATGATAACACAACTCCCTCTTCCCTTAGATAATGAGTACAATGTAAACTGATTTTTCTTCTGTGTATTTACCCATGTGGGGTCTCTTTGATTTATGTGAAAATCCAGAGACATAATGGTTTCATATATGCCTGAGAAATCTGTGTCTTTTGCTTAGAACTGGCTGAAGCAAAGCAAAATATTGAGAATGGATTTCTGGTCTTTCAGAATCTTGTAAGACAAGTCAGAGATATTATTTCTTCTCCCATCCCATTCATAAGGACTGACGGGAGCTGACAGGCCACAATATTTTGCTCTTCCATTAATAGTTTCTGTCAGGATTCTCGTCGCTCTCAAATGTCCGTTTATATCCTTCTTAGTTTTACTCCCAGTTACTGTAATAAAATAACCTGACAAAAGGAACTTAGGTGAGGCAGGTTTATTTTATCTCACAATTTCAGGTTATATTCCATAATTTCAGGAAACTCATAGTTGCAGGAACTTGGAACAGTCACATTTATGGCCAAAAGCAGAAGAATGCATGCATATATGACTAAACTCAGCTTCAATTTTCCACTTTTATACATAATCCCTTGGTTAGATGCTGCAGGAGATTAAGCCCTCTTGCTTTCAGCCAATGGCTTCTAAGATACCCACCCAATGTGGGGCGTGGTTTTCATTTTAAAAAAAAGTTGCAGCCGCTCTCCAAGCTAACTTGCTTCCGGCTTTCATGTTGACTGCTAGACTCGGTTTCCTGTTTGCGAACAGAGGAATGTGGTTTTGGACATTGATCTGTAAGTTTTATCCTCTCCAATAAAATACCCCTTTTCTAATCAAATTGGTGTAATATTGTCCTGCAGCAATATTTTGGCACCCAACGTGGGGCCTGAACCCACGACCCTGAGATTAAGAGTCTCATGCTCTACCGACTAAGCTAGCCAGGCCACCCACTGTGGACAGGCCACAGTTCTCCACAGTCTTACTCAAAGCTCACATGATGTAGACAGAAGTGTCTCAATGAGGCTCTCTTCCCAGGTAATTTCACATTGTGTCGAGTTGATAAGTAAAGCTATCACATCATATTTCCATATACAGAAGGGATTCACTCTGCGCTCTGGGTAAATAACCTACATTTCTAACTGCATTCTGTTTTTCTACCACTAAATGCAGTATTTCTCAGTAGTGTCATTCACTATCAACAGACCTAGGTGTAGGCTAGATCTAGATATGGGCACCAAAATACAAGGTACCTTGTCTCTCAATACACCCCTGTGTGCCCACATATACAAAAGAAAGTGGTTGGTTAGTTTGGAAAAAAGTAAACTGAGAAATATAGTAATTACTTATCTGGAACAGTGATGAAATCTTGGTGAGTGAGATTCATATAAAAGAGGAACTTATTTAGGCACTAGATCCTAAGTCTGGGAGGAGTTTCCTCTTTCATTTCCTATTTGACTACCAGCATCACTTTCTTGTCCATTATCTTTCTGGGTCCGACTGAAGTGGGTATTTTTGGAGAACCATACTTTGCTTTGTCCTCTTTCATTTTGCCCAAAAGAAATCCTCTTGAAATAGTTGAAGGCTTTTTTTTTTTTGTTATGAGACTATACCTGTTTGTGGCTTCTTGGATTAATCATTTGTTTTATTTCCAATCTATTTCATTGTCATCAATTCTCTTTCTTTCCTACCTTCCAGGTACTTCCTAACTGTAGTTATTCAGTCTGAATTATTTCTTTAATTTCTAGGGGTTTTTCTCACTGAAGCTGTGGGTACCCTGAAGCTGTCTGAGATGTTAATTTTGACTGAGAAGGCAGGCAACATTCCTGAAGTTTCCTTTTCCATAAGGCTAAACTCTGTTTAGCTGAAATGACTTAGTAGATTTTTGTTGTTCAAAGACTTTTCAGAGTTTATCTTTTACCTATTTAGGAGCTGGAGGCAATCAGATTTTATAATTGTTTGTTTTTTTGCTTCTGCCTCTCAGACTAGTCAATTCATGTTGTAAGTCACCCTCTTTTGTAAAATTTTAACAAACTCAACAAATTATCTGTCAGTAAAGAATCTAAACATTGCAAGCTCCCCTTGAATCATCTGGATTTGCTAAAGCTATTTACTGTGAGAAGTGAGCCTCTGCCTTTACTAGTTTAATTTCCTAGTTTTGAAATTATTCCTGGGTGATGAATGTTTTTGGTTCCTTCTATTGATGTGTTCATCCCTTCAGTTGTCCAGAAGAAGGGAAGAGCTCATGAAAATTGACCATTAGCTTATCAAATGTCCGTGAAGAGAGTAACATGCATTTCTAAGATCTGGAGGAGCCATTATGGTAAGATCCATTCTCTAGGCAGAGGATCCTGACCTGTATAAAAGTGAGAAATTCAAGTTGAGAAAGGCAGGTATTCATTCATTCTTTTGTTTCCAAACATAGATGTGACTACTTCGAGTCCTTCTTGCCTTCATTTTCCTATGATGATGGGATATAGCCTGGAATTGTGAGATGGGATAAAGTGAAAAAAGTGCTTCTGGGAAACGTATTCTTTGATCTTCTAGGCACTTCCTTGTGAACATCTCCATAATGTGCAAAGGGCAGGAAAATTTTTGATAGCTATCCATTTGTACACAGTTATAGGGAAGTGACGACTATTTAATCAACTACACTGAGAATTTTTTGCTGTTGGATATAAAATGCTCTGTGTTTAAAAAAATGTTTATTCCAATTTCTTTGTTTGTTAATGCTTTCACACTTTATTAGCACCAAGGAAGATATTTCCCCTTTCTTCTCTGTTTAATGATTTGTTTTGAGTATAACCGAAACGGTAGAGTAGAATTTTTCTTCTAACATATAAGTTGTTTAAAAAAATGTAATTGGTCTGAATGTTGCAAATTTTAGTTGCAGAAAATATTCTACACCTCACAACCCCTTCTCCTTTGTGTAGGCGTGATTTCCTGTGACCTGACCTTTGGTCACACTGAATCACCTTTATAGAAACTGGGCCATGTAATCTCTTAAAAGACTGAAATGTAAAACTGGGGGTGTAGCTCAGAGAGAGAATACTCAGCTCACATGCAAGACATCTTAGGCTCAATCCCCAGTGCTGCTTCAAAGACAACTGAAATATGAAAATGGTGAACTAGTGGCTATGATTCTGCAGAGCTGGGTCATGGTAGCAAGCCCTAAACCTGCCTCTGAAGCCCTGCCCTGAGATTCTCAGAGATTCTTCTTTCTTGAATCTTTGTTCAGTTCCTTCTGCAACATCTTAAGAAGTAAAGTCATTCCCCCAGAGGAGTCACTCATGCATCATCTGCCCAGAACCTGTGTGCTTTCTGATGTCAATAACCAAAGGTGCTCTATTAGTCCCCTAGGAATATCAGGCAGATGATGGGGCCTCACCAATGCCCTCTGGAATTTTGAAATTTTTTCTCATTAATTCTTAAATTAAAGGCTTAGATTGAATTCTTATCCTGTGACCTGTATGTCTTTTCAAGTCAAAGGAGTGATTTCTTAGAACCAGGCAATGTCATTGTCCACTGAAACTATTCGATTGGTTCTTTGCCAGATTCCCCAGGAGCACAAGCTGCTGCAAGGAGCCATTGGTACTTTCGGATGATGAAGGGGACATTTCAGACAAATGTGCCTCTCTCACACAGGAGCCTGTTTCCATCTGACACACACTGCGGTGTCCTCTGACGCCGAGGAACTGGCAGGCTCCACTACTGCCTGCTTGATTAGTGACTATGTTTCTTTACCCAGCACAAGTCTTAGATTTAACTTGTCGTGTGGAGAAGAATAGGCACAGCTTCATGCACCGCAGAGTCAGGGAAGGTGTGCGGGTATCTGCCTTGGAATTTCATAGTGGTGTGATAACTGCTTGGGGCTGGTTTCTGTTGACTATAGCGGAACTCGCTCACATTCTGCCGTTGGCTTTACTGTTGTTGTTGCTATGCAGTGATTATAGGAAAATGTTTCCCAAAAGATTTCTGGGATAGGGCATTATAGACAGTAAATGTCTATTTTTTAATTTAGTCATTTATTTTTTAACATTCATTGTACATTTACATTTCAACCAAAGTTCTCTCTTCCACTCCTCCTCCTCTCCCCTCCCCTCCAGCACACCCCCATCCACTCCTCCCACCAGGTAAGGGCTTCCTTTCCTGGGGAGTCCACTCAGTTTGTCACACTAAATTAGGCCAGGACCAAGTCCCTCCCCTCTTCGTTAAGTCTGAGCATGGCTTCCCCTTATAGAGGATGGACTCTAACAAGATAGCTCATGCACCAGGAATAGACCCTGATCCTGCAGCCAGAGGCTCCTCAGATAGCCCAAACTTCACAATTGTCTCCCGAATATGGAATGCCTAGTTTGGTCCCATGGAGGCTCCACAGTTGTCTGCTCAGAGTTCATGAGTTTCCATGAACTTGGTTCAGCTTTATCTGTAGATTTCTCCATCATGATCTCACTTGTTCACATATTCCCTTCTCCCGATCTTTGACTAGATTCCCGGAACTCGGCTTGGTGCTTGGTTGAGAATTTCTGCATCTGTTTCCATCAATTGCTGGAAGAAGGTTCTAACTTCTCTGGAGCTGTGGATTGTAATCTGTTTATCCTTTGATTTATATCTAATATCCACTTATGAGTGTTTTTCTTTTTGAAACTGGGTTACCTCACTCAGGATGGTTTTTTCTAGTTCCATCCATTTGCCCAAAAATTGCATGATGTCATTATTTTTTACAGCTGAGTGATACTTCATTGCATAAATGTGCAACATTTTCTTTATCCATTCTTCAGCTGAGGGGCATATAGATTGTTTCCAGGTTCTAGCTATTACAAATAATGATGCTATGAATATTGTTGAGCAAGTGTCCTTACAGTATAATTGAGCATCTTTTGGGTATATGCCCAGGAGTGATATCATTGGTTCTTGAGGTAGACTGGTTCCCAATGTTCTGAGAAACCACCATACTGATTTCCA
>JAQHUG010000036.1:5806295-5832355 GCA_028555095.1 Dicrostonyx torquatus
ATCCTTATTTCAGAATATAATATAGTTACAATATTTCTCTCTTCCCTTTTGTCCCTCTGAACCCTCCCATAAACTCTTGCCCACTCTATTTCAAGTTCATTGCCTCTGCCTCTTTTCACTATATTATTGCATTCATATATATATATATATATATATATTACAAAGTATAGTCTCCATAATGTTACTTGTTTTTAGGGTTGACTGTTTGCCACTGGTCAACCAATTATATTGGTCAATTTGGACCAATATAATGAGCTGCTGGGAAGGATGTATATTCTGTAGTGTTAGGTGGGTTTAGATGTCTGTTAGGTCTATTTGATTTGAGAGGTTCTTTTAACTTCTGCACGTGTCTGTTTAGCTTTTGTCTGTATGATACATCTTTTAGTGAGTGTTGGTAACTGAAGTTGCCCACTATCACTGTGTTTGGGTCAGTATTTGATTTTAACTGTAGTAGTGTTTCTTTTATAAATTTGGATGCCCTTGTGTTTGGTGAATAAATATTTAGAATTATAACATCCTCTTTGTGGAGTTTTATATACACACACATACACACATACACACACAGGCATACACTAGAAAGACAAATTAAACTGTAAAAAGTGATTGCAATAAATATTTAAAAATTTCAGTAAAAGTTTTCATATTCTAGACAGCTACTTTAAGGGAGAAACTAAATATGGAATAACGAGGTGTTTTATTCCAATTTATTTTCTTTTCTCATGTGTGTGTATGTACATGTGTTCATGTGCATATGTACATGTGGCTACTATATGCACTAATGCACATGCAGATGCCAGATAGGGATGTCAGCTTTCCTGATCTGCCACTCTTCATCATATTCCTTTGAGACAGTGCTGCTCACTGAATCTGAAGCTATGTTACCAACTAGCCATCCCTTCCTAGGATGCATAGACACACTTACTTTATTATGTGGGTTCTGGGAAAAGGAGCTCAGGTTCTCATGCTTCTGCAACAGGTACTCAGCCTCTGACCTCATTTTCTGCTATGATACCATCTAATCCCAAGGTGTTGGGATTAGAATTGTGTGTTCCATGCCCAGTTTTGTGTAGTCCTGAGGATGAAACCCAGGGTATTGGGCATGTGAGACAAACACTTTATGAACTGAATGACACCTCTAGCACCTAGTCATCTTCCTTATTGAAACAGTAGCTTACAGGTAATTGCTTTAACTTTTGCACACCAGCTCTGTTCTCCCTGAAAAGAATGGGCAGCTGTGTAATCAAAGGAGCCTGTAAGGGAGTTAGTTGCACGTAAAACAAAACAAAGAGATTGCAAGAAAATGATATTTTGCCCCCATACCCTGTTTCTCACTCCCTGAGAAAGAGAAAGGAGAAAAGAGAACACTGAAGATAGATTATGAAACACTCTCAATGTTTCATGTGTAGTAGAAACTCAGATTCTTGAGTGAATGAATGAATGAATGAATGATCCCAACCTTGGATTGAATTAGGAAACGAGTCATGATGGATGGATGGGTAAGGTCAATGTGAGCAGAACCCTGGCCTCCTCACTGCCCCTCCTCTCTTAAGATTCACTGCTTACAGGTTCCATGTGGATATGTTGAGTCAAACAGAACTCTGAGGGATGGGCTAGTTTAAATTTCCTCTTTTAGTGGTGACTTGAGATAGCTGCTCCTTGCCTGGATCCTGCAGCAGCTGGTCAAAAGATTTGGATTCACACATGGGAGGAGCTGAATTTTCGCTTTTAGATTCTGGCGTGAGCTGGTATAATGCTAAGGAGCACTGTGTTAGGGGATTGGATTACCACTTAAATTACCACACAATGTTAGTTTCCTCATAGTGTGTGTGGTATGAATTTATATTTGATATTTTATTACTGTTTAAACTCAAAGGATTATTTGCAGTGTTCAATAAGAATACCAAGAATGTTTGTATCTGTAATAACCAATAACAGATAACAATTGTAATAACAATTCGAAACAAAGAAAGCAAAAAAAATCTATGTAGGACTTATCAAGGTCAATATTAAATACTTAGTGTAAGCCAGACAAGATGGCATGCACCCATAGTTAAGAGACACGGTGTTTGTGGGAGCAAGGCCTTCTTGGTTAGTGGGTGCAACACCATAACTTTCATCTTATTTCTAGCAGAGTATAGAAGAAACACTCTTAACTTCCACATATTCAAATCCTTACAAGAGCTAGGAATCACAGACAATCCTGTGAGTTAGTTTGTAGGGTTATGTAGGGTTTGTGTCAACCTAAGCAAAAGATTATTCTGGATCAGTTTGTTTTGGAGAATATCCAAGTTTGACTAAAAAAAAAAAAAAAAAAACCAAAATAATCGACTAAATTAGTACTGAATTGGGCAGTTTGTATATCAATTACCCCCAAAATAACAATTCAGCCTTTTTCCTTTTTCAATTCCCCAGTTCTGTCCTAATGCTTCACATTCAGACTGTGTTGCGGCTCACGGACTGGGTATGGCTCGCAGACACCAGGTGAATTTGAACTTCTGAATTACGCTAGGCAAGTTAGGGTATTCTTGGAACTTAGTGCCAGCTCACCATTTCTGTTCCTTGCATCAACCTTTCCTTACAATTCTTTTAGAAATATTGATTTTTTGCACTCTTCTTTAGTTGTTAGAAAAAGTCAAATTAAAAAAAAATTTTAAAAGCAGAGTAAGGGATAGAAAACCAGGAAGAGCAGCAAGTTTAGTTTAACTTCAAGATCTGCCATTTTGTTTCTGTTTTTTCAGATCGACACTTGACTAAGGCAGTGTATCTTCTTGAAGCACAGCTACTTAGGCTGGGCTATGCAACCAAATGAGCCTGGGGAAGGGCTTGAACACATTAGGAAGACCAGGAGACTGAGGAGGGGAAGCGTGATATGTCACCCCCACTGCCCCATCCCACTTCTTATCTTTTGTGGAGCAGGAGGAAGAAAAGAGAATACTAACGACTGAATATTTAGTTTAGATGATCAGATCAAAACTTTTGCAATTGCTATCAACACTGAAAATAAAAACCATGACTTACTTTAACTGCCTTTTGAATATAGTAATTCTCTAGCTTGCTAGTCATATAAAAGAGTCCAGCTCTCTTCTGTCATTTATGCTTACATTACCAGATCCATTCAGTCCACTTGAAATTTGACATCCTTAATTTTGATCAATCATGAAACTCCAAGAATAGTACATCTATGTGTAAGTGTGTTTGTACATATTTGTGTGAGAGATAAAGTTTATGTGGAGATTTAAGAATGCTTTGCTGTATATTTTTAATTTGCATGCTAACTAGATTAAAAATCTAAGTGAATTAGGGAAAATTAATAGAATCAACAGTCCTGAGAAGTGTTTTGTAGAATCTTCCCTCACAACCCTGTTGTGAATTAGTTAAATTCAACCCAATAAATTTATGTTGGGACACACCAGGTGCAGTGTGCTCAAGCAGGAGCCGAGGCAAAGATTTAACTATTTGTACGTGGCCTCTCACTGGTATAAAATTAGGTCTATGTTTGATTCACTCCTTCTGAAATGCCTAAGCACCATAGCATTTGTCTATTGGATCTACAGCTTCAGTTATAGTTCAAATGTAATGCATAATAAATTAGATTTGATTTAATTATTTCTGTTGACTTCTTGGGTGGTTTGGACTTTCTATGCATAAGTGAAGCATTATTACCTACGATCTCCCAGTGAGCCTCCAAAGAGCCTGCATCAATCAGTCTTCTGGATCAATAGTTTGACTAAATGTCAAGATTTATCTCGACTATTCATTTCAGTATTCAAGTGGCAGCATTTTTGTATTAAGCAAGTTTTTGGGGGAATCCATTTAGTTAATCTTAGAGCTACCTGCTGAGGACAAAGTCTGAGATGATATGAAGGGAGCCATTGGGAAGGATTTAGACAGTGATGCTTCTTACAGTTCATATTGAATTTTTCAGGTATTGGCCATATTTTATTAATAATCATCAGAATTCTGTACTACCAATATTGTTCCACAAAATAGCTCTTGCAGGTGTGGCCAGTTTAGGAATAAGCATTGTCCAAGTTTATATATTTGATCTCCCTCTACCTCTGTTTCTCTAACTCATTGTGTGTGTGTGTGTGTTTAAATTCATAAATGAAGTTAAATGTTTATTAAAAATAGTTTTCTATATTCTAATATAGTTTATGAACATACATTATCCTATTAAAATGAGAAAAGTATTTCATCTTTAAATAAGCAATAATCAAGTATCTTGATAAATGTTAATAGAATAAAAACTATTTTTAATACCAATACTACAAAATTTCATTTGTAAAATGGTAAATTTGTAGAAGTAAAGTGTTCACATGCATTGGATGAAATTTGAATTATAAGTTAATTTGTAATAGTAAGATCTGCTCTGTTGTCATTAGCTTCTCTGAGTGTTGCTACATAGCTTCTAGTTCACCTTGAAGTCCAAGTACTATTTATTAAGAAAATGGAATATTATTTTTTGACAGCAGAACTGATTAAGTAGATATTAACTGGTTTCTTGCAAAAAAATCACCAATTTATCTAAATAGTCACAGAATAACTGAATTATTAAGATATTAAGAATGTCTAATTTCTCATTTAGTCAGAAAGCTCCATAGATGAACTGATAATTGTTATATAGATTTATTTTTCTAAGATTTACTTAGGAGAAAGGAGAACATATTTTCAGAGATTCTATGATGAAGTTTCTCACTTTAAAAATAAATTTTTAAGATATGATCTAATATTGCAAAAGCCTTTGTCCTTTTCTGGACACTGGTCACATATCTAGCTACTGTACTTATGTAAAATTTGCCCGACAGAGCAGGGAGCTAACGTCCTTGTAAAGTTAGACGTAATGGGTGTTCTCTTTCCCTGACTTTGTAGCTCTGTCTCATCTCATTTTCTTCCTCATGCTTTCTCCTACATGCAAGAGTTAAAGCATTACTTAATTGCTGGAGGTGTTAAGTCAGATCAATTAGGTTCAGTTCAATTTGGCTGCATCGATCCTGATCAATCCCCGGCTAGTCTAGAGCGAGTGAGCAGCTTTCTGCCTCAGGTCTCTGATTATTTCTTTTTGTCTTTTATGATTACAGTGTAAGAGCTGATTAAAGCAGCAAGGAGGATTGTAAGTCAATGTCCCTACTTGTATGCTTAATTTATGTAAACACAGAGTTGTATTTCTTTAAACATATTCAGTTTTGTGGAATTTTCTTTATGTTTTTATGGGTTGTGTGTGTGTTGTGCTTTGTTTTGTTTCTTTTTAAAGACTTTTTATTCGTTTTTTATTTTTGGTTTGTTTTCCTGTTTGTTTTCTAAAGAGAGAAAGTAAAAAAGGGCATGGAGTTGGGTGCATGAGATGAATACTTCGCACTGGTATGAATCTTGGTTTATTGATACAAATTTAAGATCAATTTTGTTATATGCTCATATATATATATATATATATATATATATATATATGCTCTTAATTAAGGTATTGTGTTTGTGCAGCTCATTTAAAAATTATTACTTAAAACTATAGATTAATAGATAGTCATCTATAATAGTCAAGCTTATAGTCGTGTTAGTTAGGTTTTCTAGATGTACAGAGATATATTTCAGATAGATAGTTATTCTTCAACCCTTTCAAAGACTAACAAAATCTGGCATATAAAATGTTTTAAGAATTTAGGGCTGGGCGGTGGTGGCGCACGCCTTTAATCCCAGCACTCAGGAGGCAGAGGCAGGCGGATCTCTGTGAGTTCGAGACCAGCCTGGTCTACAAGAGCTAGTTCCAGGACAGGCTCCAAAGCTACAGAGAAACCCTGTCTCAAAAAAAAAAAGAATTTAGGACTTTTATGATAATGAGACACATCTGCTCCTGGCAGCACCAATATACTTCAAGAGAATGATCGAGTAGTTTCCTTATGGAGTTTGCTAGCCATCTGGGCAAGAAACTGTTCTTACCTGGACTGCTTGAAGGTATGGTGTTTGAACTGCACATGCAGGACCCACAGAAAAATGACTGCTGAACTTGCCTTTGGGGTTCCTGCTTCATGAAAGAGTATGTCAGACATTCTGCAGGACACAGAAGAAGTGACTGACAAACTGACAAAATAGGTGGAATAGTCTTTGAAATTTCCTGCTTCATGGAAAGTCTGCTAGGTACTATGAGCCTGTAGGCTGAAGATTGGATGTTCCAGTGTTACAGAAGAACTTAGGGTGACTGTCTAGGCAGTGAGATGTCTTTAACAATTCTAGAGTTTTGGAAGTTGCTTACAATGTACTTCCTTTTAACTTAGGTAATATTATATCCTTTTGGGGTCTTTGATGGTGTTGAAGAATAGTTATAATTATAGTTTTCCTTAGTTATGATACAGATAAAATAGATATAAATATTGTAACTGTAATTCTTACTTGATACTTGTTTTGTTATATGTAATTTTAATATGTTAAAGTTAAAGCCTTCCTTTTTATTTGAACAGAAAAGGGGAAATGGTATGGGAAGTTTTTTTTTTTTTGGAAGTCCTTCTGTATATGTGTTGCTTTCATTTGTTAATGAATAAAGCTGTTTCTGCCAGTGGCTTAGCAGAATAGAGCAAGGCAGTAATTCCAAGCAGATAGAGGAGGAAAGAAGGCAAAGTCAGTGAGAACCCATGTAATTATTGAAGGAGAAAGACACCCCTGGTGGTGCCCGCTGGAATTTTGCCAGTAGGCCATGACCTCGTGGTGATACACAGATTAATGGAGTTGGGTTATTTTAGGATATAAGAGCTAGCTAGAAATATGCTTAAGGTATTGGTCAAACAGTATTGAAAATAATATAGTTTCTATGTGATTATTTTGGGTCTGGGTGGCCAGGAACAAATGAACAACCTCTGCCTACAGGAATTGAGAGAGGGAAAAATGTAATTAGATTCTATTGTACGAAAAAAGTTATTTTCAATTAAAATAATATAAAAACCCCAAAACAGTATTGTTAAATTTTTTAAAAGTTTCCCTCTTATAACTACATATACATATAAACATATGTTAACTATAAACACATGCATGGTTTAATATATTAAAATAGTTTTCTTGTATTAATAAATTAATGTTTCTACATGATGCTAAGAAATATGCTGATAAACAAATTTTCTTATGTTGGATTACAGATATCCACCTGTAGTGTAAGTGCCTAAGCAGAGCACAACAGACTAGAGTTGACATTATTCAAAATCTATGCTCTTCCAAGCCCTGGACTCCCTTTTTGTCAAGCTCTGGACTCCCTTTTTGTCAAGCTCTGGACTCCCTTTTTGTCCCTTCTTGCTATTAACTCTTTCCATGTTACCGTCCTTTAAGTACCAATGTGGCTACTGATAACTTCTTGTTAAACTAATGCTGTTATTTGGGTTTTTATTTCAAACTGCATTCAGTACACATAGTTCAGTTCTCTACCGCCCATGCTCTGTGGTTCTTCCTTTTAGAAGCAAAGTGGTACAGTTTAGGGGATTTTAAATGTCTTCATCTGGAGGAAATGTGAGGTAAGACATACTAGGGAGATCCAGGAAGTTTTTCTCAGCTTCCTTTCTCTTGTTTATCCCTGAATTTTAGGTTCTTCACCTTCAGTTTCTGACAGGTTGAAAATGACAGGTTGAAAATATTAGGATTGGGAAAGTCCCAAGAGAAATAAGGCACCAGTTGGAGGCATCACCAGGATATCTGAATCTTACAGCTTATCCTGTCCTTCTCTCTTTTCTGACAACCTAGAATGAGAAATGAGAGTGCCAACCTTGTCAGCAAAGTGAAGAACTGAGGAGGTTGCTGAATTGGAGCAAGGGTTATGTGCCTGGGTACAGGTCCAGATTTTATAGTAAGCTAAGACCAACTTAGACTTTTGATATCTGTCTCCTCCATTTTCCAGTTCCCTAAATTTTTATGAAAAGCAATGTCTGTTTTCTCAAAAAATGAAAGAAATAAGAATGGAAGAAAGGAAGAAGGAAAGAAAGAAGAGTAGATCCAGACAAACCTGTTGACTGAAATATTCTTTAGTGAATTCAGCAAAAATTTAACCTGTATACCTCTATTTTTTGCCTATTACTTCCACATTCTGATCTAGAGATGACGAGGCTTTTGGCAGGTGGCTACCGTGACAGTTTTTAATCTTCTGTCAGTTTTTAGGCTGCTATTTCATGATTATTTTATTCACCTGCAATTCACCCTCTTATCTAAATTTCCATTTCTTTCCATGTTTTCAAAGTATGTTTTGCCGGAAAAGTGCTGGTGAGAAATCTTGCAAACACTCAGCGAGCGTATGGTTCTCTACCAGAAAACTCTTCTGATGTTTTGTGCGCCCATCTCCCTTAGCAGACCTCTCAGCAGCAGCAAGCTGACGAAAGAGAGAGCAAGAGAGTTAATATAAGATAAAAATAGTAGCTCTGGTCCATGCTGCAACTCAAGATCAGTTACTGCGTGAAGTCATCTTGTCCCTCCATCATTTGCAACGGTTCCTTAATTGTTTTTGAAAAATGATCTTGACATTTTAAGCAGTTACAGATAAGTTATTTTGTAGCACAAACCTCAAATCAGGTATGTCTGATATGTCATTGTGATTAGATTTTAGTCACACATTTTCCTTGGGAAGGGATAGCACAGCAGGATAATGTCTTGCTAAGCTTGTCAGCAGGTGTATGATGTTAATTGGTTTCACTGCAGATGATGTTGTTATTCTTCTTGTTAAAGTGTTTTCTGATAGATTGTTCTATTGTAAAATTACAATTTCTGTTTGTGCACTTTGTAGAGAATACACTGAGTCTATGTAAATATCCTATTTGACATCAAATTTTCACTTGCTGATTTTAGTACTCAGACTGATAAATTGGAATGAGAATTACTAACTGGATAACATTGTGATGTTCATTCTTGACTTGAAAAACATACCAAATGTATCTTAGACAGTGTCCTTTGTTTTCTGACATAAACAAATGACACATTTAGAATTAACTTAAAAGTACATAATTACCAATTAAAAGAGGCAAGCAGATCAATAATGGAAGACAATGAGGAATTCTACCTGAATAGGGTTTTCTGGAGAGGGGTTTGTACTGCAATGATAGATATGCCATGTGTGCTAGTTGAATGATTTAGCCAGATGGATGATATTTCAAACAGTTTGAATATAGGTCTTTATAAGCTGAAGAAAATAGAATCAAGCAATGCTGAATGAGGGAATTGTAGGTGGGGCTGGCAATGAGGTGCTCTGTCCCTGGTGAGTCCAAAGGGATTTGAGACTACACTCGCCACTGACCAGCAGGGTGATCTTAAATTTGCTGTTCTCTAGAACTTCACAGCTTTAGCCCTGGATATTATGGTTAATTTACTCTCTTTGTACTAAATAAACCAAACCCCACAGAGCTTGGTTAAAAAGCACAATAATCATTGTGAGACAAAATATTTATCTTTTTTCACTACACCAAGACTTGGGACACAGAAGAAACTGTAGTATTTGACTTTATTTTGGAATGGGGAACATAGTGTCAAAACTCCTCCCATCAGCTCACTTCCACTCGGTACAGACTACTTTCATGTTTCATTTAGCCGCCCTGGGATGCTTTTGGTCCTTTTGTATATATGAAGCAGAGTTATCTTTCAATAATGAAAAATGTTCATATATTTAACTTTTAGCCATTTTTGATTAAATAATGAGAATATTTGATTAAATACCTCATCCAACTGGATGAGACCATCTGTGATCTGTGCCTATTTTCCTCTTCATGAGACTCCTGTTCTTCTCTCAGATGTACTTTAGATGTATTTCTTTTCTCTAGTTCCAGAATATGTACTCCCACCCCTAAAATGTAAGTTCACTGTCACACTGCAAATATGACCTCATTTGGAAAAAAAAAAAGTTTTGTTTTGGTAAATGTAGATATCGATAGCAATATGAAATTGTCCTTGTGTGGACCCTATGGCAGCTTACAGTTTCAGAGGTTCAGTCCATTATCGTGATGACAAGGAGTATGGTGGCATGAGGGGAGACATGGTGCTGGAGCCAAGAGTACTACATCTTGAGGCAACAGGAAGTCAACTGAGGGAAACTTAAGTAAGAGACATCAAAGCCCACCCCAACAGTGACGCACTTCCTCCAACAAGGCCACACCTTCTAACAGTGCCACGTTCTTTGGGGGGCATTTTCTTTCAAATCACTACAGCATTTGTTACCAGAGTTCAGAGAAATGAGCAGAGGTCAGATTCATTGTTTTGCCTCAGGGGAAAAGCATGCTAAGATCCTCCTTAGCACCAGTGACATGCTTTCTTCTTTGGCTGCCTTGTTCCCTTTGGGGAAGTCTACCTGTAATAATGAGGGCCCTGCTTGTTGGGGTTTCTGTCCCACCCAGTACCCCACAGCCGGCAACCAAAGAAAATCACACAGACGTCTCCATAAGATTATAAACTGATTGGCCCATTAGCTCAGGCTTCTTACTAGCTCTTATAACATATTAACCCATTGTTCTTATCTATGTTAGCCATATGGCTCGGTACCTTTCTCACCACATGTTGCCTCTTTGGTGGTCTATACAGGAATGCCAAGGGAGCTTCCTGCTTCCCAGAATTCTCCTGTTTTTCACCTCTACTTCCTGTCTGGTTTTCCCACCTATACTCCCTGCCTGGCCAATCAGCATTTATTTAAAACATGATTGACAGAATACAGACAATTCTTCCGCACCACTTCCACCTGACTCCTGAGGCTGCCACCTCTTTGTCTTGTACTTCCATGGAATGGTATAGATTCCCCATTACAGAACTCAAACATTTATTTCTGTGTAATTAGCACAATATATTGTAATTATTCTTTGAAACACATATTATTTCCAGCCACAAGAATCAAACACAAGTCCTTATACACACTAGGCAAGATGTCTCCTATTGAACTCTTCCCTAGACCTGCAATTATTCTTTTCTGCTGTATTTTTTAGATTATAAGTTGTAACAGGGTGTGCATCCTCCACTTTTCTGTGTCCTAGAAAATCTAGTGAGGTGCTGGCAAGGTGGCAATAGTATAGTTGTTACTTCACAGAGAAGAGGACACAGCCTTTGAAAAATTAGCAGGATTTCAGTGGCAGGGGAAGGACCAAGCATATTTTAAGCAGAGGTATTAGACATTGCAAAAGCTGCCTGGAATGGATGCAGGTGGCCCCACAGGGGAGTGAGCTTAGTGTAAAATAAATTGTTTGGAGAGTCACAGGGGAAAATAAGAAAGAAAATGTTCATTTGGGTCAGATGATGAAATGCCGTGCCGAAGCTGAAACAGTTTATCTCTTAGACCAAGATTTAAAGTTGGAATGCCTGTGGGTAATGTTAAAAAGTGAAGTGCACAAGGTGAAGGATTTCACCCTCTCTTTAATTTGACCCTGAAGAACAAATGCTCCAGCCCTATCCTAAATATCATCAGCTTGGGAGGATAAAAGAGAGTGGTGGCAAGCACAGCAAACACAGAGCACGTGTTCTCTTTATAGTCAGTGCCTTGGAAATGTGGGAATGTAGGAACGGGGATGTTGTATATTTTACTCTTTTTCAACAGAATTCATAGTTCTAAACTTCTATGTCCAAAAGCTTGGTTTATAAATGTTGGCAATTGCTTCAAGTATTTCTGGATGTAAATATCAGTAATTTAAAGACATAACAAAATATATGTAATTCTGTGTCACTTAAAGGGTACAAAACTGTGACCCGTTTCAAACAACTGGAAAAATAAGTGTCTGAGGGAAAAAAGGTCAAGATTCATTATCTTGGTCTGCCTATGTATGGTGGTTGGAATAAGAATAGCCCCCCCCATAGGCTCAATATTTGAATGCTTATTCCCCAGGGAGTGGCACTGTGTGATAGGATTACAAGGTGTAGCCTTGTCTGAGGAAGCATGTTACTGGCAGGTAGGATTTGAGGTTTCAGAAGCCTATGCCTTGCCTATTGTCTCTCTAGAGCCTACAAATCTGGATGTAGAAATCTCAACTACTTCTTCAGCACTGTGTCTGCCTATGTGTATCCATGCTGCCACCCATAATAACAATACATTAAATATCTGAAACTGTAAGCCAGCTGTGGTAGTTTGACTGTAAGTGGCCCCTATAAGCTCATAGGGAGGTGTCGCTTTCTTGGAGTAGGTGTGCTTTTGTTGGAGGAAATGTGTCACTGTAAGGAAGGGCTTTGAGGTTTCCTATGTTCAAGATACTGCCCAGTGTCTGAGACCATTTCCTGTTGCCTGCAAGATGCAGGACTCTCAGTTGCTTCTCTAACAACGTGTCTAACTGCATGCCACCATGTCCCACCATGTGTCAGGGGCCCACAAAATGAATCCACTCCACCTTGACTAAAGTCAGAGAGTTTAGACCTAATTCTTGCTCCATTCAAGGTTATACAACAGGATGCATGACCTGAGGTGTGATTACAGGATGATCTGCCTGGACAAAAGAATATTTTCATCTAGGGTGTAGCTATTTGATGTTTGGAGATGTGTAGAGGAAATTACTTTGTTCTTTAGACCATGAAAAGGAAGTCGTTTTACCTTCCCCTGTGGCACCTGCACCACCTGGAACCATGATCAGGCAAGAGTCTTGGGATTAAAAAATGCACAGAGACATGGGTCACTCTTGAAACAAGGATGCCGATTTTATTGTGTCCCAGGGCATCTTATACAGTGTTCTCCTTGACTAATGGCCACACCCTAGCTCTTGGGACTTTTTAGCTGTCAGCCAAACCAAAACCGCCACCCTGTATCAGGAACTCATAGAGCAGCTGCAAGCATAGGAAAACAAGTTGTTTTACTCTTGCAAGGGGTCATAGAAGGTTTAGGGTCTGAGGGTCTGTAGTCCCCATCATTTTCTCTGTCAAGGTCTAACCACAACATAAATTATCTCTCAGGACTGGTGTGGAGGTGCGGGAATAATTGAGACACAGTTCACACAGCAATATTGGAAGGGAGTCTCAGGGTACATTTAAGTCCCGAATATCACCAGCGTTTACTCTCAAAATAGCTTTTATATCCAAAGGTAAACTGAGGGAGAAGTTCATTAGCATTCTGTTTCTAGGATAGCAGGACTAAAGTCATGCCTGCAACTATGGCTGCTCTGTTCCTGTAGCTTAGATTAACACTGCTTCCTAGGTGATCTCCATAATACATAATTACAAGGACGGGAGCAGGACAACATTAGCATATTCTGACCCTGGCAACAGCCTGTCTGTAAGTGCTAAGTGACCACCTCAGGTGCAACCTATGGCTTGAGAGCCTGGAAGCCATACAATGTAGAAATATGTGGCCTGTATAATATTGTCCCCACCCCCCTTTTTGGACTGGGGTATATAAGAACTTTGAATAATAAGTTTGAGGCAGATCACAGTATTCACTGGATGTCTCCAAATCTATCTGTTGTCTCTTATCTATTTCTTTCCTCAATCTATAATCCCCTCTTCTCAAATATATGGACCTGTCAGGCTAGACCTGACAGATGTCACCTGAATGTGGGGCCTGAGAACTGGGGTTCACAACAACCATGATGCTAATGGACTAAACCTCTGAACTATAAGTGAGCCACCCTAATTAAATGTTTTCTTTATAAGAGTTACCATGGTTATGGTGTCTCGTCATAGCAATAGAATAGTAACCAATACACTTAGGTACTGATGAAAGCATTGAAAAATTGTACTTAGCATCTACTGATTACAATATAGTAGGTAGGACAGTTTGCTCTCAATGAGAAAATACTTGAGAGCTATGTCCAGTTCTAGGCAAATAAGGCTGTCATCAGTTTTGGTGGTTTTCTAGACGAGAAATACTCTAGTTATTTGTATGAATTATCTATTAATAAAAATGAGGTAATATTAACTTTATATTCACAAATTAAGAAACTTACACACTGAGGACATACTAATGCCAACTGCTTTTCCAAGCCCATGGGGGTGCACAGAGGGACACATGGTAAATATCTCTGCTCTCAGAAAACGTTCATTCAGTACTACTGTTTCAAATGGATGAAATCATCTTCCCTGTGTCTTGTGTCACACAGTCACATGCTTCAACGTGGTGTTGGTCCTCTTGATTGTTCTCGTTTGGAAGGATAATTACATTCTGTTGGCCTTTCATTAGCTTTCTCTAATGGTGTCCTTGGCTCTTGTGCTCCATTCATTAGCTAGTGTTAATTAGAATTCTAGGAATATACTTGAAATGCCATACCTTAATTTTACAAATAAAATTATTGCCTTCACATTATCACATTAGACAATATACATACTTTATGAATATATTCTAGGAGGTAGCATATAGGAATATATGACTGTTAGAAATTTTGGGTTCTTTTTGTGAACCATTAATGTCAAATTAACTTTACTTATAATGTTTTTAAATTAAAAGCCTGATTAGTTGATATTTCTTTATTAGGTGTAAAGTGGGTCAGAAACCAAAGGAAGGAGATGATAAGAAGTAATTACTGCTGGAAGAATAGAGACAAAGGAGTGAACATGAAAGTCGATCCAAAATAAACCTCATGAAACTACAAGATACACACATAATCAAGGCATACTGCAGAGGTGAAATGTGAATAAGTAAAAGGCAGTTTGGACAGATTGGACCAAAAGGGCAGAGTGAAAATCTCCATCGGGTTCTCTGTAGCATTACTTCTGGCATTGGGGCTGGGAAAGACACAGGGCTCAAAAGAGGCTATCTAGACCTAAGTGTGTTGGCAACAAAATAAAGGATTCTTTATTGAGTTCCATAGTCCACTTTCAAACTGATTTAGTTGTTTTCTTGTTGTTTAGATTGTTTTTTGTTCCTTTCCTAGCCTAGACACTAGCCATGTGTCAGCAGTATTACCGAGCTTGCCTTTTGGTTTTCTGTTTCTTTTGTTTTAAAGATCTTCCTTTCCTGTGCACTATCAGATGACAGTATAAATGTGGATTTTTGCAATTACTGTTTACACTTTTGGTGTAGGAGGGTCCTTCTGTATTTGGATTGCTTTCATTGGCCAATAAAGAAACTGCCTTGGCCTTTTTATAGGGCATCCCCTTAGGTGGATGGAATAGACAAGACATAAGGCTGGGAGGAAGAGAAGTGTGAGAGCCTGCCATGAAATCGCTAGAGTAAGACATGCTGAATCTTTCCCGGTAAGAGCACTACCTCGTGGTGACTTACAGACTATTAAAAATGGGTTGAAGCCGGGCGGTGGTGGCGCACGCCTTTAATCCCAGCACTCGGGAGGCAGAGGCAGGTGGATCTTTGTGAGTTCGAGACCAGCCTGGTCTACAAGAGCTAGTTCCAGTGCAGGCTCCAAAGCCACAGAGAAACCCTGTCTCGAAAAACCAAAAAAAAAAAAAAAAAAGGTTGAAATAAGATGTAAGAGTTAGTCAATAGAGGCTAGAACTAATGGCCAGGCAGTGTGTTAAATGAATCCAGTTTGTGTGTAATTATTCCAGTAATAAGCTAGCCAGGGCCAAAAGCAGGCCCACGGCTGAGAGCCGGGTGCCAGGAATGCGGCCCGCTCCTCGGTGGGGACACAGCCACTCCTTATTACTACAATACTTATATCGATAGCCTACTATTTTAATTATTGCTATTTTATAAGCCTCATTAGTTTGTAATGTCAGTTCAATTTTCTTCCCATTCTCCTTTCCTTTTCTTCCTTTCTCTCATGTTTTCTCTTTACTTTTCCTTTCTTTCATTTCTATTCTCCCTTCTGTACGATAGTCTTGGGTATTACTGGCTCATTGCATTTCTACAGAAATTTTGGAACCTGTTTACCAATTTCCACAACAATTTTGAAAAATTTATTAATATTGAATAGAATCAGTAGAATAATTTGAGAAAAACTGACCTCATTGTAAAATCAGGTCTTTTGGATATTGAATGTTTTTAAACTTTTCTTGTATGTATTCAGTTTAGTTAGTTATAATTTTCATTTTGCTTGTGTGTCATTATGATGTGTGCATATGTATATGCAATTGTATGAGTGAGAGGATTCACATGCCATGGTATGCTAGTGGCGGTCTGAGGACGACCTCCACCACTGTTGCTCCTTGACTTCCACCTCGATTGAGGAAGTATAGCTGGCCTATGAGCTTTCGGATTTTCCTGTTTTTCCATAGGTACAGACTCTCAAGCTTCCTCACCTGGTTTCCAGTGGGTTCTGGGAATCAGAACTCAGGACCTCCGGCATGTACTTCAACTGTTTTACCATTGAGCCATCTCCCTAGCCTTTTGTTTTTTTGAGACAAGGTCTCACTCTGTATTTAGCCCAGGCCAGCCTTGTTCTCACTATACAGCACAGATTAACCTCAACTTCAAGGCAATTCTCCTGCCTTAGCCTCATGAGTGCTGAGATTACAAATGTGAGCCGTACATACATGTCTTATAGTTTTCTTGATAGAGATTTTGGTCTGGTGTGCTGACATGTGCCTTTAATCACAGCATTCAGGAGGCAGAAACAGGCAGATCTCTGTGAGTTAGAAGCCAGCCTGGTGTAGAGAATGCTAGAGAGTGCATTCCAGGACATCCAGGGCTATTTAGGAAGACACTGCCTCCCTAAACCAAAATCAGAAACAAAAAAAAAGGAAGAAAAGAGGCAAAACAGAAAAGAAAGAACTTTTGTTTTATTAATTTTTAGCTATTTTTGATGTCATTGTAATTAATTTTTAAGCATTCAATAAACCATGATTTAAAACTAAACCTACTTTTAACATTTATTTTTTTCTCTTAAAATCTTATTTCATTATCTTTTCATTACTTATGGATATTACCTATCTATTGTCTTTACTGGGTAGATGTTACATTCCTTACATTATTACCAAAAGAGAATAAATATATTTTATTTGTTAATTCAAGTATTTCAGCATTTAAAATAGTACCCCATGCTTGGTGTCAGTTAAGTATTATTTAAATTTTAACTTCTTCTAGAAGTGGCATTTTATTTTTTATTTTCCCTAAGTGTATATCTAATGATGGTGGTCATTACCAATCCATATGTGAAAATTCAAGGCATCCTGTAAAAATCTCAAATATACTTTCTTGGTTGCTAGGTTCATTTAAATGATTCATTCTATGAATATCCTTTTTGTCTGAAGTTTCCGGTAATTCAACAATGGTGAATATTTCAAACCGTCTGCACACATTGCTTAAATGTTCTTGGTAGAATAAAAATGATGATTGAGTTTCATACTGTTCAATCCACAGAAGAACTACCATAAACTGTAGGGACTATTGCTGCATTGCTGTCCTGGCCCTTGCTTGTGAGAATCTCAGGAATATTTGGATGCAAACCCTGTCTCAAACTACATATCTGCATTTTCTCCTTTTGTTGATAGCATATTGAAACACATAAGTCATCAGAGTTACTGATCTTAGCAAATTCAAGTTTTTAGAAAAAAATTTAGATATGTTGAATTTTCTATTTATATCATTTGTGAAAAGTGATAGTTTTCATTTTCTGTTACTTTAAAAAAAACCTTTCTATATCATTTTGCCTTACTGTATTGGCTAAGATTTCTATCACATTGTTGAAGTGGTAATAGTAAATTTGTTTGATTTACTTTTCATCTCCCTGAGGAGGCCTCTGATTACATATGACCTTTGTTTAGTATTTTATTATTAATATTCATATTATTTTGCTAAGTATTATTTATAAAGATTGAGAATTTAATGTTGGGCATTTCTTTGCCTTATTAATGTGTTAAATTATAGTCATTAATTTAAAATAATAAGTAAAATTTTGCTTGCTTTTGATGTCTTACAGTTCCGGATATCACTATTTGGAACCACTAAACTTTTGGTAAAAAAAAGTTTTTCTTCATGAGGTACATCTACCCTTTGAGACCTATTTTATTTTGTGTGAGTGTGGATGTGCTTGTGTGTGTATTACTCTTTCTCTCTGTCTCTGTCTGTCTGTCTGTTTCTCTCTTTCTCTGTGTCTGTGTATGTATAGGTATGTGTGAGTATGGGCACATGCTGAGGTGAGAAGTTGACTTTCAGGAGCTGGAACAGGATTTGGGAGAAATTTAGAGACTAAACTAGAGCCATCAGACTTCACCACACTTTTACACATTGAGCCATCTTGCCAACCCAACTGATATTTAAATTTATTTTCCTTTTAATGTTGTGTGTAGTAAGGAGGCCGCTTGTTGGTTTCTGGCTGCTTAGCCTGGGTAAAGTTTGTCTGACTCCAGCAGGGCTACATGGCTTCTCTCTTACTCCACCCTTCTTTCTCCCAGCCGTCAGTTCAGTTTTCTTCACCTAACTCTGTTCCCCTATAGCTCTGCTATAGGCCCAAAGCAGTTTTTTTTTAATTAAGCAATGATATTAACAGCACACAGAGTGGGAATCCCATATCAGTTGGGAAAGTACATGCTAGGAAAGTAATGCTAAGAAGCAGAAAGAGAGAAGCAGAAAGCACAGCTAAAGTTTACCTTGTAACAAAGTGAAGGAGGGTTTGCCACACAGGTTTCAGTACTTTATTTTAAGAACTGTGTAGGGAGCTACACAGGGACATAGTTACTCCCCATCCTTTTGGTAAGGTAGAACCCATTCCCTCTTCTGGTTACACATAAGCCATCAGTGGTCCCCCTGTGTCTTCTAAACGGAAAGAAATGTGAGGCTTGTTGCCAAGGAGACAAAGCTCCCCTAGCTGTAAGCGTCCCCCTTTCCGTCCACACTGTCTAGCCATATTGGGACTACATGGGTCACATCCCAATCACTCTGCATGCTTCTCCTTTAATCCTTATATAGCTAGATTGGTTAAAAGAAACTGAAGTTTCTACATATTTAGATTTAATGTACATATACTCAAAATAAAATTGTGCTATATTATGATTTTTTAGTATTTAAATCTCTGAGCCATTTACTAGGATTTAAAAAAGTTATTCTTAGAAGCAATCTTGTTTTACTCAAAGTTTGAACGTTTTTCAAAAATCTTCAGTACATGGTAGAACTTTTTAATTACTAGAAGTGGATGTGCCATCCATATGTCAAACTTTTCTGTGCCTCATGTGTCATTCCTACACAAAACTGTAGTGATATTGCCAATCAAGGTGACAGGTGAACTTCCTGAGGCATGTATGCTATGTCCACTTCCTCTGTGAGATGCAGAATTACCACCTCTTATCTGCTGCAAGAGGAGCTGCAAAGCAAAGCTGAGGACCAGCAGGCTTGGCATGAATGGCATCCCAAATCCCCGGTGGCCACCATTCTACTCGCTGTCCCTGTGAATGTGTTACCTCACAGGAGTGGATTTGTAGATCATTTCCACTTCTGGGACTGGTTTGTTGTACACCTTTCCAAGTGCCAAATGAAAATATTTAAGTTAAATATTAATAAATCAGTAATTTTATTTTTTATTACTGGTTATGTAATTGAAAGTTGAATATGCCTTTCTTCTTCAGCCACATAGATTCTTACATTCTCTAAAATGGATAAGCTACAACTAGGACATTTTAACAAAGGTATGTTTAAATTACTTTATTTGATATGGAGTTGACTTTCATATATTATATAAGATTTTGTGCAGTGTTTTTTTTTCTTTTTAAACAAGCACCAGTTTTCCTACCTGTTAAATAACTTCTTCTTTTACTACTTATAGTGCCTCTTCCATATGCTCCCTTTATGCATATTTTACATTTTATTCCATTGGTTTATTCATGTATTTCTGCACCAAGGCTGCATTGTCTTAAAATGAATCATCATGCATTTATGTGAAATTCATTTATTAGGCTTCTGAAAACTTCCACGTACAATTTGGTTACGGTTGTTGCTTTTTTCTTTTTGACTGTAGACACAATGTGAGCAACTTCATCAAGCTGCCACTGCTGTTGTGGCTTCTTCACAAAGATGGACTATAGCCTGATACTGTAACTAAAAATTAAACCATTCCACTGGGCGGTGGTGTTGCATGCCTTTAATCGCAGCTCTTAGAAGGCAGAGAGAGGTGGATCTCTGTGAGTTCGACAAGAGCTAGTTCCCGTTGCCCAGGCTCCAACTCTACAGGAGCTACAGGCTCTGTAGCTCCAAAGCTACAGAGAAACCCTGCCTCAAAAAACAAAAGCAAACAAATGAACAAACAATTTCTTCTTAAGTTTATTGGGAGGGCACAGTTATCACTGTGTTAGGGAAAGAAACTAAGACAGTATGATGCAAGGATTCAGGTCACAACAGATATTATGTAGGTTCTTTTTGTGTAGGTTTTGTTTTTTCCTTTACTCTGTATTCTGGACTGACCCGGAACTCAATTTGTATCTCAGATTGTCTTTGTACTCTCAGCAATCCTCCTGACTTAGCCTCCTGTGTGTTGGATAGGTATGTGCCATCATTCTTAGCTAATGGATTTTTGTTAAAATTCCTAGATTGGTTATAGTTTTTACTGTAATAGTGACTATCCAGTTTTAAATTTCATTTTATTCCTGATTACTGTGGTGCTCTGAAGATTGACATCCATTATGTTTTCTATTCCTTCTGTATTATATCTTTGAATATATTATAACTGGTCATGGTTTTGAAGACTTAATTGACTAAATAAAAGAACTGAATCATTCCCAAGAACTCAAAGCCTGGTTTGTTCTGGACTTTTCCTTTTCATTTATCACATGCTTTCCACGTACGATTGGTTCCAACCAATAGCTCTGTGTAGCTTAGGTCATTTTCATCTTATTGCTGCTTATTACTCATCTTTTGTTCCTTTCTATAGAGTATTTCTATAGACCAGTGGAAGGTGAGTATATCTGAACTCACCAAGCACAATAGGTAACTCCGAAGTGATGGAGGAAATGTTAAGGTGAATTCTGTGGCTACAGTTGGTTGGGTAGCAGTTATCTACACTGGATAGTAATTTAACAAATCCCATGATCTACAGATTGAGCCAACCCAGTTGGAGATCCAAGAAAACCAATGACATAGCTCCATTCTGAAAGCTAGAGAGCAAAGACCCAAGAGGAATTGATGTTTTATTTCTCATTCAATGACGGAAAAAAAAGCAGCATTCTAGTTTAGAACAGCCAGGCAGGAGAGATTCTCCCTTACTTGGGGAAGGTTTACCTAATTGGTGACATCTATCTAGAATAGGAAGGGCAGCATCTATTTAGTCTTCCAATTTAATCATTACTCTCCTCCAGAATAACATCACAGAAACATAAAAAAACTTTTGTGCCAATATCTGGGTATCCTTTGGTCCATGTGAGTCGACATATTGAAACCATCTATACTTTGCCTTAGCTATTGCATCTACTTCATGGACCAGCTATAAATTACCCATACTCTGTCCTTGCCTGAGGATCTGGTTTTCATGTAGGAGTTCAGCTGAGATGCTCAAGTAGTGTTTGGTATGCAAAGAAAAATTTGACTATGCAGATGTTGATGCTGCTCCACTGTAAGAGGTATTTATGATTGTTGTAATTACTCACTGAGATACTGAGCAGTGATAAAATATGTTGTACATAAATATTCATTTTCTATAGCTCTTTGAAGATTCTTTAAAATGCAAAATTTCTTTACATAAGATCTTGTCATTTTTCTAAGCATAAAAGTGGATGCTCGTTTGAACCCATGAACACTTTTACAAAAATAGAATAGCACTCCAAATAATTTACAATTTCTGTAATCACTGCATTGCAAAGCAAGGAAATCAGAGAAGTTGTTGAGTTGTGAGAAGGGGAGAGCTATATATCAGATTCATTGCTTTAATTTGACAGGCTGAGTTTAGCTGAATTTATTCTCAGGACAGCTGTACATTGCTATGGTGCTAATAAAACCCATAATTACTATTAATGGCTTCAGCAGTCAAATTTGCTTTTATTTATTGAATAAAAGAAAACTATTAAAATCTTTCAAAAACTCAACTTTGTTATTTTTTAATATTAATTTTTAAAATGTTGTGTTTAACAAACTTGTATAGGAAAATAATTTATTTTCCCTTAGTAACACTGACTGCACAGATATTTTCTTTTTAATGTTATTAAAAAAAAGATATATAATCTTTTGAGCCTGGATAGGCCTATTACACTTAAACTACAACAAGGGATACTTATTTTATAGTTGAAAACTGCAGTGTAGGTGAAAGGACTATATTTCATTCTTGCATATACTTGACCTTTTGAGGGTCCTATCACTTGGAAAAACTTTTAGCTCTTAGTGATGCTGACAGTTCATTGTGTAGCTGACTCTTGTGAGATGCAGCACATCATTGACTCTAGTTAACCTATGATATTTCCTGTAAATCACACAGTGTTATTTTCTGATGGTTGAAGGCAATTCATTTCTACTTCTAGATTTCTGGTCTGCCCAATCAGGCTTAGAGAATGGTACATTAAATGAAAAGAAAGCTGTGATGTTTGAATAAAACTTACAATGGAAGCTTCTGAACATATTCTGTACAAACTGCTATTGTCAATTTGACACAACCTAAGTCACCTAGGAAGAACAAACCTCAATTTAAGTATTGCCTTCATTACAGTGGCCTGGAGGCACATCTGTGGGATATTTTCTTGATTGTAAATTGGTGTAGGAAGGTCCAGCCCACTGTGAGTGGTACCATCCATAGGTGAATGGTCATGGGCTTGGAAAGCTAGCTAAGAATCAGCCAGATTGAGCCAGTAAGAATTTCTCTATGCTCTCTGCCTCACTTCCTGCTCTGACTGCATAAGTTTCATTTGGTCAGAGTATTTGTCACTGTAACAGAAAGGAAACTAGGACAGATGTTGACTGACGTGGCACTAGATGAAAATCTAGGTGAGTCTCATTGAAGCTAGCAAATTTTAAATCTAATTTAGATTAAACAAAAAGTAAAAGCAAATATCATTATGGGACTTCTTTGGCAGTGGATTGCATCAACATGAGGCTGGATATCTTCTTCCTAGCCCCTGGCCATCAGAAAGTCATTGAACTAGACAATTACGCAAGCTTCATGCTCTCTAGAAGTGCATGGTCATAGAACCTTTAGGTGTTCTGGGGACAAAGAGCAAGGGTACTTTGCTCCAGATAAGCAGCATGAATGACAAGCTGCATCTTCCATGAAGGCAAATGTCTTGACCCATAGCAGAATGCACCTGTTGTTTAGTAAGGGGCATCCTAGTTCCAGACTACAGAGAAGTGGAGAGAGGAAACACAAGTTGATTGAGATTCACTGTGGATGCCAATCTGCGAGTTATCAACTTGGTTATTTTTTTTTAAAGGAGAAAAGAATATTCCTGGACTGACAGATACTATGGTGTTTGGAAGTTGGGGCCTAAAAGAACTGGTAGAACCCACAAACTCTTCTGTCTCTTTAAAGAATCTTGTGTTCATTAACATGTTCCCAGAAAGCCCTTCAACAAAGAAAGTAAGACACCCAGGACCAAAGCACCCATTCCAGCACCTTATTAAGCCACACATCCTGCAACACAAATGCTGGTGTATTTCTCCGAAGAAACAATGCACTAAGAAAAACAAGGATGAAGCTTCAGAATATGCTAAACTTTTGCCTAAGAGAATGAAGGAAGCTAAAGAAAAATGGCAGGAGCTGATTGCTGAAAGACGTAGGCTGCCTTTGCTGTATGTTTCTACTTTTGAGTCTGAATACTGTTGTAAGTGGTGGGAGCAGTGGGCTGTGTCCTGCCCAGCTCCTGGCCAGAATACACAAATCACACACAAACTGGATTCATTTAAATTCTGCCTGGCCCATTATCACTAGCCTTTCCTTGGCTAGCTCTCACATCTAAACTAACCCATTATAAAAGTCTGTATGTCACCACGAGGTGGCGACTTACTGGAAAAGTCTAACCTGTATCCATCTATGGTGGGAGCCTCATGGCGACTGGCATACTTCCTTTTTCTGGCATCGCCTTCCATTCTGTCTACTCCGCCCACCTAAGGGTTGTGTCCTATCTTACAGGCCAGGCATCCTTTTCATTTAACCAATCAAAGCACAGAAATACAGAAGAACCCTCCTACTCCAGAATACAATCAAAACTAAGTCTTTAGGCGGAAGAAATAAATGACCAGCCCTTGAAAGTAAAACAAAACAGAACAACTGTAAAAGCGGTGGTGCTCCAAAGATATGTGACATTGATGTGAAGCTGACACACTGTTGTTTTTTTTTTTAAACAAAATCTCAGTCCTTCACTTTTATCAATAAAGACTCAGGATGTAGATACTGGGTGGAAGCATGATAGCTCAGAGAGGCACAGAAAGTACCCAGCTGACCTTCCTCCTCTGCCAGTGTCCCAGAAGCCTTCTCTCTCCTACCATCTTAAACAATTCTACTAAATCTCAAAGTCCCCCCTTCTACTTCCTGTGCATCTCTATCTGTCCTCCTGGCTCCCTCTTACTCTCTGTTTCTTTTCCTCTTCACTTCCTGTCAACTGGTTGCTTGCTTTGCCTCTCAACCAATGATTGACTTCATTTAATCCTGTTTACAATGAGCAGAAAGCTCTTGGATTAAAGGTGTGTGCTAGGGCTGAACCACTCTACAACTAGAAATAGGTCTTTCCAGTAAAGAATTCAATCTTGGGGTTCATAGTCTAATCAAATATCCTGCAACAATGTTATCTTTTTGTTTGTTGCTAGTGATGTATTTCATATGCTGCTTAATCTTGTTCAGAACTTTCATACTTACTATGAGAACTAGGTCTACAAATGAGGGACAGGTTAGTAGGAAGGACACAGAATCTGATATTCAATCTGTGTTAAATTTTCACCCTAAAATTTATCATCTATATGACTGTAAATGTATTACTTAATGTTTGTAAGTTTTAATTTTTCTCCTTCCCTTCACCCTCTCTCTATATAAACCCTAATTGTATGTGCTGTATATATAATAAAAACCTTCAAAATTCAAAGTAATATATGTAAAATAGTTGTCAAACACAATATACACACAAAGTTAGACTACACCATTGTAATAGTTGAGATAACCCTTTAGCAGTTTGTCAAAATGCATCAAAAGGCTTTCAGGTAACAACCAACTCTCACATATAGAACAAACTCTTTTGGTTCATGACATGGCGGTATCCTGTACATGTATTTTTATATTACTTTGCTCCTATTGTATCTACATTTTATTTCAATATTGAGGCCTTAGATTGATGTTTAATTTTATTGCTTTGTTTTGACAGAATGCTCCTTCATTCTCCAGTGCAAATTTTTATTAACTGGTCTGCAGGAGACAGGGTACTCTCTCTTTTTCTCTCAGAACTGTTTTATTCGTGGCAATTGAAATTCTCAGGATGGAATTTCATTAGAAATGATTGTCCTGACTCTTATTTTCTGCAAACAGCACAAGATGGGGGAAGATACTTCAGATATGATGTGAAAATGTTTCTCAGTGATTTACTCACAGGCACTGAAGGCAGTGAACAACCTGTATAGGGTACTTTCTCCTTCATTGTATCCAAGCACCTTATGTATTTACCTCCCTCCCTCCTTCTTGCCTTCCTTCCTTCCTTCCTGAATGAATGAATGAATGAATGAATGAAAGAAATGAAAGAGAGGCTATGACTGCTGGTAGGTAGGGTTAGAGGAGAAGGTTTATTCTAGATCTGAGTAAGAAAACAGCAAGAGGCAGAGATATCTGGAAGAATCCAGAGAGCAGGGCCAGATTGAGCTGGCCACTTAAGGATAGGGGTAGGGAAGTAGGAGAGGCAAACCTGGGTGGCTAAGAGGCCAAAAGGTAAAAAAAAGGGTGTAGCCAAACCGGCTGCAATAGAATGTGGGGCACCAGCCTAATATCTGTGCTGGAGTTTAGGGTAGGGGTTGGGGGATGCCAGCCAAGAGGGCCCTGTAAGAGGTAGGGACTTTGGGATGCTGGGAGAACCTCTTAGCTAGCACCTGCTTTGATATGTTAATAGGCATTAACCATTTGTTAATCAGTTAGCCATTTCTCCCAGTTTGCAGATCTAACTCTTCTTTCCTTCCTCTCTCCCTCCCTCCTCTCCCCTCTCCCTCTTTCTTTCTTCTTTCCTATCTTTCACTTTCTTTTCTTCCTTCCTTCTCTCTGACATTTCCCCAACTCTCCCGCTTCTCTCTGGGTGCTAGGGATTAAACACTGGACCTGAACTTAGTGCATGCTAAGCAAGCCCTCTATTGCTATCCTAAAGCCATTGTGGTTTTTTTTTTATTG
>JAQHUG010000036.1:5835250-5846962 GCA_028555095.1 Dicrostonyx torquatus
GCGTTCAATTCTGGAGTCTGTAACTTCAGAATTATGTGTGCTAACTTCAGAGGTGTGTCCCCGAAATCACTGAGCCCATCATTTGTGCCCAGGGGTTTGCTATCAGGCTGGACGGAGAAACACAGACCTTCTCTCAGAAAGTCTCTGAGGGTGTGAGCCGGGTTTTACTTATTTTCTTTACCCATGCAGGTTTTTTCGCCTTGATCACAATGCTTACTTTACAGCAGATACATAATACTTATTTGATTAAAAAAAGCAAAGAAATATGTATTTATATGCACTTTATGGGAAGATACAGCTAATGATTAAAACGGGAGAATTTTCTTGCATGAAGATAGATTTTTTTTTTCTAAACTGCCAATGTGTCAGTCTTTATAATTCTTTCCTCAGTCACTGTAGCTCTGATCATGAATATAAACTGAATCGAGTAAATAGAAATGTTCTTAGAGAAACTGAAAGCCATTCACAGCTCAAACAGGGTTATATGAGAAAATAGTTCAATAAACAAAAATAGGAAAAGAAGGGTGTTACAAATCTTGATATTTGTACTTAGCATAAACTTTATTTACCTTATTTAAAACCTTTGGTCTGTGAAGAAATGACTGAGAATTGAATGAAGTTTTAGTTGTGGACTTCAATGGTGGTTCAGAAATCAAGGCTTGTTTTCCATAATTATGAGGAACACTTGGAGCAGTTTGGAAACTCCCGAGGTCATCACAATCTCATTATTTTCTGGTTTCTGTATCAGTGCAAAAGGCTTTGAGGTTTTCTACTGTGATGAAAATTGCCCCCATTTCTGTTAGTCTTCTGACTTTCTGTGTCCTATTTTCTGGTAGAGTCCCTTAGGTACATATTCTATTAAGAATAGGCCCTGCCCACTGTCCTCCTGTGTGTGTTCTTAGGACCTTATGATTTCCTAGATTCCTGATAGAGCAAGTTCGTCCTGGCCCAGGCAGGGATAATGGTTGAAGGTGGTTCTGCTTTTGAAGAGACTTGTGGGATTTTAGGCATATAGCAAATGCTGTAATGTCACTCCAACAACAGGGAAGGCTGACCATCCTTGTTTGCTGAATGTTTTATTTATTTTATTATTTATTTATTTTGGAGATAGTGTTTCTGGATAACCCTGGAACTTACTTTGTATACCATGCTGGCCTCATATTTAGAGATCAGCCTCTGCCTCTGGAGTGCTGGAATTAAAGATCTGGGCCACCACCACAACCTGACCTAAAGACATTGCATTTCTGATACGTTGTTTCAATGGTAGTTAGAACTGTCTTCTCGATGTTCACGCTGATTTTGGATAAAAGTTGTGACTTCCAGAAGGATCTATTTGCACAACCCATGTCTGACCAGTTCCATTCCCCCTGTATCAAATGCTTGAACAATCAAAAAAATACCTCTTTTATGGAATTTTAGAGATGGAGGGAGCATAGATTATGTAGTTCAGATTCCCATAAAACATAGACTTGGTCAAATTCTTCTTTGATAGCTTAATATCATTATATAATCAAAAATTAAATTATTTGGTCTTTAAGAAGTTTATACATGTAACAATGTAGTTTGCACGCTTAACTTTAGTACTTGTATACTTACATGTTGTTTGTTCCACTGACTTAGTCTTCATTCAACAGTGTAAACTAAAGTTTGTTTATCCTATAAAGTGGTGTATGGATGTAAGTTACTTTACATCACTATTAATACAAAATCAGGGTATAAACTCAAGGTTTATCATTTTCACCAGTTCTTCACCTCTCTACTCTTGAGTTATTAGAGACAGATTAATACTAATTTTGCAGCTTGTGTATGAGATTAAAGGATCCCAATTCTTATGTGTAGGAAGTAAATAACCTGGCTAAGATAATGGAGTTTTAGTTCAGGCTCAGAGAATAGGGTGTGTGTGTGTATGAATTTAAGTAATATTAGCATAATGTAGGCATTTTCCCTTCTTTTTATAATTAAAAATTGTAATTTGGATAGTAAATTACAGAAAGCAAATTTGGAGTAAATAGTGATATAATTCTTAAAAAAACCTTTGGTTGGCATTTTTTTTTTCTGTTTCCACAGTGCTTTATCTCTTCACTTTAACATGCCTCAGAAAGGACAGAAACACAAGAAACAAATGAAATTCAAGTGCCACGAAGACCTGTTAATGCCACTACCCATGCTAAGATTGGGGGAATGTTCCACTCCGTGAGGCTTATTGTACTTCTAAGCATTTCCCAGCCAGCTTCTTCAGATAAAGGTTTAACTATCCATTAATGTTATATATCCCATATTCAGTTTGGGATGAATTTTTATCTGGCCAATAACATCTATCTGTTAAAATAACAAATAGAAACAAAACTGAAAATAATTAATTAGTATTATTTTTGGATTTTGTGTGTAGAGGATTCAAGCAAACAAACAACAAATAAATAAAAAACCAAATAAAACCCCCACAACAAACAAACAAATAAAAACCCCCACATAAAACCAAAAGCTAATCCCTGTGCACTGGATTTCATTTTTTTATGCCTATAAGTGAAAGATTATGAAGAGATTTAAAAAATTATTTTTGGATATGTTTGTATTAGTCAGTGTTATCTAAGGGATTAGAACTGATAGAATAAATAAATGTATTCTCATATAATAAATTATGCTACTACATTTGGCTTTCAGTAGACTTTGAGCATCCAAACTCCGGTCTTCACTGATGCCTGGCTAGGGTTTTACACTCCAATCTCTCTCCCAAGCACCTAGAAGTTATTTGAAAATACTATTAAAATTATTTAGTAAGCCTGATATACTAATCATATTTTTGTGATAAAAGGTTATTATATTGTTTCATGAAGAATCTGAAAAAAGATTTTGACTAAGAATAAAGATGAAGTCAGGAGGATTAGATCCCAAACTTATTTAAAATTTCACTCCTAAGATTATCTATAAAGGAAGGCGTTTGGGTAAGATCAGATGGGGATACATCATCTGTGGAAAGGTGTGTCATATGTGAATGTATTTGTGTGAGCACTTAAGGAGTTTCCCCAAAGCCTAATGGCCCCTGGATAACAGAGTTAGTGCCTGTGTAAGGCTCTGATGTGATTCCTGCCATTCACACCTACTGTCAACAGCTGTTATTGCTGATTTATTTACTGAAAGATGAAACAATAGAACAGTTTTTATTAAAGGGAATGATTTTTTTAATATCTAGGAAAGCTGCACTGATTTCATTCAAGTAGCACTTGGAAAATTCAGAGACTTTATTCACAAGAAAGACAGCATCCTGCATTCCAGTTACTGATAAAAAGGGCTTAAAGCAAATAGGGCCGTGTCCCTAGAAACAGTGCTAGCTGGATGCTCATAGGCCAAGACATCAGGTTACAACCCAATCTCCAGCTTTCTGTTATTTTGTTTTGTGAATTCCACTTAAGCTAAACCTCATCTGACTTTCACATGAATTGTAGGAGGAACTTAGAAGTACTTTTCACATCATTAACTTGTATTTTCCAGATGAAACTTGACTCCAAACAATATGTGGCATATCGCCTTAATGGATGGTTGAACCGTTACCTTAGGAAGCTGGGAGATGCTTAGAAGTACCATAAGCCTCACAAGCTGGTACATTTCCCCTGACCTTAGCATGGGTACCAGAGTTCACAGAACTTTGTGGCACTTGAGTTTGGTGTGTTCCTTGTGTTTCTGTCCTTTCTGGAGCACACCAAAGTGAAGTGGCAAGGAGAGCACTGGGGCAATTGTGATGACCTGCTGGAAGATCTCAAGAGGAATTCTGGATGCCAAAGGTTGCCTTCCCACCTCTGGACCAGAAAAGGATAAATAAAACATTGGAAGAAACATGTGTGAACCAGAATGTCAACTTCCAGGTTCCCCAGGTTCTACTAGCTTATACCACTGTAGTCTTCAGACTCAGACTAGGTTAAAACAGATGGGGACAGAAACAGCCATTGTGTCTATTGGTTCAGAAAATGTGATGTCATAGGTTTGGATACATTATTTTTATGGATGTAGAATAACATAAGTTGAAGCAAAGTTAAAAATAAATCAGTGCCTTTCTTGATTTTATATGTTGAGAATTAAAACAACCCACAGAAATGAAAAACAAACAGGAGAAAATAAAAGATAGCCCCTGTGTGTTGGGTTTCATTTTCAAAAAATTAAAGGGAAAAATATTCTTTTATGTTTTTGAGAAGAGAGAATTTCTTGAAGCCCTCTGAAGCACTCTCTTGCAGGTGAAATGCAAACTGTATGTGAAAATGAGGTGTCAGGACTGGTTTAGCAGCCCCTCTGCTCCACCTGTGCTCAGTCTTAGGCAATATACAGGACCTCAGGAGGGGACATCTGTTTGTCACTCCGGCACAAGGAAAATTGGGAAGCCCTTGTGCAAAATTAAAAATCAGAGGAAGTCAGAATTTGAGGAAGTATCTCCAGCATCTCTTCATACTTTGGTAGGACTGTTTTGAAAAGCAGCATTCTCTCCATAAGGGAAGTGGCCTCACCTCTTCATAGCTATGCAGAGGCATCCTCACAGCGTGCCCCCACCTGTCACTGTCAAGTCAGGATGAATAAGCGTGTTGATATAGTTTTCTTTCTTTTTTTTTTTTTTAGCATTTTTTAATTTGTGATTTTTAGTTATTTTTATTTGGTAATTTTCTTTTTTGTTATTTGTTATTAATAGCTCCCGGTTTCCAGAAACTATTGCTTTTGTGCAGTTTTGGGAGCAGGACTCTTTCAACTCTGCTGTTTTGGACAGGTTTGATATTAATATTGTAGAAATGGCTCAAAATGGGACTATATTCTCTCTCCTGCCCTTTGCCCTCTCTGCTGTGAGGACAAAGCAATAAGTCCACATCAGATCTAGAGTTTTGATCTCAGTCCTCCTGGCTTCCAGAGCTATATGGAAATAAATTTCTGTGCTTAATAAATTGCCAGCTCCATGATATTCTGCCATAGCATCACTACTGTTCTGAGATAACAACAAAAAACAAAACAAAACAAAAAACAAAGACAAAAACCACGGGCTTTTATTTGTTTGCTTGTTTTTGTTTTTCGAGCGGTGTTGTTTTCCTATGTCATTTCAGATGTTTAAAAAATATATGTTCTAATTAACTGTTAACTTACTAAGAGAAAATATCAGTGTAACTCAGTTTGAGAGAACTTGTTTAACATGTGCAAGGACCCAGATTCGATCCCTAGCAGGGAAAACAAATTAGGTAGAATCATTTTAGGACTTAGAATGAAAAGTGGGAACATCTAAGTAGATTATTTAAAGCAATGTTCCACGTATATAAAGTAAAATCAGTTCAACAAATTAGAAGTTAAAGCCCCTGGCTGAGACCTCGCTGTCTTATTTCGAGATAAGAAAGAAGAGCTCTGGGTGCCACCTTTGCGGTAAGTGTCCTCCTGGTCTGGGAACCTGCCTGACACATCGAGAGGGTTCACCATACTGCTATTATAGGGCACAGTATGTGGACATGCTGTGTTTATGGATACCAATATTCTATTTCAACTCTGCAATCCAAAGACTCCTTATATGAGAAATTTTTTCCTCAGCTGTCATTTAAAAACCTTTCTGAAACCTTCCAAATATCTCCCCCTAGATTTCAGTCTTTACATGAATTCATACTTCCTTCCTAATCTCTCTTTTTCATTTCATCAGCCTAAAAGACTCTCAGTACTAGGAAATAAGATATGATTTAATTACCAAGTATATATATTATATATTCTGAATATCAATCTCAACACAGATCTCAAGTCTTTCCACACTATTGCATATGGTGATATTATCCTGTAGATTTCATATTTATGTCACAAACATAATGAGATGAACATATTTATTAAAAAGCAAGGCAATATGGATAAAGAGAAGATGCTAGCTCCACCTTAACTCCTTGAGATGGTGATGTATGTATTTATAGTTATTTTTCGTCAGAGGAACTTGCTTCTCCTCTAAACTAAATAGAAGAACCATTTTGGAGAACATAGTTTTATTGTGTGAGAAAACTGATTTCATTTCTTACAAAGAGTTACATTATTCAGATCAAAGGAATGAAATTAATTGATTTTAAGTCTGGCATACATAAATCATGTTAGATGTGTTCAGATATGCACAAGAGGCATAAGCCTTCCTCTTTAGAAATTCGTAATTAATTACAAACAAATGTACTTGATTAATGGGTACAATGTTGTATAACAAGACAGGAGGAGTAGGTTCTGGTGCTCTAGACACAGAGGGGGGCAGATGCAATTAATGATAAAATAGAAGAGAAAATTTTGACTGTATATGCTATAAAGAAATGATGAACATGCAGGGTGATGGATGAGGTAATTACCCTGATTTGATCATTACCCAGTGTATGTGTGAATCAAAGCATCAACCTGTACCTCATGATGTGCAAAATAGTCTTGGAATCGCTCTTCATTTCATATATCCACTCCTTTGCCTTCATTGCTGTTCTTTGATAGTTCTTGTGATTGTAGCATCACTCTTCTGGTGAGAAGACTGGTTTGGTATGTGTTATATGATGTCCTTCTGTATATATGTTGCTTTTATTGGATAATTAATAAAGCTATTTCAGCCAATGTCTTAGCAGAGTAAAGCCAGGCAGGAAATCTGAACAGAGATGTACAGAGAGTAGGCAGAGTCAAAGAGATGCCACATAGTTGCCCAAGGAGACAGACGCCCCTGAAGCTTACCGGTAGTCTACAGTTACGTGGTGATTCACAGATTAATAGAAATGGGTTAATTTAAGATGTAAGAGTTAGCTAATAAGAAACCTGAGCTAATAGGCCAAACAGTGTTGGACTTAATATAGTTTCTGTGTGATTGTTCAGGTCTGGGCAGCCAGGAAATGAATGAACAGTCTCTACTTCCAGGTATGAGCATCACACCACTCTGCTCTTGTCTAGTTTTCCTCCTGGTCATTCATTTCTTATTATGTGCCCACCTTTCTGCCCCAAGACCTGTTGTGTTCCTGTAAACCAGAGGTTTCACATTGGAGGCCAAATGGTCCATGTGGATTGCAAATGAGTTGGATGTTGTGGGGTGGTGTTTGTCCAGGCACAAAAGGTCTGAGAGAGCCAACAGGCCCTCGCTGGCCTTGAAGTTCCTATGACACTTGGATTTGCAAAATCGGAACACCTTGCAGTCGTTGTGGATGAACATCATGCTGTGGCCAGGGTATATCGGCCAGTAACAGAAATAACATTTCTCGATCCTTATGTTGATTCCTCAAAGTCATATTTCAACCCTATGGTACATAGCTAGCTTATTCCCTTTCTCAGCTGGGCAGCAGCTGAAAATGGCTTTGGGCATTCTGATTTGTATAGACCAGGAATAAAAGTCAATATACTATTGCCTCTAAAGAATGCTGTACAGACAAAAGAAAAAGGGCAGAAAAAGTGGAAGAAGGGAATGAAGAAGATGAGAAGAGAGGATGGGGGTAAGAGGATGAGAAGGAGGAGAAAGAGGAGGAAGAGAGAACAATTGTTCTTTGACCTTATTCATTCAATTCAGGAAACCTTTGAAGACCAAAGGAGAAAAAGAAAATGAGACAAGCTTATCACAGGTTTGGTAGTGTTTTAAATCCCCTTTAAAATAATTACAAAAGCAATAGATTCTATCGTGACACTCTCACACATTTCTCTGTCTTTGGGCTTTGCTTGTCATCACTCACTCCTTCATTGTCCTTAACCTCTTAGGTTCTTTCCAGATCCACTTTCTCTGTCTTGTTTATTTGCTTGTTTTGTCTTACATACTGGCTCTAGTTGTGAATAGCTTTATTCTGTAGGAGAGAGCAGAGAACAAACATTCTTCACCCATCTAACCCAAACATAGATCTACATGAATTAAAAACCATGGGTTTGTAAGCAATAGGAAAGGCCTTGGAGAATAGTATGGTCCAAGGTTCTGCCATTATGGAGCAGAAGCAAAAGCTTTCTGGGTCAGAGCATCCTTTCTCCTTAGAACTCTCAACGGAAGGAGTTTTCTTATGATTATTTCCCAGCTCCCTTTCTGTAGAATCACCCTGATGTTCAGAAACTTCCACAGGCAGGCATGGAAACTCCCATTGAGTACCTGACTCAATTAGATACTGTTACTTTGAACAACTGAGAACATTATGGTAGTCATTCTGCTTGCCACTTCCTCAGAGTGGTACCCCATTTTTCTCAATGACCATCTCCATTTGGCCTCTCTAAATTTCCTTGTAGCTCTGCTCATGACCTGGTATTCTCAGGAAAGATTCTTCATGCTGCTCTCAGTACTTTTCAGGACCAAAGTGTTCAGTGTTGGATGAATTATCTTAAGGGAAATTCCTCTGCAAACTCAAAACTTAAAGAAAATCAGGAAATATTAAGACATTCAGAGGGATCATAGGGATTTTTCTTGTGTTCTTCCATATACAAGGTTCCCCTCTGGACACTTTGCCTGTCTATTGGGAGTCTCTACCCTAACCTGTTTGAATGCATAGTGATTTTACCTTTCCCTGAACATCACATTACTATTCCTGGGAGAAGTCCATTGACAAGCTAAGTTCTTTTAATTTGTAGCTACACACACAACTCTGCCCGGTTGCAGATTCTTTCCTTCTCAGCACCTAGTTCAATAATGCTTAGACATTCCAGGGTTAATAATGTCAGTCAGGGCTGATTTGCCAACTCGGAAAGAGTGGCAGGGAGATGAATAGAGATGTGATTTGGTGTGACCGTATGTGGAAATAAGTTTAGGTTTCACTGATGTACCACTTACAATTTAATCTAATCTCCTAGCCTTATCCTGTTCTTTGTCCCCGCTCCTTTTTGCATCGCTCATCTCCTTCAAGGAGAGAAAGATCTGCTATCTGCTTATATGGATGACGGTGCTTCTGCATACAAAGTTTATGATGTTTTTCATGATTAAGGTAAAAGCATGAGTGGGATTCTTCAATTGTTCATTCCAATGTAACTAGAGAAAATAACAATGCCTGTCACGGAAGAGGTGGCCCGCACTCTGCTGCTGCATGTGAGCCTTTGCAAGAGCAATGCGTGAGGCTGGAAATTGCCTGTCAGCTATTTGTTCTGCTTCGATATTGCCTAGGGTGATTAATATTTAAAGTCTACTTTCCTTTACTTCTGTGTAATCTGGGGACACTGGACCTGTGGAAAATGAGGTGAGAAGCAAAAGCGTGCCTTAGATCCCGAAGGCAAGGAAACATCTTTAATGGTTGACAAGAAAAGCCAGCCATGATACATGAAAATGTATTTCTTCTGATTATAAACCAAATCTTACGTTTCTACATGGGAAAACCCATTCTTTCCTTTACAGCAGGGAGAGAGAGAGGGAGAGAGAGAGAGAGAGAGAGAGAGAGAGAGAGAGAGAGAGAGAGAGAGAGAGAGAGAGAGCTTTAATCTGCCAAATTATGTGTAGTCAGTTCACTTGCCTACAATCTGAATGTTAAACAGTGTGGGGGAAGGGGAAGCTCCCACAACCCGTTGCACTATAGGAGTCCTCTTAAACACTGCTGAGAGTGTAATACTTACATAGGGAATATTTCCTTATGAACTTCTGAAGTATCAGGCCTTGGTTTAAATGTTTGGGCTAGAAATGAGATCAATCATGGTTACGAGGCAGCTTCCTACGTTGTTTGGGGAAGAGTTTGTGCATGCAGCGCTTGGTTTGGTCTTGGGACAGGAGTAAAGGGATACCTGTAAGGTGAAGGACAGTGACAAAGGTGTGCCCGGCACCCCACCTGTGTAATCAATGACAAATTATTTAGTTCTGAAATGAGTCAATGAGTATTTGACTCTGAAAGCTTTTCTGACTCTCTAAATTGCTCAGGTTGAAGCTGTAAATCCTAATGTGATGTGCATCTGAGTGGGAACTACCATTGATGTGGGTGAGATTAGTGACCTTATGAGAGGATGGAACTGCAAGGGTTTCTCTTGCCATCAAATAAGAATGTGTCCACACGCCAGGAAGTGAGTTCTCCAGAACCTGAGCCAGAACCAACTCTGTCTCTATTCTTTCTTTCTTTCTTTCTTTCTTTCTTTCTTTCTTTCTTTCTTTCTTTCTTTCTTTCTTTTTAACAAATGTACTCTATTTTTTATTTGGTCAACTGCTTCAGGGAATGGGGTCTTCCCTGGAATGTGGATAATAGAACCAGTGGCAGTCTACAGGAGAAAATCAATTTTCTCCGTCCTGGCAGGTATCAGTTACAAATGCTTCTTGGACAGGGATGGGACTTTGTGCCCACTTCCCCTTCTCAGTTCTGAAACTTTGTCTGGTTTGAGCCTGTCCAAGTTTGCTATATGCCCACACAGTCTTTGTTCATGTCTATATTGGTACTGATGTTTCTGAAAGACATTGATTTCTGTGTCATTCACCACCTCTGACTCTTAACATCTTTCTGCGTCCTCTTCTGCAAAGATCACTGAGCTTATAATTCCAACCCCCAGAACACAAGAAAGAAATTCTTGTGTAAGCCATTCAGTCTGTGTATCTACTACAGTTAGCCTGGCTGACTAGTACAATGGCACGCCACATTTGTAATGAGAGTGTTTGAAATCATCATTCTTTTGCTACTTCTTGGTGTGGCTAGAGTATACTATATGAAGAAAGAAACACTTGGAGCTCTTTAAATGAAACTTTAACTATTCCTAGGAAAATAATTGGTAATAGTTAAATTATCCATCATTACTTTCTACTCTTAAGCTTTTGAATTTAAGATAAAATCTCTAATGTTCTAAACTTTCAAAGCAATACAGCATAAATTAATTTTTAAATCAAAATTTTTCTTTAAAGTTTTGTTTAAGGTATTTTTATAGCCTTTAGTAATTTTCTAGTTTATTTCTATATAGACTGTCAAAGAGACTTAGAATATTTCTGCATAATGGTGAACCTAAAAGGAGCTTACATTCTAGAAATAACCTGTGTTTTTTATGCAAAACTGTAGTAGTCTAATTTGCATATGTATAACCCATTCAGGGTGGGAAAAATAGAAGGAATTGGAAAAATAAAAAATACATTTTAAATCAACTTACTATATGACTTTATATAGCATTTATACATGAAAAATTAAAATTTTCAAGATAAAAATTAAACTCTTTTTTTTATGATGACCCTGTGTTTTATGTGCTCAATGAATGACACTTCTATTTTTACTCACTGGAATATCTGCCCAAGTTACAGATATAGCATCAAATTTAATGCATTGCAAGTAACTCTGTCTAGGGAAGCATGAGTGGTGTGTGACTTTTTCTTTTCCTTTCTTTCTTTCTTTCTTTCTTTGCATACATGCTTTTTCTGGAGCAATCAATTTGAAGAACTCTATTTTTTTTTTTTTTTTTAATTTATTCATTTATTTTTGTTAAAAGCAAAGTTTACAAGAACTCTATTTTTGACAGGCTATTCCCCAAGGATCTCTGTAAGTTGTGGGAGCATGAGCCAGCCACTGACTTTAGGTCTGTCTTTTCCAAACCTGTGGAATACCTTAATATATGCACATAAGACTCAGCTAGGCAATCACAACAAGGAAAGTTTACCGTATCATCAATAAGGTACATAGCACATTATACAAAACGGGAATGTGATTCCAAAACAAATGTGCTGGACTTTTGTGCTTCTGCATCAAGCCACATAGTCCTCAAAATCATTCAATTTTGTTATTTCTTTGCTTATTTGAATACTACATATTTTTATATTGTTAATTTTGTTTCCTTCTACTTTTTATTTTGTTTTTT
>JAQHUG010000036.1:5900478-5910851 GCA_028555095.1 Dicrostonyx torquatus
TCCTCCTCCTCCTTCTTTAAAAGATACCCTACTGGTTTCATAATTTCTAATTTTTTAAGGGTTAGACATATTGCCCACCACTTTGTTTGCTGTCCTGCAATGAGTAGTTACTTGTCTATATTATTCTTTATTTCTTATCTAAGGTAGGTTAGATTTCAAAGCTGTGCTATGCCAATTATTCTCTATCTGCACAGATTTATCTTCTTATACCTGTACTATATTCAATATCTATATATTTAATAATATATATTAAATATTTACCAAATATTTGACATTCTATTGGTGTAGAAGGGTCTTTCTGTATTTGGGTTGCTTTCATTGGTTGAATGAAGAAACTGCCTTGGCCTTCTGATAGGGCAGCCCTTAGGTGGGCAGAGTAGACAGAACAGAGTTCTGGGAAGAAAGGAAGTATGAGAGACGCCATGCTTCTCTGGCCCGAGATGGATGTAAATTAGAATCTTCCTGGTAAGACCACTACCTCGTGGTGACTTACCGACTATTAGAAATGTGTTAAAATAATATGTAAGAGTTAGCAAATAAGAGGCTACAACTAATGGGCCAGGCAGAGTTTAAATGAATACAGTTTGTGTGTAATCATTTCAGGTATAAGCTAACCCCAGTGAGACACAGCCTTCTGTGCTTTTTGAAACATTCTATTTTATTTGTGGTTATTGGTAATTCAACCAAACAAAATAAATATATAAGAGAAAAGCTAGATACTGACTCTATCCAGGAAAATACCACACTCCCCATCACCACTGCAGTTAATTTTGTATTTCTTAACATTTAATTTAGTTAATTTTGCATGAAATTTTTGTTGTTAAGAAATATGGTCAAATATATTCTCACCTACATTTTAGAATGAAGGAATTGTGTATAATTAGGGCTTGTATAATTTCATAAAAATCTTCAGTTTTTCTGTTTACACTGGATAAAATTAATTTGGAGAAATTAACATAATGATGGGGTAAGGGTTGCATAGCATGTATCATATGCTAGAGATGTGCACTCATTATTGTGAAAAATGTCAAATATACAAAGTGAGTAATCATTAAACTTACTTAAAATAATTATCAGAGTCACCTTTTTAAATAGAAGCAACCTTCATGCATATTTCCCCAGTGACTGTTTTGTGACCTTATGTTTCTTAGTCATGACTATATCATTGCCATTTGAAGTCAGTACAGTAAGTCAGTAAGGTATATTTGTGCTTGTGATGACAGAATATCTCTCTCCAAAGTTTATGTTGTTAGGTAAATGTCACTGTCTCATTTTAGAGGATGACACATAATGGGTTTATGGGATTGATTCCTCTTGAAGGTTACCTCTGAAGAAATATATATTTAGTGATACGTATTATAGCAATAAAACTTTCAAAGTGACACACAAATGCTGCCTCCTTGACTGGCTTGAGTGGGGAAGAATCATTGAAAATGGGAAGGGGGGATGTAGAAAAGAAGGGCATTCTGAGAGAGCAAGGTTTGAAGGGAAGACTTCTGTGTCAGTCAGTGAATCAATCCTACAGCAAGACCTAGCTTTCATCTGGGTCTAAGCCCCAGCGTTGGAGGGATCACAAGAGGACACTGGATGGGTGGCTGTTGTTTATAATCCTTGTTAAAAGTGCAAGGGGTATTTTGTGAACCACTGTGAAAGCTGGTGTGCTCTCACTAAAAGAAAGTTCTTGAGAGCATTTAAAAACAGTACTAATTTAAGTGCCAGGATGCGTGTACCAACACAACAAAGCAGGTACCACATGGGAAGTGGTACAAGGTGAATCTAATTTTCACCTAACTTTCAGGCTTATACTTAGAAAATAGTAGGAACAAAATAGAGGAAAAAATAATAGGTCATTTGCCATTTTCTGGGACCACAGTCTTGGCTTCATGACCTCGCTGGCCACTCTTGGTTATAACAGCATCAGCTGCAAGTGCCACAAGATGTTTAGATTAGCTCAATGAAGAGTAGGAATGTGGGCTTTCCAGAATGAAAAATGACAAAGTGAGCTTCATTCTAATTAATTATATTAAAAACGATTTTATTCTACCTGATTGTATAATTTCAAAATGTGTTAAATTATGGAAATTTTGTAATTTCTGAAACAATTTTTAATTGTGAAAAATAAAACTGGCAGACAACATAATGGAATATGGTTCCAGAGTAGAGAAGAATTCAGACTGCCAAAATGGCCTTGTGGCTCAAGCCTGGTAACCTAAGTTTAATCTCGGAAACCCACATAAAGGTAGAAGGATAGAACTATCCCACAAAGTCATCCTCTGACCTTAACTCATCCTGTGGCATACATGCCCACTGCCTTCTCTACCACACAATACATAAATATACAAACAAATCATGTAGAATTTGTATTTAAAAATTTCCATTTTCTGAGCATTCTTAGGACAGTGTTTTAGCAACCAGACACTTTGAAAAAGGTATATGAGAATGCTGTTGTTTCATTGTTTGTCATGGTTACATTATCATTCTATTCCATACCTCCCATTCACTAATCACAAGCTACAGGAGATTTGCCTCTAGCTTGTTAGACCTTTGGGAATTGATTGACAGAAAACAATCGTGGTGAGATGAAAATAAAATATGGCTGCTGCTCTCTCAGAAGTTTCTTTTGATTATCATTGATGAAGGACTATCTTGGTCCACCAGTTACAGACACATCCATAGCTCTCCAAGGGTCGACCTAGTGTGCTGTTCTAAAGCACAGGTTCTGGGAATTAGATGAGGTGGTTTCTAGCCCAGCTTGTGTGCCTACAGAGCATCATCATCTCATCATTTACTGAGAGCTGTACGATTTACAAACTTCCATAAGTAAGATGCCTATTTAATCTCATAGCAACTCCAAGATTCATGGCATTATCATCCCCATTTCAGAGATAAGAGATCTCATTTCAACAAGGTTATCTGCCCAAGGACAGGTCAGTTTGAAATTGAAGTTGTTAAGAGAAATGAAACAGCCATAAACTGGTAGAGTCAAGCCCAAAGCTTAATTTAATATGCCATTATCCAGTAGATCACACCTTGTATAAACAGTAACCAAAGCAAAATGACATATGTTAAAAATCTGAGTCTCAGCTCCATTATTCAGCCCTCATTATCATGTCTGATCACTTGGAGCATTTACAAGTCAGGACCTGTGTTTGGGCCCAAATCCAGCAATTTTGGTTAGTTTATTTTAAGAACCTGTGTCTGTAAGCTTTCGTAGTATAAAGAGGAAACATAGAATGACAGTGGACATTTTTTTTTCTACTATACTTGGGAGTGCTACTGGCAAAACACAAGATAAATAAAAACCAGATCATGATGTCATGGAATTACCTTTTGGTTGCACAGTATGTCTCAATTGAAAATACTATCATACTTTCCTTCACCACAATCATAGTATGCAGCTCATGCCCTAATTTTAAAAACATTGGCACATTAACATCAACTTACTGCTTTCAACATAGCAAAAAATATCTTGCTCTATTCTTATGCATAGAAAATTCAACCGAGAAGATAAAAGATATTCCTATGTTGTAGTAATGTCACTTCCTGGTGTGTGTGAACGTGTGTCATGACACACTTGTCTTAGGGTTACTATTATTGCGATAAGGCATTATGACCTCTTGAGGAGGAAAGGGTTTATTCAACTTACAGTTCCACATCACAGTTCACCATCAAAGGAAACTCAGGACAGGAACTAGGTAGTACAGGAATCTGGAGGCAGGAGCTGATGCAGCAGACATGAAGAGGTACTGCTTACCTGGCTGGCTTCCCATGACTTCTTACTCAGCCTGCTTTCTTACAGAACCCAGGACCACCACAGCCCAGGGATGGCACCACCCACAATGGACTAGTCCCTCCCCCATCAATTGCTAGTTAAGAAAATGCCTTGCAGATTGATCCTATGGAGGCATTTTCTCAGTTGAGGTTTCCTCCTTTCAGATAACTTTTGCTTGTGTCAAATTGTAGCCAGTACAGGCCACAGGGGTGGGAAACTTCCTGTGGGAGTTAGTAATAGCCTACCCATTTCCAGGATGAGGTTGTAAGCAAAATAGGACTGACATGAGAACCAGCGTCTTTTCTTTGCTACTTTACAACAAATGGTCCTCTGAGGCATAAGCATATACTAGCATATGTAAACCAAATCTAACACATGTGTGGGAAAGAACAAACATATCTAGCATCACCAGTCTGAATCTTAGACCTGTGTAAGAATTATGTGACTGAATTTGTTCATCAGAACCTCAAATCAGCCAACAAATATAACTCTAGAACCTATTAGAATCAGCATCAAACTGTAGTCATTTCTTTACTAAGGGATTTGAACAATTTAGAAGAAGTCACAAAATTGGATATAAAAAGGCTTTGAAAGTTTGATAGCACATCAACAACAGGGAAGACACCACATCTCTGTAAATAAGATAAAAATCTTATGATACATTGTAAAACAAGATACCGGTGTATACAGAAAAATACCCTTGCTAGTAGGGAATGGGATGTATTGTTCAAATGGCAATGCATTAGTCCTTAATACAGTGGATGTGGGCAATGAAGAGAACCAATGGGATTTATCAGAAGTGTGGGAATATGAAGTTGTATGGTTCAAGAGTGCTATAAACTCTTTATAATAGATGCATTTTTACACTTTTCATCCCTATTTTATAGTGATAGTTTACTGAGATGGCAGTATATATTAAAATTCATTTTTGTTTGGCACAGCAGAAATATGAAATACTCGCTTTTATTTTACAAACCAGAAATCCTTCACCTTTATTAATGTATACTCTTAGTATCACCTTTTAGTGAGGCATTTGCCTAGGTGCATCTTCCACAGCTCTCTACAGAGAGATTAATTCATTCTGTGACTTTGTACGAAAATACAGCACCTATTTTTATAGGAACTTTTATAGTAGCTTTGATTTACATAAAACAGTTTCATTTTTATTACATGCCAATATTATAGACATTGATATATGGGTTTTTACATACAATTGGTTCTCATCTGTCATGATGTTGTATTCTGTGGCATCAGCTAGGAATAGTGAATTAGTTAATAATGGATCATAGTTCCCCAGGGACAATAGGTGCCCAAGATTCTTTTGTAGCAGTATTTTCATTAGTGGCTCCTTAATATTGTACTCTCTGTCAATATGAGAACAACTCAGACCCGAAGAGAACTTATCTAGAAAAGTTGTGCTCTCTCCATGAGAGACATCACTCGCTGGAAGACACCTTATCAAACTTAATTAAATAATTAATGTGTGTATCTCTCTCTTAGTGTGTGTGTGTGTGTGTGTGTGTGTGTGCGCACGCACACACACACGAGTACGTACATATGTGTGTTCATCAATGATAGTGCTCTTGTGGAGATAGAGGACAACTTTCCTGAGGCAGTTCTCACTTTTCAATAGTGTGGATTTGGGGGATTGATCACAGGTTATCAGGCTTGGTAGCAAGTTACTTTACTTGCTGAGCCATATTGCTGCTTCAGGAATCTTTTAAAAGAGTGAGAGCACCAAAAAGCACAAAAATGTAAAAGGCATGATACTAAATAATTCAAGGCAAGGGCATTTATTTGCAGTGGAAGCCTGGATGGAGAGGCAGATCTGCCTTGGTTTTCCATAGCTAGGAATGCATATGTTAGGCAATTTAAACGTTTTCTCATTCTGTGCATGTCTAGGAATGACTAAGAAACGTCATGGCATTTGATTTTAGGGTAACATAAATTTTAGTAACATTGGAATGAAATCTGTAAGAGAATATGAAACACATGCCAATCTCCTAATATGTAACTGTTTTAGATTCAGGAACTTAAACATTCACCTTTATCTAGTTTCGAAACATTTTTGTCACCCAGAATTATATCTGTGAGCATATTAGGACTTCAGTCTTGATCATGCCTGTCACCCAATCTTTGGAAACTACTAATCTGCCTTCTCTACTAATTTACCTGTTCTTTAGGTTTGTATAAACAGAATCCTACAGTATGTGGCTGTTTTTGTCTTTTCTCACTTTACATATTGTATTGGAAGTTCATATGTTATAGGACGTATCAATTGTTCATTCCTTTTAATGGCTGAGTGAAAATTCTAATGCACCCCCTCCCACAAACCAGTCTAATATAACAAAATACACCTGCCTAAACTTAGCTTACACTTACCCTAAACTCCTAGATGGATACACCTTCATAAAAAGATGAAGGTTGTTTGAAAGGATAGGAAAAGGAAGCTGAGATAGCAGAAAGAAAATGGGGCACAAAAATCCTTATGAAGACATTAGACATGAAAAATAATAACACAATAGCAAAATGCCCTTTGTTGGGCACTATTTTCTGCATACCCATAGGTTTTTATTTACTACTAAGAATTTTTGTTAAATATTTGGTTATTTTTTTACTTCATCCTTTAGCTGTTCACATGGTCCTAACATTGAGGTTCAGGGGAACCTCCAGAGAGCTTCTAGGTTCATATGTGCCCAAAGAAGGAATTAAGAAAAGTCGTATGTTAGAGCATAGCAGAAACAGTTTATAAAGACATAGTACATTTTCAAACAGGAAAGAGTGGGTTAGCGCAAATAAAGCCATTTAATAGCTTTAATACCTCAAATAACAGCACTGTACAAATAGTTGGGGCTTCATTTGTTGAGACAGTCTTCTGTATCCCAGGCTGGTTTTGAGCTGGCTGTCTATATGGCTGAGGCTGGACTCAGACTCTTCTGAACTGCCAGGAAGACTATTAGAGTAGTATATACCAGGAGGATTTTTGGTAAAGGGTTAAAATAAGTAAATACATAGACCTATTGTCCCCTTCCTGAAGAATTAATCATTTTGCTGTGTTAATAACTCTCTCAATCACCTGAATAGTAAAAACGCTCCTCAGAAAAGCTGTCCCAGAAACTGAGAAATTCCATGAAGCCTCCTTATGTACAGAAGTAAGCATAGTAATCTTTCTGGACATTGTCCACTCTTTCTCTCTATGAGTGCTTCCTCCATGATGCTCTCATAACCATTATCCAATCTTACACATGAGAAACCATATATTGTTCTGCTACAAACTCTATGTGTTCTATGCTTCATATCTTCTCTTTAGGCATTTAATAGAGATCACAATGGCATCGGAGCCAAAAAGAGACCAGAGAGAAATCCCAATAACTCTACGAAAAACAATCACCTAAGAAAAGCTACTCATAGTAATTATACTGGCACATACTGTCTCTGATATTGATTCTTCTACCACACATCAAAGAAAAAGATCATATGCATCTTCATGGATAAGAAAACGGTATCCCCTTCTTAGAGGACGTGAAAGAAATCTAGTCTTTTGGGGTCCTGATAGGGTGAAAAATGATTAGTAAGGAAGTCGAGGGGAACCAAAAATTTTCATCCAGTTTCATCCTCTAAGAATAAAACACACTTTCCTTTTGAACCACTGGTTCACATACACACTTATCTTGATAATTGCCTAGGAAAAGCACTTAAAATGTGTCACACTGCAAAACTTACTCTAAGTGCTGAAAATCTGCTGATTCAACATTGCTAAACACAGCAAAGAGGTTTGGTCATAAACTCAGTGCTATACATATTATAAAATGCTACCTGTGACTTCTTCATAGAGACAGTGCTTTTGTTTTGTTAAAGTTCAAAGCTGTGTACGTGGTGGATGCCAGATAAAGAAGCAGCCTTTGCCTGCAGCTGACACCGACTGCATCTGGCTTTGTGCCAGCAGCATGTAGACAATGCATTGTATCAAAGGTAAGGTGAGCAAAGGCGTCTTGAAAATGACAAAAGCAATCAATCACATTTCAAAAGCTGACAATGTAATAAACATTATTGGGTACCAGTGCTGTCTTTTTATGTGTTTCTTTCATAATTCTTCGGTGTTTTAGATAATTATTACAGGAGTGAGAAAGGGACTTTGAGGAGTGGGAGTTGATCGGTTCCCAGCAGATTTTAAAGAATAAACTCTTCTGTATGCCTGTTGAACTCAAGTAGCTCTGGTAGAACTTGAAAGTAGCTTTCATAAAATTCAGAACTGATTTTGTTCCATCATTTAAAAACGAAATCCTGGCTTGTTGAGTAGGAAGAAGTGTAGAGCCTATAATAGGCTCATTTTCTTTTTATAATATTCATGGAAACTGTCCCTGACTCTCTCATTGGACCACAAACTGGAAAGGGGAAAATGTGCATGCCAAACGAGTCCATTTCTTTGGACAGCTCTGAGTGACAGAGCTTTTCCATTTTCGTTTGATTTTTGGGGTAGCGGGAACAGAATCTCTCATTTTATAATACATTAGAGACTTGAAATTCCTGTTCAATTTTTGCTGTGGGTTTCTCTCAGGGTTAGCAGACCCTCAAGTGCACTCAGTTGCTCCTTTCCAGCAAAGATTCCCAGAAGCCTCGTCATTCTCTAGGAATTCCTCCAACTATACTGTGACTGTTTTTTGTATCTTTCCACAATGTCAGAACTCATTGAATAAGAACAAATTCACAGGATTTGATGGTTTCTATGGCAGCATCTTATGAGATAGTGCCTGTCTCTTTCAACATCTGGATAGGATGAAATAACAGGCTCTTTTATTCCTCATAATTACGTTTTCACACATTGTACATATATCTGTATATATAAATTTATATATCACTTAGTTACTACAATGGGTTAAAGATACAAGTCATTTCAAAGAGGTCTGAGAAGTGAGAACTGGCAAACCACAGAGAGGCAAGTTTCTATGTTGAAAAGATAATACTGAGCTGGAAGGAAAAGCTGATGTTAGGCCACACTCAGTCACAAGCTTGAAAGTGAATGTGTAGAACTGAGCCCAGGTTCAGAGGCTGAATGGCAGGACTGGGGTCGAGAAAAAGGAACAGGTGGACACATGGATAACAACAGGTACAGATGGGTGGACAGGAAATGAACAGACGGCAGGTGTTTGCACATTGTGATAGCTAATCTTGGTTGTCAACTAAGCTAATGGGCACACCCATGAAGGATTTTCCCGAAAAGGTTATTTGAATTGGGAAGAACTTCCCTAAATGCGGATTAGATCACAGTCAGGTAAAAGATCTAAGAGAAAAAGCGCTTTGTGTTTGCCTCATTGCCTTCATGTGGTTTTGCTGAGTTCTTTCCTGTTGTTCTTGCTCTGTCATTAATGCCACTTTCCTTCACTGATACTAGAAGCCAGCTTCTTTGAATTTTGACTTGGACCAACGACTACCGGCTCTCCAGAGATTACTCAGGCCTTTAGCTCCAGGTTAGGACTGTATAGAACGGTTTGGAGGTCCCACCTAGATGCCCCAGTGAGGGACAGGATTGAGACCATCCCTCAAGCTGAGTTAGGGAGTTCTCTGGAGGTGGGTCCGGTTTTGGCATCAAGGGATATGACTCAATAAGGAAGTCAGATATGGTAGTATTCCTGGAGTCTCAGGAAGAGGAGGGATGTCTTTCTTACCCCAGGAAGTTCCTGGCTCGGAACTAGGTGTCCCAGGTCACAGGGCTGTGTCTTTTTATTGACCCATGTTTTGTCCATCTTATTGTTGTCTTTTCTGTATTATTTGTCTACCTAATTGGAGTCTTGTCTGTCTTGTTTGTCAGCCTTACTATATTCTCATCTGTCTCTGTTAGTTTGCATCTAGAGTTTTGTTTAGTTGCTTGATATTCTGTGTTTCCTGTTTGGAGAAATGGGTCAAACTTTATCTGCCAGCCACCCAGTCCTTGACATGGTATTAACTCATTTCAAAAACTTTCAGAGAAAAGTATGCTGCTCTTGGAGAGCTACATCTACAGCTCCTTGGAGCCAAATACCTTCATAATGAAACTGGAGCCTGCTATTTGGGGTCAGTGGGCAACTTAAAGACCCATGGTCTCTGGAAAAGAAGTAGGTAGCTGCTCCCCTGCTACAGAACTATGGGAATTGAATTTTGTGTTACATCCTGCATTTAAATTACAGCTGGTATGTCTATTTTGATTGCATGATTGTGAATACTGCATGTTTGTTTCCATCTTAAATGTATGAGTTTACTGTGTTCTGTGTGTCTTGGTTACAACTCAGCTGTTACTATTGCAGCCAGCAACCCACACTCAGAATTTATCTCTGTGCATTCCGGATATTGGAACTGATATCAAAGGGATCCAATTGTCAATTAGATATGGATACTATTAATGTTGTTTTATGCTGTTCTGCCTTTTTAAAAAACTGCCTCCTGAATAGGGTTATGGCCCAACATTTCTCAGACCCAGACATACTTTTAGTGTCTCTATGTACAGGTTCAAAATCTGCCACGCAGAAGGAGTAAGAGAAGAGTAGCTAAGGAATTACTGGAATGTAATTTATTGTGCACGGTTAAAAATCTGTAATGTTTTTGAATACAAAAGGTTAGCTTAAAA
>JAQHUG010000036.1:5921394-5950183 GCA_028555095.1 Dicrostonyx torquatus
TAGCTTTTATTTTCTAAATCAAAAGCTAAAACTGTGTCAATCTCCTTTGAATAACATGCTAGAATGTACATCTATGTAATGACTGGCTAAATATATCAATTTAATGTGTGCATTACCACATGTATCATTTTTTTTCTTTGTAGTGAGAACACAACATCCACACAGCATTTGCAAGAATGTAGTATATTAATAATTACAGCCACCATGTGGCATCTGTTGAACTTGTACACCTCTGGATTAATTTTAAAGAAATCATAAAAATGTAAAAAATAGTTTTCATATATTCCATCTGCCAAACCTCCAATTCTTATGCAAGGGTGAAATTATTAAGCTAAAAATACTAAACAGAAAACATGTTGTTGACTTCAATACAATTTTAGTAATTTTGAATTTTTTTTTATATTTCCTAGGTAGGCCACTTTTCTCAGTGTTTCACCATTAAAAGTGCAGACATGGTGTTCAACAACACACTCGCCATTTATTGTAAACTCTAGCAAATAAAATGGTTTGAAAGTTGTTTGTTAACTTAACTGCTACATAAAATTATTTGGAGTCAATGAACCCATAAAAAGTTCTGGCAATAAATAAGAATTCTGTCCTCAAAACTTAAATTGGACACACTTGAATGACTGTCAATGGGACTAGGAAGTAGGCAGTTTCATCCTGAGCCCTCTAGTTGTCTTAGCTGCTCTTAGTTTTCGGTCCTTGGTGGGAGAACCCCACACTCTCTCTGCTGCATCAAAGCTTGCTCTCATACAGTTCATAAACTTGGGTTAGCTTCTACCTTTTTTTTTTTAATGGAAGGAAACCTGAAGTTAAGCAAATGAAATTGAAAGCCATGTGCAAAACAGGATTTGGAGGAATACTTTGTACATTCTAAACTCATCTCCTGAGAAGAGGCTCTAATTTGTTTTGCAGAGCAGTGGGACACTCAAGCATCACTGCTGCACAGTGTTCTTCCAGAACTGCAGACTCATCAGGGGAGGAGTGAGGTAGCAGACCGCTTGAAACTCTAGCTGCACCTACTGTACTCTCCAGGTTGGCATGTGACCTCATTGGATGCCCTAAGGATTGGGTAACATTTTACCCTGGGTTTTCAAGGATGTGTGCCACACCTACTTAACTATGTGCTATGTTGACTTGGTGTCAGATGTAGAACTGCAAGTTAAATGGCGACTACTGCCTGGTCCCACCCTAACAAGGAATGTATCTAGCAGCACGTTTGTGTAAAAGTTTTTTCACCTAAGTACCTAAGCAAAACTAACATGATATGCTGGTTTAACAAGTTTCTTGCAACCAAACAGAAATATATTTAAATCATTGTCTCATCATAACTTACGCTGAATTTGCTTAACTATGAAGATTTGATCTGGTTTGGTAGCCTACTTAGCTAACAACATGACAATTAAAATTTAAGGATATTTCCTTTGAACAGAAATTAAAAAGAAATTTTATTTGCCCCTGAATCAGTGACATTCAAGTTTAATTTTATCACATAAAATTGTTATTTTCAATAATATGTAAGCTTTCTAAAATCAACACAGTTTGTAAAACTCAAGTCTTTAATATATAAAATTTCATGAGAAGCATGCTTTGGAGAACTATTCTAACTGGAATACACAGCTTCGTGCACAAAGCGCAAATACATTTAATCTTTTAAGAGAAAAATGTTTCTGAATTCTTGGGCTCATCACTAGAACTTCTGATGTAGTAGGTGATTGCTTTCTCATTTCCTGGCCTCCTAGACCCAAATAATCAGACAGAGACTTTATTAATTACAATATTGTTGAGTCAATGGCTCAAGCATATTTATAGAAAGCTTTTATATCTTAAATTAACCCATTTCTATTAATCTGTGTATCACTATGAGTCTGTAGCTTACCGGGTAAGATTTTGGGCATTCGTCTCTTTCAGGAGCTACATGGTATCTTCCTGAATCCACCTATGCTCTCTCTATATCTCTACCAGACAGGGTATATTCTGCCCTGCCATAGGCCAAAGCAGATTCATTCATTAACTAATAATAGCAACACATATCAGAAGGATATTCCACATCATTCTGATAAACAAAAGAGAACTTTTCTAAGTAAAAGAGAATCCAAACAAAGAAATAATATAGTTCCATACCCATCATATCAATAAAAGGGCTCACTAAGGATAAGTTAAGGAAGGATATAGTAATTTTTATGGCAAAAAATATGATTCCAAAATCCTATGAGGTAAGTAGAAAGAGACTCTTGCATGTGACCCAAGACACGTTTCTGCTGTTTTAAGATACAGTTACGTACTGTGAGAAATTATTAGAGGACTCCTGGAAAAGCCTGATAATAAATGACTAATGATTAATAAAGACTTGACTTGTAGGAAAGAACTTATTGGTACATGAGAAGGGCTTTCACAGAGATTTGTGTTTCCCATTGTTTTGCTTAATGATCTAGGAAGGATACGTAAGAGTATTGAAATCTTTGTGATCCTAAGTTAAGATAGGACAGTTTACCATAGTATTATTTGGCCCCATATATCATTAGAAGACAAACTGATAATCTGTTTTGACACTTATAAAGCATATACAGGGTGGAGAGAGAAATGAAACAAATGAGTCTGGTAATAAATCCAGGAGAGCTAAAGAAAATCCAACTGTACATTTGCTGGATGTGGCAGTGCCATTATACACATGAACTTACAGAGGCTGGAACCTACACACAGTTGAGTTAGTTAGCCTTCCAACATGGATGGAAAAAAAAGCTCATGTAAGTTTCTCCCTGGTCAACTCAACAAGAGGAACTCTTGACATTTGATGGTTGTTGGGGAGAAGAGAGTCAGTTTCTTTCATTACTGCAGCCCTTAGAAGTCACTCATGTTCCAGTAGATGGTTGCACATGTGTGCACATATAAGCAGCACTAAGGGGACTCAATACATTTTTATAAAAGAACACATGAACTAGAGAGGAAAAAGTGGTGGTTCAGAGGACAGAGAATGTAAGGGGAGGGAATGGAAGGATGAATTTGATAAAAAAACATTATATGCATATATGAAATTCTCAAACAGTGTAAAGCAATTATAAAAGAGAAAATCTGACTGTGAATCATAACTGCATTTATAAAATGAACCACAAAGGAATACAGGAATGGAAACTGAATTGCTGTCAGATATTAAATAGCTGTCAGCCTCAGGAAGTCAAAGACAATTGGGGAGATAGCCAGACATCAAATTCAATCAAATTTGCTTTGAATATAAAATGATTACAGACTGTAAGCCAGAGAAGCTTGTGGTGTGAGCTTGTCAGGGAAGGGGATGCTTTGGATCCATATGGAAAGTGAGGATTTGACACATGAGATCCCTTAGGCCCCTCACAAAAGCCCAGGCAGGGACTCCGTTTTTCCTCATAGGCAATCACCTCATGAAAACATGGCCCAGAACAGGCTCTGTTGGCTCATGACCTTCCTTCTTTGTCTGCTTCTGATTTCAGTGGGTTTGCATTGATCATGTTCCCACCTTCATAATAGCTAGCCCTAAAATGCAAACTGAGAGATGTTTTAGGAAAACTGAGAGACTAGGGAAACCAGACCAAGGGAGTCCTGGGTTTCCTTCCGTGGTGGCATTTCCACTCTGTTCTCCCTTCTTTTATCTTTTTTCTTTAAATAACCAATATCATTTCCAAAACATAGTTTTAGGTTCACAGAAAAACTAAAAAGGAAGTTCAGAGAGTTTCCGTGCAATTCTGTTTCTTCCCCCAAACCCTCAAAATTATTTTCCCATTTTACAGTGCATTATTTTTGTTTCAGTTGATAAGCTTACACTGACATCTCATAATTGCTCAAAGTCCATCAATCACAAACCAAGTCACTCTTAAGTTTTATGTCTTTTGGATTTTGACAATTGAATAATAGCGTATGTCCACACAGATGCCATACAGATGAGTTCGGATGACTCACACAGTCTCTGTGTGGCAACATTGGTCATCAACAATATTATAGACTCTAGCTGCAGCAGGAATATAGACCCAGAGATGACCCTTGACAGCAGTGAAAGCTTGGATGCTACCATGATACCAGTGGCAGCCCAAGGCACCCTGATCAATATGGCTCCTATTGTAACAAGGCTCTTAGACACCAACTTGGTCTCAGGTGGCTGTTCAGATCCTGGGCATTTGTACAGACCTTAGTGGTAACAGAAGCCACAGACATCAACTCAGACTCTGACTGCTGCTGGGTCACAGACATGGATCAGATGGCACCATGGCCCTGTGTGGCAGCACAGGTCACTCAGATCAGTATGGCCCAAATGACATCACAGCCCTTGGATACTGACACGGCCGCAGGGTACAGTCTAAGCCCCACATGTCCATGTGACCTTTGGAGGAACCATGGGCCATGGACATCAACATAGACCCTGTGGTAGGACAACAGACCCAGGCGTGGTCCTTATCAGCATCCTGGACTCAGATATCACTATGGTCCCAAGGTGATTCACTTTTGCTTGTCCTTCCTTCCCCCTATCCCTCTTTCCCTTACTTCTCCCCTCACTGTCTCCCTAGTTCCTTGGGTCTGGTAACCACAATTCCACCCTCAACTTGCGTAAGATCAACCTCATCAGTTTCCACATGGGATGATATACAATATGTGATGTTCTTGTGCATTTCTTATTTCATGTAATCATTTCCAACTCTATCTATAGCGTTTTAATAACAAGATTTGAATCTTTCTTATGGTTAAATGAAAATGATTTCTTTATCCATTTAACATATGGTAAATTTTTAAGTTGTTGCCATATATATATACATATATGAATATATTGCTTGCTACAGTAGATATGTTACTATAGATGTTCATATTTTTTCTTAGTGGCGCCTTAAATAGCTTTTTAAAGACTCTGTCAATTATTTCCTCTATTTGATCTATTCTATTTTTGATGCCATCATCACATTTTTTGTAGCGTACTTTTCAACTTCATGATTTATGTTTGAATTTTCAAAATTTCTCCCATCTCTCTGTTGTTTCCCTATCAGTTGGATATTCTATCTATGCCTTCTTAAAAAGTATGACATTCTGTTTATCAGTTATGCAACATGTTGATTAATGCATCCCTCATTTCTCATCAGAGAAGCTTCTTCTTGCAGTTTATGACAACTAACACAGAGACTCACAACTGGACAATGCGCAGAGAGACAATTTGGAACCTTCAGTCCTAAATGGGATGTCTTTATCAAACCTCTTCCCTCAGGGCTCAGGGAACTATGCAAGAGAACAGGCATAAATATTATAAGAGTAAGAAGTGTTAGATGACTCTAGTGAAACAGCATAATCCATATACAACAGGACTGACACACATGTGAATACACAGTGCCTGTGACATCTTACACAAGACCTGCCTATGTGTAAGCCATACAAATTCCATCACTGAGAAGGGGAAATAGATATGCTTAACCAAGAAGCTACTTACAATTAATACTTAATAAGAAAGGGAGAAGCGATTTCCTCTAGTGGGATGTCAAACATACGCAGGAAGGCAGGCCCCATGTCCAGAAGTAGTTGACCAACACAGACAACACAGATCCTACATTTGTGCTTGTGCGTGTGCTTGTGTATTGGGGGACTATTTGGGTTTTGTTTTGGTATTCTTTGCCCTGTTGATTTTGCTGTTTCTGTTGCTTGTTTGTTTTGATTTTGACTTTTTGAGGTTTTTTTTTTTTTGTATTAGAGACAAGGGAGAATGGAGGGAGACAATGAACATTAACATTAACATCTCCTCTTCTGGGAGAAGAGAAGAAAGAACATGAGAGAAATTTAATATGCAAACAACATTTCTGAATTAAAAAGTAAGAATGTAAAAAGGAAACAACCTGATATTCTCTTAAGCAGCTGTTATACACTCTCTGTCGGTGAGTTTACCCATATTGGTTACTACAACATAAGCTCCCGGTACAGTACTTTGAATGCCAGGTTCTGGATGCTCACTATTGTACACTATCTGTTCATAGCAGGTCCTCTTTCAGCTTTCCTGTTTTCCTTGTCAGTGTTTCTAGAAATTGGAAGCACTCTCAGATATTCTCCTGGTTTATCTGAATCCACAGGCTGTTTTTTTTTTTGCCATTTGAACACTAGATGGTACTCTAACTCCAGGCTGTCTCTTCAGGACTTTTGAGTGTGCTATTGCTGTTTCAACACTAGTTGCCATCCAAGCTCAAATTTGTCCCAACTTCACATTTATGCTGTCGCTCAGCATAAAACAGGTGTATACTGACAGGGGTAGGCTATCTCTACAAGATTCTTATTTGTCAAGTAGGTCCCAAAGCCCCCTCCACCGATGGCCTATGATTAGCTACCCACTGGACAACTCTGCTTAAGACCAGGGATAGAAGCAAAAGCCCCAAACTTCCATCATAAGCCTTAGTGCCTACCTCTATTTTCTTCTGTCAAGAAAGACCCTCACTATTTGCTTGATGGGGCGGGGGAAGGAATGAGGTGACCACAAGTGACACAACACCACATCACATCTTTAGTCCATAGCCTGATGAGATTAGTATATCTTTGGCATAATGTCCAAGGCCCACCACCCTATAGATTGCTTTCTACTCTGTGTACTCAAGGCTTAAGACCCTAAGAGTCAACCACAGGTGATGGCGGCTGAGGTTTAATAGACTAGAACCTCATGTCTCCTAATGCCACTAGGGCTGCTCCTTAGGCTGTCTACTGACATTGTCCCAGGGATGGGGTCGTTAAGGCTGCGTACTATCCTACTCCCTGCAAATGCAGCCTGTTTCCAAGCTGTGTGATGTTGTTAAATCTAAGTGGTGCATTTGGGCTGTACTACAGCTGACAGTGATACTGGCCTAACTAGGAACCCATCCCACTGTGGGCTAGTTTCCACCCAGTGCTGGCAAAGAGCTGGAGGTTTTATCCGTGAGAACTTGCCTTGGGATGACTGAATTGCTCTGAGGTGCAGGAGAGGTGATGGGGACAGCTCTTATAGAACAAGGCAGATGGACAGTCGACTTGTTTTTATCTGGGTCACACAGCCTCAGGAATTTGTGTATTCTAGAGCAGGGGATGCCTCCTCTCCACTCCAAGTCTGACATTCATGTGAAGAATCACCAGTCTATCCCACCAGGGTACATATCTCTACCTTACTCGAGAGGATGTCTAGAGGCTTCATTTATGATTTCCTATCTGGAAAAGTAACTCTTGTTTCTACCTGATCATGGATCTCAGCATAACAGGTTCAGCACTGGTTCCTAGAGTAAAATCCTGTGCTGGGTGCTGGGCATAGGCTTCCATAGTGGAAGGACAGGGGAAAGATGGACTCTCCCTTGCTGCTAGGATAACAGTTTCTGGGGTTCAGACTATAGGTACTGATATGGTGATAGGGATTCTGAGGTGCTTCCTGATTCTGGGCTACACTATGTTATATCCAGTTTTGCATTTCAAGTCTAAAGTGTTTGAAGTCTTTTTCTTCTACCAAGTGCAATGCCTCACTCTGTCCATTTTCTTCCTAGTATTCTAGTATCACATACTGCGGTCCTTAATCTGACATCCTTTTAAGTCTTGGGAATTGTATTGCTGTGAAGAGACTTCACAGTAGCTCTTACAAGGAAAAAATTTAGTTGGGGTGGCTTGCTTACAATTTTAGAGGTTCAAGCAATCATCATCATAGTGGAAACATGGCAGCATGCAGGCAGACATGGTGCTGGGGCTGAGAGTCCTATATCTCACAGGCAATGGAAAGTCAATTGACTGTCACATTGAGGAAAAATGGAGCAAAAGAGACCTCAAAGCCTGCTCCCACAGTGCCACACTTCCTCCAAAACGAGCATAGCTCCTAATAGTACCAGTCCCTTTGGGGGCCATTTTCTTTCAAACCACCACAACTTTTGAAATGGTAATTTGTGCATAACTGTTGAAACTGTTTTGACTGTGAGTAGATTATGAGTATACTAAACTACTATATCCCTGTTAATGGAAATTCTAAGACTATGCATACTTCCTATTAGTAATTCTTTCATTGTCATTGTTTGTATCCTGTTAGTGGATCCTGAAATATACACCTTTAAAACTATATTCATTTACTTAGTGTGTACACATCTGGGGGGTCAAAGGGGACAGTTTGGGGTGGGACCAACTCTTTCCTCAAACCACCACGTGGGTCCCCAGGATTGAACTCTGGGCATCGGGTTTGGCAACACGTACCCTTACCCACTGAGCCATCTCACTGTTTATATATACCTTTATGAAGAGTACTCTATGTGTAGGCAGAAGAAAAGCGTATGAGTAAATGTTTTCATATTCACCATATGTTCACAGTGATAACTGGATCAAGAAGACAGAAGATTTTCTTATCTAATATAGATCCACTGGGGGAATGTTGTAATTAGGGGAGAGAGGTGTGCGGGTTGTGTTCCCCAGCCACCTGGCTCCCAAACCCCCAGCCGCTGGCCCGCTCAGCTACTGGTTGCTTGCACCCGAAATAACCACGTGAGGATGGTATTCATTTAAACTCTGCCTGGCTTATTATCACTAGCCTTTTCCCGGCTAGCCCTCACCTCATAAACTAACCCATTATAAAAGTCTGTATGTCACCACGAGGTGGGTGACTTACCGGACGGTCCTAAGGTACCTCCATCTCCCACAGGAGCCTCATGGCGTCTGGCTCATTTTCCTTTCTTCTCCTCCCAGAACTTCCGTTCTGTCTACTCTGCCCACCTAAGGGCTGATCTATCTATAAGCCAGGCAGCTCTTTATTCAACCAATAAGAGTAATACAAAATACAGGAGAACACTCCCACATCACTCTTCGTCCATATTCCCAAATATTGTTTATAAATGCTTTTTTAAAATTTTTACATTTAAGGGAGAGAGGATATGGATATGAATAATTTGCATTGGTATAAATTTTGACTTATTGATACAAGTTTAAGATTAATTTTGTTATACGTATATATGTTTCTGATCTTGTATAAGATATTATGATTGTGTAGTTCATTTAAAAATGTAATGCATAATTAGGAAATATAGATTGTTAATAGATAATCATCTATAATAGTTTAGTTTGTAGTCATATTAGATTTTCTATATATACATAGTTATATTTTAGATAGGCATTCTTCATATCTTTCAAAGACTGCAGAATATGGCATTTAATATTTTAATAACTTAGGGATTTTCATGACATGTGAGGAGACACGTCTGCTCCTGACAGCACCAAGCTACTTCCTGAAGAAGATGGACATCAGAGAGGCTCCTTATGGAGTTTGCTAGCCATTTGGGCAAGAAACTGCTCTTGTCTGGACTGCTTAAATGGACACAAAGAACCCGCAGAAAGAGGACTGCTGAACTTGCCTAAAGGTGAGATGATCCTTTGGGGTTCCTGATTCGTAAAAGAGTCTGCGAGACATTCTGCAGGACACCAAAGAAAGTGACTGAACTGTCTTTGAATTTTCCTGCTTCATGGAAATGTCTGCTGGACGCTATGGGCCTGTAGGCTGAAGATGGATGCCCCAACGGTAAAGACTGTACAGGCAGCGAGACGTCTTTGTCACTTGTAGAATTTTAGAAGTTGCTTACTTCTTGTTTACTTAGGTAATATTATATCCTTCTAGAGTCTTTGATGGAGTTGAAGAATGGATAGTTATAGTTATAGTTTTTCTTAGTTATGATAAAAGATAAAATAGATATAAATATTGTAACTGCAATTCTTATTTGATAACTGTTTTGTTATATGTAATTTTACTGTGTTAAAATGAAAGCCTTTCTTTTTTGTTTAAACAGACAAAGGGGAAATGGAGTAGGAGGGTCTTCTGTATTTCTGTGCTTTGATTGGTTAAATAAAGACTCCGCCTGGCTTGTAAGATAGGTCAGCCCTTAGGTGGGCAGAGTAGACAGAAAGGAAGTTCTGGGAAGAGAGAAGGAAGAGAGCCAGATGTCACAAGCCACAGTCGCAGATGGATGCAGTTTAGACCTTTCCGGTATGTCACCACGTGGTGACTTACAGACTTTTATAGTGGGTTAGTTTATGAGGCGAGGGCTAGCCAAGAAGAGGGTGGTGATGATGGGCCAGGCAGAGTTTAAATGAATACAGTCTCATGTGATTATTTTGGGCATAAGCAAGCAACCAGTGGCTGAGCGGGACAGCGGCTGGGGGCTGGGAGCTAGGCGGCTGGGGAACACAACCCACATCTCTCCCCCAATTACAACAGGGGAAAATGAGCAAATACACACATACACACACACACACACACACACACTTCACCTTAAAAATTGGTCTGAATCATTCACCTAAGCAGAGTTTAGAGTTTGAGGTGACCACATCTTTGATATATAGAAATGGCACCAAACCCACTGTCTGTCTTCTTTCCGTTGATGGAAGAGGCACAGAGTTTCTTGAACTCTCAGATGAACACTTGGGGAACTAGGAATGTTAAACAAATAGAATTGTCTCTTCAGAGCAAGAGATATATAATCTGTTTTCCTCCTCGAAGGATGGGGAGGATGTGGCAGTGGTTTATAGCCTGGGGACCAACATACTATTTATGTGGCAGATACCAAATCACTTTCTCCCCAACATCCTTATTATAAACTTGTTCTTCTTAGTCAGTCTATAGAATCTATCCTTATAGACGAGGTTACATGTACTTTACAGATAGTTTGAATGTAGTCACATCTTAAGCTTTGTTGTGTATACAGGATTGAGTTAATTATCTCCAGAAATTTTTCCCTACCAAATTGTGCTATGCCTAAATATGCCGAAAATAAACTGCTCAGGGTCAGACCCTTGGTGTTTGAACCAACATCAGCTACCGAGCTGTGTTAAATCCAACTACCTTCTTATCTTCTACAGCTCATTACTCTGTTGACCTTGGTGCTCACAGAAAAACTTGTTAAATCTGGCTAGAAATCTGTTTATTTAAGAAAAAATAACAGCTTCTGTATCAATGCATTTTCCACATCCAGAAAGAGGGAAAATAAGTGAGAAATGAAATTATATTTGTAAAGAAAATTTTCCTGTAGTTCAAAAGAAAAATAAGAAAACCATAGCATCCTTTCATTGAATAAGAATTGGCGGTGCTACATTATTTAGGAGACAAGGGGGGTATAAAAAGTTTGTATAAAGAGTTTGACATCTATATTGGAAAACAGGAAGGCATACTTCAATGAGTTATGAATAAAAAGTTATATGAAGATAACAAGCTGAAATGAAAATATGCTATTTAAAGGGAAAAGAATGTGATAAGGAAGAATCAAACAAGAAACCAATTTACATTTGAAATAGACCTAGAAAAATTAAACAAAAACCAGAGAAAAACTTGAAAAGCTGTTATAATGCTAAAAGAATAGGACAAATGAAACCTAAATATAAAAAAATCTGTACTTTTGGAAAGGGTGTAGGATGATGAGAAACATGAGCATTTAGAATAGAAAGAGACTGTTAAAACAATCTGAGAAAGCAGACTTTTCTATTACAATGGGCAGAACAGAGACATAACTGCAAGCCTTTAAGAAAGTGAGCTTCAATGGAAAACATACTTCTATTTGAGGGAGCAACAGAAATTAATTCAAAGTTTCACAAATGCATACTAGCGTGTATCCCCACCATCATTCCGTGTGTTTAAAACCTAGGCCAGATGACTGAAGAGTGAGGCCAATCTAAGAATGCAAGGACAGTAAAGGTCTTAGATTTATTAAAGCTCATTAATATTAATAGCAGTTAAGCTTTATTAGGTAATCATTTTCTCCCAGTGTTTGATGGGAATTATCTTAACTCACCTCTCTTCATTACACTGAATATGCTGAGACTTGAAGGTATTAAACATTTTCTCAAAGGTTTTTTTAAATTTCAATGTCATTTATCATCATAAACTAATTATATATATAAAGATTCACTGACATTTTCATATATGTGCATAATGTATTTCAATCATATTCTTCAAGATTTTATAGTATCTTGATGGAATTTAAAGTTGTAGCATGATAATTATACTAATTGTTTTTCTTATTAGATTTAAAAACATTAAATTTTGATATACTAATTGTAGTGCAGAGTCAAATCACAGCAAAAGTGTTATTCCTTTATATTAAGCATTTTGTTAACAAAATGGTTGCCTTTTTTGCATAATTCATGTAGTGTCTTTTGAGACATGCCATGTCTTTGTCCAGCATAGAAGAGATTATTGTTTCAAGAACTTACTGGTCATAGCTAATGTGCATATGACACTCAACAGTTGGCAGACTCTTTTCCAAGCAGTTCCCATGCATCAGCATCCATTTCTATTTCATAGGTGACAACACAAAACACTGAGACCCAATAACTTCTGAAGGTGATTTGTGTCTGAATGGCAGCACCTGGATTTTGTATTAACCTTTGGGTTCCTAGTAAAATGATTGAACCGCTAAGAACTTTTTCCCTCTACAAATTTAGACTGTAAATAAATTAAAGTTAAATTTTTTATAAAAACTTGAAAATTTGAAAATATTTTCCTTTTCTTGATTTTTTTTCCAAATTTAATAATGTATCCCCCAAATTATTATAAAGTTATACATGTAATAGGCAAACATCTGTTAGAAATGATGCATCACAACACTGATGTGGGAGCTAACATGTTGAGAGTTTGTCCTGGATGTTCTAGCAATGATTATTTTTTAAATTTTTTATTTGTTCAGTAATTTTATACAGGATAAGTTATTCTCAATGAACGTGTGTTGGATGCCATACATGTAGATGTTCAGAATCTGCTAATACCTATTTGTTTTGTGGAAATTCTTTTGACATTTTTAACTTTTCTGTGGTTGACTCAGACTACAAATATAAATATGTAATATCTTTTATTACACCAAGCCTTACTGAGAAGTATCAAGCATTTATAAAGCTCGTGTATCCTATTTAACTGAAGCCTATTAATATAATCTCTGCTGTTTAGAGCATGAAGGTATTTGCACCCACAGATCTCCAGGGAAACCAGGAATGTTAAGCGCAAATAATTGTGTCTTTCATAGATAAGGATACATAACCTGGTTTTCCAGAAGGCTGGGAATTGAGGTCATTAATAGCCTGGTGATCTACTTCATCTGTTGGGCTAAGCCTTATTAAGCTCTTACAACTAGGAACAGAGATGGTTAGTAATCTAAATAAGTCTAACAATACCTATAGCCAGGGGCTCACCCAACAATATTCCACAATCCAGACTGGAGATATCTAATAATAGATTCAATAACCCTTATATTAGCTGTACAGTCAGCAGCTCCCTCAAGCTCCCACACGGAACCAGAAGCAGAGGTGTCTAATAGTCCAAATGACCTCTGTGTTATCTGTGTGGCTGAGACTGGGTCATAATCTTTCAACAGGTCCTTAAACTAATACAGATAGCCTATTTCTAGAAACCATCTTCTTGGAAGAAATGGCATCTACCCTGAGTTGACTTTCTATGTAATTATACTTTCTTGCACACAGGGGATTGGATTACACCAGGGAATTTTCCCCAAATTATATTGGGTTTGAATAAATAATCAATAAACCAACTGGGATCAGACTGCCTGAAGTTTGATCCAGGTTGAAAAAAATCAATCTGAACCGAATTTTCATTCTCAAATCTTGAGGACTAGTTTACTTGCCTGACACCTATAGACCTTTTTGTCGCATAAGTTATTAACCAGTTTCTCTAATAAAAAATTACCCAAATATATATTTAATGCCTCATATTTGTGTATTTAAAATACTTACTGAGTATTAAAATATGTAGAATAAAGTGTTTGATATAAAATATATATTGCTTTTTATGAGTAATTTCTTTAGCTAAGAGTGATTATTACGTATAGCTTTGAGTTAAATTTAATGTTATTTAACACATATTTGCTAGTGTTTTCTAGGTATCATGCATAGTGCTAAGGACAGAGAAATAACTTATTTGTTAGAGTTTTCTTAAAAGTGCATCTTATATTAACAAGAATAGGTGAATAGTTATGTATATGCATAGATATTCTAAACAGTTCTTAACATAGGTATACAGTTATGCACTGAGGAGATTCTGGAGAAACTTTGAATATTTGTGTGTAGGAAAATCTCCAGCATACCTTTAATCATAGACAAATGGACGTTTGTTTATCCTTTTCTTTCTCATGATACCATCTAGCTGCTTGGGACTAATGCCCCAGGGATATTCTGCTGTGTAATATTGCTTTACTCTGTGAAGATGTATCACTGTGGTCGGTTTAATAAAGAGCTGAATGCCCTTAGCTAGGTGGGAAGAGGCAGACAGGACGTCTGGGGATAGAGAGCACTCAGAAAAGAAGGAACATGGAGTCACCAGCCAGATGCAGAGGAAGCAGGATGGGCAGTACACAGAAAATGTAACCAAGATATGTTAAAGAATATAGATTTTAAAATATTTAAGTTATAAGAATTAGTTAGAAACAAGCCTAATTTAAAATCGAGCTTTAATAATTAATAATAAATCTCTGCATCATTATTTAGGGGCTTGTGTTCCAAAAAAAACTCTAATACACATGGCACCCAAAGCCCAGCCACATATATCCACAGAAGGTCTGAGAAAGCTTTAAAAAAAAGTTTGACACATGTAGTCTAATACAGTTCCCGGTGATTGCGGTCTTTCTGGTAGGTTGACAGTATACAGAGATGTGGCTACGAGCTGTTGCCTATTGGCTGGAACCAGCTGCCAATGCCATGTGGCAGCACCATGTACTAAGCTGAGCTTCACAACAGCTGACATAGTTTAAGATTTGCACACATGTCAGAAAATGCTGCACATGCTTAGTAAAGCCAGGTCCAGACACAGAAAACCTCTAAAAAGCTACAGTGTGTTTAAATGTGCTTAGATGCTGAAGAAAGAAAAGAAAATGTACATAGACAGTCATAAAAATACTTTAAAAATAATCAGTTCTTTAAAAACAGAGTAAGGTAATATTGAAAAATAAGCCATGTAAGCTGGGACGTGATGGCACATACTTTTAATCCCAGCACTTAGGGAGGCAGAAACAGATGGATCTCTGTGAGTTCAAGGCTAGCATAGTCTACAGAATGAGTTTCAGGATAGACAGAGATATACAGAGAAAATTTGTCTAGGAAAACCAAAAACGAACAAACAAACAAACGAATGAATGAATGAACACATAAATAAGCCACGTATGGATGGAAAATATTTCAACACGGAATTTGGACCTTATGTGGTGCTTTGTTAATTTTGAATTTTTTGAATACTAATGAAAAGAAAAAGGTATCTGTTTAGAGACATTGGATTGTGGATGGGCCTGCTGAATTAAACCATCTTGATACTTTAGGAATGCATTAAACTTTAAAATGGAAGTCAAAAAATGTATTGCTTTTGGGAAGAGGTTATGCGTTTGTTTCCACCAAAAATGAAAGGCTGTGAATTCATTCAAGGTTAAAAAGGACCGGGTTTGATCAGGGGAGACACCCTGAAAATCCTGACTACAGACATAATAAAATAAACATAGAAATATTACAAAACAGGTGACATGTATTTTACCTTCTCAAGTATAAAACAAAAATTATCTTTGGCTGGTTTGTGTACAATGCATAGTCCATACTTTTGTTAATGCAGATATTAACGTTACCTTTGAAAGTCTGTGTGTTTTCAGAGCTAAGGAGACCAGACATCAATGAAAATGGGTGACCTCAGAGTCCCTACATTGCAGTTGCCTTAGAGCTCTACACCCAGAACAGTTTCAAGGCAGTTAGCTAAGATGGTTCAGACTGATAGACTACTCCAGCCAGGACTATAGATAAGCCTTGTGTTTTCCCATTGCACAGAGCCTGGACAACAAAGTTAATGACTAGTTTTTCCAGGACATGACCATTATTTCAGCTTTCTTGGGGTCCTCCAAAGGTGCTATCATGCCAAACTGTAGGAAGGAGTCTAGATAACATGACACCCATATTACCAAGAGGTGGGGGTGGGTGATATTTTGTCATTTGATAGGTTATGAATGATTGTCATCATTTAAGGGGGTTAGTTACAAGTTGTTATTGGTCATAGTCAGGAAAAAACCTGAACAAAGAGATTAAATTCAAGAATCTCATTCTAAAGGGGAAATGGAGATATATTATAGAAATGATGGGCTAAATGTGTAGATTATTGAATCTACTTTTGAAGAACCACTAGTCTCAAATATTTTACATTGGCATAGATATTTATATTAATATAAATTTAAAGTTATTTTAGTTATACTGTATATATGTTTCTACTCTTGTTTAAGGTATTGTACCTATGCAGCTAACTTAGGTAATGCAGATATATAGTTCATTCTTGATTGGTGTACTGCTTTCAAATCTAGTTGGTATCTCCCTACATTTAAACCAGTACTCTTTTGGACAGTCCATGTATATTCTATATGCTTTTCCTTATTATATCTCAGGCTTGTACACTTGCAGTTTTTGCACAGGTGTTATTTTCCTCTGATGTCATCTCCTGTATTTGTTCGTCGGCCTATTACCTTAGAGTCCATCTCCTCCAGGAAATAGCCAAGCCACTAAACACAATTAACATTCCTCTTCTTCACTGTTCCCTGTGACATACTTCAAGGACCTTCATTCTCTTTTTCATTTTTTTATTCCCTCCACAAAATTCAATTTCACTTAAAAGGCTCAAATTCTTTACCAGAAGCTAATGCTGTTGTAGTGGTCCCCAGTGAGTCATGCTCTCATACATCCCATTATCCTTTGAGTGCGGTGGAAGCTGTGACCTCCTAAGCTATAGACCCTAGCAAAGATGAAAAATGGTTACTCGATAATTACATGCTATTCCAGCATAGTTGCCTGCTGGCTTTGAAGTGGCAGGTAGCATGTTATGAAGGTGTATAGGAAATCTCATTCAGGAAAGGCCTTTGGATGACCTCCAAAAGCTGAAAGTAGACCATGGCTGTCAGAGACTGGCGAGAAAATGGAGATCTCCTTCCTTCACAGTTATGTGAGTGGAGCTTCAGAAACAATGTCCTTGTTTCAGGTTAGGGTGGTAGCCTTGTGGGCCTAAGGTCCTGAACTATATGCCCACCTAATTTATGTCTAACTTCCTGATCCACAGAAGCAACAAATCAGCTAAGACACAAATTCTTTTAAGCCACTGAGTTTGTGGGTGTTAGTTATACAGAAATAGGAAAGAAATACATATCATATATCTCACACAGTTTCTTGCTCTTCTTCATCTCATGACTTTGAGTATGCATGTCTTTCTGGCTGGACAGTTTTGCCATCTCCATCTCTACTGTCCAGGCTTTTGCTTTTGTCAGCTTAAAACAAGTAGAACCTTTTCGGAAGAGATTTCTCAATTAAGAAAATGCCCGTCCCCCTACCAAAACACATGAAAATTGGCTTGTGTTGCATTTTCTTGTTTGTTAGTTTGTGTGAGAGAACCCAGCTGACTATGAAAGTGGTATCAATCTTTGGCTGATGGTCCTGCATGCTATAAGAAAACAGGCTATGAAAACCATTGTGCCAAGCCAATACAGAGCACTCTTCCATGGCCTCTACATTGTTTCTGCCTCCAGGTTGATGCCTTGAGTTCCTACCCTGACTTCCATGGATGACAACTACAAGATATAAGGTGAAATAAATCTTTTCCTCCTCAAATTTCTTTTGGTTATGTCATTTTATCACAACAATAGAAATCCCAACTGAGACAACATCCTTTCTTTAGTAAGGTCTTTACCAATTTGTAATTCACCTTAAGTGAAACGTCATCAATTTTCTGTCCACATTTCTCATAGTAACGTCCCCTCATCTTATCATGGCTTTGGAGGTAACATGTTTCTTTCATGACATTCATATGTTATAAGGCATTTAATAGTCTACTTATTCATAATTCAACAACTAGGACATACAATTGCTGGTAGCTAGAATAACTATTTCTGTATAATTATTATTGTATATTTAATATCAGACAATTTATCAATATAGTGGGTCCCCATTAACTCAGAGATGACAGGATGGTTAAGAAAAATAAGATTATAAGGAGTATTAGAGAAATGGCAAAGTGTTTCCATTTAAGCTAGATATACAAAGGCTTCAATATATTTTTAAGGACTCTTACTCTGGTATATAAAGTTGATATGTATTATATGTTGAGGGACAGTTAAGATGTATTAGTTTGAGGAAAGAATCAATGGGCCATGTATACATGGATACAAATGAGTATATGGGAGGGGAGGGAAGTTTTCAGATTGATGATGTTAGAGAAGAACAAGAATAATGTAGTCCAGTAGAGACAGTGATTGGTTCTAAAAGAGAAACTAGAAGAAGAAGGCCAAGAGAGTTCCAGGGTTATGATTGGGTCCCTGAGCATCTTAAGGATATCCCATCTCCTCCAACTCAGAGTTTCTGTACTATGTGGAAATACTTGTGTCTCTAACTCTTCATCTACATTGTGACTATTAGAGGTATTATTTTTAGCACTACTGTTTTGCCCAGGCTGAGCCCACAAATGCAAAGAAAAGCCAAGGATTGCAAAGATCTTAGATTTTTTTTCTTTTACTTAAGGGGAATGATGTGGTCTTTCCCCTTGTATGCTGTGATCACCATTAATGATTAAAGAAACTGTGTTGGACCTGTAGCAGGGCAGAACTTAGGTAGGTGGGGAAAACTAAACTGAATGCTGGGAGAGAGAAGGGTGGAGTCAGAGAATAGTCATGTAGCCCCACCAGAGACAGATGATGGTTGGAATCTTGCCAGCAAGCCACAGCCACATGGCAATACACAGATTACTAGCAATGGGTTACTTAAGATGTAAGAGTTAGCCAATAAGAAGCTAGAGCTAATGGGCCAAGCAGTGTTTAAAATAATACAGTTTCTGTGTGGTTATTTTGGTTCTGGGTGGCCAGGATAAACAAGCGCCCCCCTCCTTGCTATGGGGGAACCTTAAGAAGCCTTCCTAGCTGGGCGGTGGTGGCGCACGCCTTTAATCCCAGCACTCGGGAGGCAGAAGCAGGCAGATCTTTGTGAGTTCGAGACCAGCCTGGTCTACAAGAGCTAGTTCCAGGGCAGGCTCCAAAGCCACAGAGAAACCCTGTCTCAAAAAACAAAACAAAACAAACAAACAAAAAAAAGAAGCCTTCCTAAACCATAAACTTTTTTCAGAGAAAAATAAAGACATAATAATTTTCTTTTGAGTCTCTCCCATAACTAATAGGCAAATATAAATAAGATGCTATTCAAACACCCACTGCATTTATGCTTAAGTGATTTAGACAATTGATTGTTCTCATATTTATTCTGCTTGTATGAAATGTTGGCTAGTTTTCTGGTGTATGTAACCTGTATGTAGCATGTGTTTGTGTACCACAACATCTGTTACATGTATGTCCAGGATTCCATGGCTACAGATGACAACTAATTCTACTCAAAGAGCTTTTCTTCTCTTGATACAAAAAGCTGAATAATTCACTATAAGGGATCTAATACACTGAGATAAGCATTTTTAAAAAATAATACTCAACATAATTTTTTGTAAAATCAGGTTTATTTAATCTGGAACAGTTTAAGAATGTCATTTGGGGGGCACTAAAATGCATTTAAAATTAGAAATGTAATGGCATATTAGTTTCAACTTTCTGGTCACTAAATACACTATGAAAAAAAGGACTTGGATTAATAGTCTGATTACTTCTCTCCCTTATTAAGACAAATGATTCATCATTTCCAGTTGAACATTTTGCCCTGAAATGATACTATGTAAAATGACTTTTGATGATTTTTTTTGTGAAGATCTATGTTTTTGTATTTTCCATTACAAGGAACTTATAATGAACAAAAGTTACAGCTCAAGGGATGTACTTTTCAAAACTCCCTCTATCTAGGGGACTGAGTGCTCACTGCTCAGAGTGGATCAATGACTCAGGACAGTAATGTTCTAGTTTTACTTGACACTGTACTGATGCTCATGCATAAAGCCATCACAGTCTTGGAACTGTATGACAGTATCTACCTGAAGAAACCATTAAAATATATGATTATGCCATTCATGAGATTTTTAAGACTGAATGGGCCCATGGAATCCTGTCTTGTAAATATATACAGTACCACTTCTTTATTGCATAAAAGAGATAAAAGTCAGTCTTTGGTAAGGACATACAAAATAAAACAAAAGGCCCCATCCAATTTCTTTTAAATATACGTACACTTGTCTTTGAATTCCTAATGTTTAATAAACATTTCAATTGGCATTTTTCTGATTCTCTCATATTTATTTTGTTTGTAGTTAATGACATAAAACTTCCACTTTCTTCTTTTTTTGTTTTTTTTTTTTTGACAGGGTTTCTCTTTGAAGCTTTGGAGCCTATTGTTGAACTCCCTCTGTAGACCAGGCTGTCCTCAAATTAACTGAGATTCGCCCGCCTCTGCCTCCTGAGTGCTGAGATTAAGAGCATGTGCCACTATCACCTGGTGACTTTCACTCTTTTTAATGCTGAATTATCATTTATTATTTGTGCTTCCTAACAATTGCTACTCTCTAAGTATATTATTTAGAGTTACTTGTAGCTTATAGATAATTGTACTGCTACCATAGTATTAAAAGTTTTATACAAAGTTATGCTTCCTTAAGTCAACTTTTGCTCTTGGCATGGGATGTAGCATGATAACATGCTGATAGAAGATTCTAATGAAATATTAAACATCTACTAGAGTCAATATTGCTTTTCATAATAATTTACATTGACTGAATGCTTACCTTGAGTGTTGTTTTGCATTACACATCAAAGCAGCACTTTCCCACTGATTGACAGTGTTGTAAAAAGTAAAAATTACAGCAAATGCAGAAAACAGAGGTAATGTTTAGTAACAATAAAGAATACGATGAAGTGCATACTCCTTCATATCTAAGTACTAAATTTATTTATAAATCTAATCAGAATCTATTCTTTTGTTCTAAATAAAGGTAAATCCAGACTGGGTCTCTAATCACTGGAAACATCCAGGCAAGCTTCTATAAAATAAACAATTTATAGAAATATCCACTTTGCCAAGATTAATTCCAGTAAGGCAGAAAAGTTTAAACAGGTATGTTTTTACATAAAACACAATATTGTAAATTAACTACTAGAAAAACAGTACCAGTGACAAATGAGCCCACAGATTAATTCTACCAAACATTCATAGAAAAATTAAAACATAAAAACTAATTATTTATATTATTCCATGTCTGTGAGTGTTTTGTCTGCATTTTGGATACATACCACCTATGTATGTGCCTGAGGAAGTCTAAAAGGGCATCTGATCCCTTGGACTTGGAGTTGTGAGTGGTTGTGACCCATCATGTGGATTCTGGGAGCCTAACCTGAGTCCTCCACAGGAACAAGCGTTTTTAACTCCTTTCTCCAACCCTGGGGCTTAAAGATTTTGTCTCTTTGAATTCATATGCTAAATCAACTCCTGAAGTGACAGCATTTTTAGGCCTCAGGAGTTGGTTAAGTTTTGGTGAGGTCCTGAGGGTAAGACCCTGATCTAATATCTGGATGTCCTTTGGAGAAGAGACCCTGGGGAGTTTATTCCTTGGCTCTCTCATTCATGTCAGAACAAGAGGGAGTGTGACTGTCCACAAAAGAGGAAGGAGGTTTCACTCTAAAGGCAGCTGGTACCTTGGTCTTGGCAGTCTAGTCTCCAGAGTGTGGGCCACTCAGTGTGCAGTGTTCAGTTACTGCAGCCATGTACACTAATCTGGGTTTCAGTACAGGGAAGTGACGTTCTATTAAAACAAATTACCTACAAATGTGCAAATGACTTCTGGGATGGGTAACAGATTGCGACTGTAGGAGTTTTGAGGTAAATGCTAGAAAAAGCTTGGATTTCATGGATGAGATTGTTCATGGAGACAGGAATGTTAAAGGCATTTTTGGTGAAAAATCAGAATGAGAGATGAAAGGCTGGAATATTGGGAAACATATAGATGATCCTGAGTGGGCTGGCTGTAGGATGCAGCAGTGAAAGACTGACTACAGGATGAGGTCTCAGAGAGAAAAGAGCAGGTTGCTGACAGCCAGAAGAAAGCCCCCACTTACTCCTAGATGCTTAAAGTAAACATGAAGAGGGGAATAAAGAAGGCACTCAGAAGCACAAAGGAAACAATTGTGGCAAATATAAACATCTCCACAGTGACAAGTGAGAAATCTTGTTCTCAACAGAACGCTTGGGCTGAGGCTGGGCAGTCATCTGTAATGAAAATCATGGGCTCAGCTCCTGGCCCACCATCTCAGCAGAAGCTGGGCAGTTAGGGTCATGCCAGCAGAATCTCCAGGAGATGAAAAAATCAGGAGTGAGTGAAGGGAGGTATCATATTTGTTGGATTCTACAGACTGAGGGCACAGAGCTAGCTGGTTACAAATGTGTGCTAGTCTTTAAGAATCACACATTTACAGTGCAGGATCACTTCCTTACAGGCCTCACAGGGCAAAGCTACTACCGAGAGTTGCTTGGGCAGAGGTGTATAATCTTGCCAGAGGGTCCTGGACAAAGCTGTGAAGGTGAAACTGCTATTTCAGTGGGTCTGCTGTGCAGAATAGTGAACAACAAAGGATTTTTTCTCAGACCTTAAGTTATAGTATAAGTTTTTTAGCAACATGAAGATTTCATTCATACCCGTTCCCTTTTCTTTTTTTGTTGTTTCTGCTTTTTTGGAAAGGTAATGTCTGTTTTTTTCCCATAGAACTGTGAGTGGGAAAGAAATTAAAGTCTCTGGGAGGAGACTTTGGTCTTTAAATTCCAGAATGATTGTTGGAATGACTCAAAACTTTTGAGACCGATGGATAGGGAATAAATATGTTTCACATGCAGCGAGGCTGTTAACTGTGAAGTTCCAGGGGCACAATGATGCAGACTGTGTGCTTGTGTGTCCCCCAAATTCATATGCGGAAGATCCAATTCCCAACAGAATTGAGTTTTGCGGTAGGGTCATCATTGAAATAACAAGGCTTAAGCAATGTCATAAGACAGACAGTTGATAGCCTGAGATTAGAACCCTTGTAAGAAACAACACACACACATGCTCCAACAAAAATGAGGTGGAAGTATGATGGAAGACAAAAATACATGCTTCAATCCCAAATAAAATTACTCACAATTCTGAAGACATGAGTCCTCCTTACATTAATTTATGAATTCAATGTGACATCATTGTAACTTTTTCTATTCATGGTGTTGGAGTTTGAACACATGGTCATGTATCCAACCACTGAGCTGTATCTCCAGTACACTGACTTTCTTTACTTCTTGTTTACTCTTAACTTAGCAAGATGATTTAAAAATAGTACCATGTAGGAAAAAGTAAGAAAACTTCAAAAATAAATGACAGAGTAGAAACAACTTCACATATTAAAATACAGTTTAGAAGACTTCTAAACATAAAAGAACTAATGTCGAAGCCTACATATTGACCAATGAAATAGAACTGAAATCCAGTGATAGGTTAAACTGAGGTGAAAATTTTATATTTACTAAATATAATATAAAAATTTTAAGCCAAAAAGGCAAACCTTTGATTAAATGGTGTTATATCAACTAATTTGTCATTTGGCAAACAAAGTTTAGTTTTTCATGTCAGTGAAAAACTGATACATTTCATGGTCCAGTGAATGGCCTACATGTGTGCAGATATAGCCAGTGTGAACTAGACACAGTGAATTATCAACAAAATAAAACAAAACCAAAAACAGACAAATAAGCATAAAATAAGAGATGAAGCTGGGAGAGGGGAGAGTTTAGGGGAGTAGGGAGCCATCTGAAATTTGAAATGAAGATAAGTATGATTATATTTTATTTTGTGTATGTGTGAAAGTCTCAAAAATAATGAAAAATTACAAAAATGTAATCACAAAAATTGAAATTATAAAAATTCCACAGAAAAATGTAGGGAATCATCCTATGACCTCAATATTAGATACTTATAAGTATGCCTCATAAACTACTTATGTTTGAAGAGTAAATAAAACTTAATTAGAATTAGTAGAAAGCCTTTTGAGTTGTAAGAAGAACAAGGTGGCATAAAATATTTGATGAATTAAGACCATGAACTATCTAGTCACTTATTCTCTCTCATAAAATGGATTGTAAGCTTCATGAAGACAGTAAATGTTCTCTTCATAACTTACGGTATTTTCTATGTTATCTGAGAATTGAAAGTGCCCACAAAATATCTGAAAAGATATCATTCTGAGTGTTTCTTGAAGTAGAACCTATGGGAGAAGCGACCAGGAAAAAAAGAATCAGTGGAGGAACATACTTGATGATATGTAAAATACAAACAGATGCATTATCCTTAAACAAGAGCTGGCGATGTTTTGTAGAACTGAGATAGGATGGGAGTAATATATGTGAGCACATCAAATACTTTAAACGCAATGAGTGCGCAGTGAAGGGAAGGTCCATCTGTTGGCTTTGTTTTCCTCTGAGGAGGAGGAGGGCAGGTAGAAGGAGTGGGGATGGTGGTGTGGGAGGTAGAACTTGGAACACAGAGACATGGTTGGAAATAGTCACTGGGGAGTGCCAGGAGAGTGATGACTAAGAGCTGCTCCAGGCATCAGGAACATGATCCATGGAAACTGAGTCGCCCAAGCAGCCGTCATGGAAGCTTTATCCTGAGCACCAAGGCTGAGAGAAGAGAAAAGGAGTAACATTGGTTCAGGGTTGAGATGGCTGTGGGGATGTATGGCAGGACAGGAAAGCAAAACCTGGGAACATATTTGATTATACCAAAGTACACAAGCTTAAAGAAAGTCTTTGGTTAATTTTGAAATAGACAATTTTGTAATTTCTAACTCATTGTGCTGTGTTAGTCATGGTGTAGAAATCTGAGACAGAGCTGGAATAAAGGTGAGTGAGGCACAGATTGCCAAGTACCTGGGATTTTAGAGTTATACCTAGGTGTTGAATTCAGTGGACTTAAATGGATGTTGAAGATACATGAAGCTGGATGAGCGAAAGAAAATTGGTAAGAATAAGCAAAAAGGAAAGGAATAAGATGGTTTAATTATAGCATAGATTCTAATTGGTATTAGTAATAAAAAAACCCATAGTTGTATATAGGGGTTAATGCTGAAGATTAGAGGATCTGAGTGGCCACCCTGGAGTTCTTACCTCTACCAATGCTCAAACCGAAGGGGCAATCATGTCTCTGAATCCTCAGACTGACGGGCATCTCTAAGAAACCTCAGACTACATCTTCAGACTGACTCCTCAGATGACAACTGAGCTCTTGTCTCCTCCCACCTTATATTCTCCTCTCCAGCCAGTCAAATTGCTTCCTGTCTCCAACCCCTTAATGCCAGGATTAGAGTCACATGACTCCCATGCACTGGGATTAAAGGTGTGAGCCAAAACCGCCTGGCTCTGTTTCTCTTTGAGACTGCATCAATCTAGTGTAGCCCAGAGTAGCCTTGAACTCACAGAGATCTGTCTGCCACTGCCCCCCACCAAGTGCTGGGATTAAAGGCATATACCATCACTGCCTGGCTTCTATGGCTAGTGGTTTAACTCAGCACTCTGATCTTCAGGCCAGTTTTATTTGCTAGATTATAAACAAAATATCACCACATTAAATCAGTCAGGGTGATGGTGAAACTCTATCAACCAATTACATCTAGTTAGGGTGTGGCTACCTGGGGTCCAGGTATTGGGAGGACACAGGTGCCCATACTCTGTCTATGTGGTGTCCGCCAGACAGATAGGATGTCGGACCTCCCACTCTTGTAGCATGAGTTCCCCCTTTTTAACCATTAAAAAATACCCGTTCTTCTTGAGCTGGCTTGGTTATTTATCATACCGACCTAATTCCCCAACATCAGGGGAAGTATCTCATGTCTTTTACTAAAAGACTAAAACATAACAGTCTAGGGGTTGGAGAGATGGTTCAGTCAGTAAAGTACTTAACACCTGATCTTGGATCTTCAACACCCATGTGAAAATCCAGGCTTATAGTTTTTGCCTATAATCCCAGGGACAGGGAGATGGCAGTCAGAGGATGTCTGGGCTTGCTGGCCAGCCGATCAGCAAGCTCTAGGTTCAATGTCTAAAAAGTTAAGATGGAAAACTATTTGAGATGAGATCTGATAACCCCTGTACTTGAAATATGCATGTTCATTGAACACCCTCCCACAACACGCACACACACACACACACATACACATAAATGTATACACATACAACACTTCCGCCAATATAAATAAAATAAATAATAGTCTGAACATTTTTTGTGGGGTACAGCATACCTCTTTCCACCCCACAACTTAAAACTATGGGATGTGAAAGAAAAAACATGACTCTACGGGTTGGTTGGCTAGTGTGCTGGGATAAATGATGTCCTTCATCTGTGACTTTTTTGGAATAAGACTTTATGTGGATGCAGTTGAAGCAATAAGATCATATTGACTTGATCTGATCCTAAAATTTTACACACATCTTTGTTTAAAAAAAAAGTACAAGAAGCATATATAGCAAGGTGAAAATGTGTGAACAGACAAATTGTTGTAAGGGATAAGTCAGAATTATATAAAATGTTTACCCTGTTTCATGGTTTTATTTATTCTTATTTAATAACGTACTCTAATGAGGAATTCATAAGGAATCACGACTTTCAATCACCACTTAAATAAATTCACTAATTTTTATAATTAATGATGGCGGCCATTTATTCCCTCATTGTTTTAGCATCCACCACGTGCCAGGCAGAACCCTAAACCATGGCAGAAACAGGGTCTCTAACTAGGCATGGTGTTTCCTGCCTGCGCTTGCAGCACTTTGGATGCAGGCGTGAGAGGATTAGAAGTTCAAGACTAGCAAGCTGGCATTTGTAAAATAGGATGAAGCAAAAGAACAGAATTGTGGAAACCACGACCCGTGCCTTCACGGAACTTACATTCTCATGAATAAAAAATAAGAATCATTAAAGAAGGAAATTTTAAATAGTGAAAAAAATGTAAAGAAGAAACCAAATGGGGAGTAGTGAACTGGATAAGTCTGGGTGATGCTTTCTGTTGCAGGGTCCAGAGTGCTTCTTGGTAAGGGCAATGTTGAGCATAGATCAGATTATCAAAAATTAAACATATGACTGAGAACTGCAAAGGCAAAGGCATTTTGAGAGATGCATCATAGCTCAATGTGGGACAAACTGAAGGCAGATGCATAACCAGTCCAGTGATCATGTCCGTGCATGTTTCTCTAAATTCTAAATAAGATATGCATGCATGATTCAAACAATGTGCATGTGTAGGACGGGTTTTAATAATGCTTGCTGGAGAGATGCATGAAGCATTCACTTCAGGAGGAGTGGATACACTAAAATGTATAACCACATTATAGGCGTAATCAGACTCATGATTTTGCCCCGGCGAGTATGCTTGCATCCAATTAAGCAGCCTGACTGCTTTGTCATTATGTCATCAGTCTGTGCACATTTAAAACAGCAGAAGAAAGGTTCCCAAATTACCCTGCACTTTTGCTGGCAATGATTGTTTATTTCAGGCTGAAGTTCTGTGGTGGGAAAGGCTCACTTTATCTATAACACTCAAAATTAAGAAAGACAGTGTTTACCAAGGTATAAGAAAGTAAAGCACAGCTTTATTCAGGGAATTGAGTTACCATAAGGATCCAATCTAGATAATTTACATGAAAAGCCCAATTTCTCAGCTTAGTCTCTTGTTTGATTTTTGCAAATGCAACAAGAGTTTACAGTCACTTACCCACAAATCTTCTACAATGGTTTCAGCATGTTATAAAATAATTTCTACATTAAAAAAGATTGTTAGAAATAAAAGTAATCTTTTATGTATTCTCTTTCATATCATGGTGTGCTTAAAAATCAACTAAGTAATGAGATAACTTATTGTTTCATCTTGACAGCTGGGGACCCATGTTTGTAAATTTAACAATTAATGACATAATAGAATGGTATAATGCTGGAAAAATTAAAAAGGGCTATTCATTCTTTCAGTAAACAGAAACCACTGTCTGTACCATGAGTAAGACACTACAATTCTAATGAATACTCAGTGTGCACAATGCTTTGATATTTCCTAAAGGGGGGTTTGTCCAAAGTTTGAAGCCCTGAAAGCTTTTTGTTGTTTTTTATTTTATTTTATTTTATTGAGCTATACATTTTTCTCTGCTCCCTTCCCTGTCACTCCCCTTCCCTTCGACCCTTTCCCATGGTCCCCATGCTCCCAATTTAATCAATAAATCTTGTCTTTTTCTACTTTCCATGTAGATTAGATACATCTATGTCTCTCTTAGGGTCCTCTTTGTTGTCTAGGTCTCTGAGATTGTGATTTGTAGGCTGGTTGTTGTTGCTTTATGTTTAAAAACCACTTATGAGTGAGCACATGTGATAAATGTATTTCTGGATCTGGGTTGGCTCACATGTTATGATGTTTTCTAGATCCATCCATTTTGCCTGCAAATTTCAAGATGTCATTATTTTTTCTGCTGTGTAGTACTCTATTATATAAATGTACCACATCTTCCCTATCCATTCTTTGGTCGAGGGGCACTTAGGTTGTTTTCAGGTTCTGGCTATGACAAACAATGCTGTTTTAAGCATAGTTGAGCACATGTCTTTGTGACACGATTGAGCATCCTTTGGATATATACCCAAAAGTGGTATTACTGGGTCTTGAGAAAGGTTGTTTCCTAATTTTCTGAGAAATCTCCATACTGACATCCAAAGGGGCTGTACCATACTTGCATCCATACCAGCAGTGCAGGAGTGTTCCTTTACCCCACAACTTCTCCAGCTTAAGTTGCCATCAGTGTTTTTGATCTTGGCCATTCTTACAGGTGTAAGATGGAA
>JAQHUG010000036.1:5974798-6007510 GCA_028555095.1 Dicrostonyx torquatus
GGAGGGGTAGTGGGAGAGCGGGAGTGGGGGGGCTGAGGTAAGTGGAGAAAGTGTAAATTTTTGAATGAAAAAAATAAAAGAAAAAAATAAAATAAAACCTTTGCATTTATATTGTCAAGATCACAATTCAACAGAAGTCAGAATGATTAAAAGACATCTCTGAATAACACAGAACATTTGTTTCTTCAAATGGTACAACAGGGCCTACCTTCAAACTATCACTTCCGTGGTTTTAATTGTTCATGCTTTCCCTCATATTTCTAGTTCCTGCCTTACTCAGATTATATTCCATGAACAGTTACTACAAGCCTGTCTCAATTACACCCATCTTCTTTCCTGCCTCTCATTATGGCTTATTAAACATGATCTATATTAGTGAATATGACCTTTAAGTACTCTACACCAAAATCTGAGCTTGGATATCCACGTTGTCATGGATAAATATTGTAGTTATCAGTGCAAATGAATTTACTGTGTGCAGCCTAAGTAATTCTCACAAAGGCCTGGAATATCAGAATAAGAGGATAACATGGTCATTCCCTGTGATCCTTTAAAATAAAAAGCAATTTCTTATGTAAAGTAATTTGTTTCAGTATATGGGTTAAAACATGGTTAATTCCAGTCTGGGTGTGGGTGTAATGATGTTAAACATCTTTTGTAGAACACTCGTCTGAAGTATGAGGATAAAACCAGTTTTCTTGGTATCTAGAAACACTGCATCCCTCAAATTTCATGGTTTCATCTTCTATGTATTTCAAGTTTCTAAAAATTGTTTTCTCGGAATCCCTGTGGAGAGGTATTTTCAGAGTACATAAACAGATATGGTTTTAATTTGCAGTCAACCCAAAAATATCTGAACAAACCCTGTGAATACTCAGTGGGTCCCCAGACAACTAGTTCAAGTGAGGACAATACTCACACTAATATAATAAAATATAATATGCTGCTCTGTGAATTTGTATATTTTTTTGTTTGTTTTGTTTTGCTTTTGGTAACTCATTGATGACTGACTGTCCAACCGAACAGTGTTGTTATTAATGAACACAGGTACATATGAAACTAATTGAAGGAGCCATTCACATTGGCAGTTAAGACTATAAAATAAAGTAGTGCATTGCCTGCAACATTTCTGTGCTAATCAAATGGAAAATTGTGTATTTAAAACTGAGTACATAGGTCTATACTTTTGATGACCAATTTCTTGCACAAACCTAAACAGAAAACTCTCAACAGAGGAATCTAATGTGGCTGAAAGACATTTAAGGAAATGCTTAACATCCTTAACCAGCAGAGAAATGCAAATCAAAACAACTTTGAGATTACATCTTACACCTGTAAGAATAGCCAAGGTCAAAAACACTGATGACAACTTATGCTGGAGAGGTTGTGGGGTAAAGGGAACACCCCTGCATTGCTGGTGGGAATGCGATCTGGTGCAGCTCCTTTGATTATCAGTATGGCGATTTTTCAGAAAGTTAGGAAACAACCTACCTCAAGACCCAGCAATATCACTTTTAGGTATATACCCAATTGTACCACAAGGACATGTGCTCAACTATGTTCATAGTAACGTTGTTTGTCATAGCCAGAACCTGGAAACAACCTAAATGCCTCTCGACTGAAAAATGGATAGGGAAGATGTGGTACATTTACACAATAGAGTTCTACACAGCAGAAAAAAAAATAATGACATCTTGAAATTTGCAGGCAAATGGATGGATCTAGAAAACATCATATTGTGTGAGGTAACCCAGACCCAGAAAAAACGAATATCTTATGTGTGCACTCATAAGTGAATTTTAGACATAAAGCAAAAAAAAAAACCAGCCTACAATTCACAATCCAAGAGAACCCTAAGAGAGACATACATAGATCTAATCTACACGGAAAGTAGAAAAAGACAGGATCTCCTGAGTAAATCGAGATCACTGGGAGCATGATAAGTATGGGAAAGGGTAGAAGGAGAGGGGAGAGGAAGGAAGGGGAGCGGAGAAAAATATACAGCACAATAAAAACAATAAAAATGGGGAAAAAAGAAATTGAGTATTTAGAAAAACACCCAAATCAACTGTACTTACTTTCATTGGCAAATAGAAACTGAACAAAAAAATTTGTTTAAAAACAACAACAACAAAAACCTTCTATCCCATCCTCAAGACAATTAAATTGTGTTTTTCTCAGCTTCAGAGAACATTTTCTATGTGTATGCTTTTTTCCTTACACTTGAACTGATTTCCTCAGTTTCTTTTGCACAGTCACAAGGAACTCAATTCAAGATTCCCTTTTACTGAATTTTGATGAAAAAAAAACTTGTTTTGTGTGTGCAGGCTTAAACTAAACTGCCTCTACAATTCAATTTTCCTATAAATTGTCTGTATTCTGGAGAACAGTAATGCTCTTGATTAGCATAAACAGCTGCTTGATTGAGCTACCTTCATAAACCTATAAGAAAATGAAAAGGAAAGAGACTTTTTTGAGGCATAATGTACACTTGACGGGAGTAGAAGGAGGCTATACAAGAAGCAGAAATGCTTAAATGTTGGCTCAATATAATGATACAAAGTCACTTCACAGGCATTTTCTTTACAGCTCCACAACATTCCACCATTTCCAGGGTGGAACTGTAATTACTCCCTGTCCATTAACTTGTGTGTCTTTCCTTCGCCCACAACTGTTTTAATGGGACTTGCTTGTTGACACCCTTCACTCAACAGAGGGAATCCTTTGTGCTGTAAGTAGTTTATAGTGTTCAGAGCAGCACTCTAACTTTACAGTATAATTATTGGCTTTTATTAATGCATCCACCAGTTTCTATTTTGTTGACCAGACTAAGATCCCGTTTAAAGAAAAAAAAATGTGTTTTCAATCCTCAGTGCTTATTGAGAGTTAAACTGAGGGGAAGCTGCTAAGATGCAATGTATATAATAGATTGTACAGATACAAGACCTGTGTGTGAGAGAAGTGCATGCACACAGATGCAATATATACACATATGTAACCATGTCATAACAATGCACACAAATAAATATAAATACAATTATAAATGCAAATACAGATACAGATGGAGATAGAGATGCAGATACAGACACAGGTGTGGATACAGATGCAGATGGAGATACAGATACAGGTGCAGATATAGATACAGATGGAGATACTGATACAGGTGTGGATACGGATACAGATGGAGATACAGATACAGGTCTGAATACAGATACAGGTTCGGATACAGATGCAGATACAGATACAGGCGCAGATATAGATACAGATGGAGATACTGATACAGGTGTGGATACGGATACAGATGGAGATACAGATACAGATCTGAATACAGATACAGGTTCGGATACAGATGCAGATACAGATACAGGCGCAGATATAGATACAGATGGAGATACAGATACAGATATGGATACAGATACAGATGCAGATATAGATACAGATGCAGATACAGCTACAGATGCAGATAGAGATGCAGATACAGATACAAATGCAATACAAATACAGATGTAGGTACAGAAGCAGATGCAGACGTAGATGCAGACCCAAAAAGAATACTTATAATCCTTTATATGAACTGTTAGGACAACAACTGGCAAAAATCCTGTTCCAGATTACCTTAGACAGAGAGTCCTCAAATGTAATCCAAAAGCTATAACTTACTGATGGTGGCCATACAGATAACATTAAAATTACTTTAGTTCCCAAGAAGAGGAGCAGAAGTCTATAATTTCAGAAGCCTGTGTCAGGGGAAATTTTAGCGGTTTGTAGTCACAGCCCAGTTCACTGTGAAGGGTGAGGCTAGGGGTTGAGAGACTTGTCTCTAATAATCACATATATGTAAGCATTTAGAATAGTAAAAAATTTGTTCCATAAAATCAAGTGTTAAAAATCTGGGATGGCTTTTGAAGTTCTGAAGTTACTAACTTTAACAATGTCTAAAGTTTTAGGGTCATATGTGTGGTCCATTGAAGGCTAACAATGTGATAAGGGGGGCACGATGAGAGGCAATGATACATAATTTTGTGTCTAAAATCTGAAAAATCACTTATTTCTCAATTATTTATGTCAGGTTCTTTTTTTAAAAAAGTCTTTCCTGTAGTGAGCAGAGGAGTAAGAGGACTCAGGTTTTGGTTAGAGACTGTCTCATGTCTCTAGGGCAGTGATTCTCAATCTGTGGATCATGACCCTCAAAAGGGGTTCCATATAAGATATCCTGAAAATCATATATTTATAGTATTATTCATAACAGTAACAAAATTACAGTTATTTAGTAGCAAAAAATAATTTTATGGTTGGGAAATCACCACGACATGAAGTACTGAATTAAAGGGTAACAACATTAGCAAGGTTGAAAGTCATTGTGTAGAAAACTGAAATTTCAGTCAAGTTGTTTTTTCTAAGTAAGCTACATTATTTCATTTATTAATTCTGTGGATGATGAGACTAATGTTTCGGGAAGCTTTTAAACACACTGAAAAGTTGCTTATAGACAAACTGGGAGATTCTTGTACGTATAGAGGGCTACTATATATGCACTGACACACAGACACACATTGTCCCTGAGGATGTAAGCACAAACATTTTGCTTAAAAGTGTTTCTCAGAATGTTTGTTTTATAAATAGAGCATCTACCTTACATACAATTTTAATGCTGAGAGCTTTGTTCCTGCCCTGAAGAAATAATTCAATATGCAATTCACTTACAGATAAGTTTCTTTTATTCTGTGTTTTAATTTAAGCTTTCCATTTTCTGTCCTGTTGTAAAAGAGCATATCAGGTTTCCCTCTGTGCTTTTATATCACTTAAATCAACCTTGCAGATCACATCATAAAAATGTCAGTATTCAGGCTTTCTCCAGCTCACCTCTGTTGATCAAGTGCTAGGATGCAAAACTAAATGCCTTAAACATCATTTAGAAGAAATCCCTAAAATAATCAAACACACAAAAACTCCATAAAAAGGAGCTTGCGCTGGCTGTTAACTCTTTGGGTTTAAGGCTCCATCTTCCAGACATACATCTCAGCTGTTTATTTTTTAAATATTCTTTCATTGTATTGAAATATTTTTCCTTTTAAAAATTATTATTGCTCTATTGTGCCATCTCTTTATATCACTGTACTACTGTCTTATTCACAGTTGTTCAGAATGATATATGTTGATGAAGAAAAACTAAACATGCTTCCTTTTTATTTTATGTATTAATAAAGTAGAACAATGTCTGGTTATGATATGGCATTTTTAGAAATAATTTTAATTCAAACTAAGTAAAAACATTTAATAAATGAACTAAAATTCACCCAGTCCCAATTCATGAAAGAATCACTGGTGTTTTTCAAAATCATGCACTTGGCATCCCTTCATTTATTTATTATGCTATATTTATATTTAATCTATCAAGTAAAGAATGCAAAGGAGAACTTTTATAAACTGCAAGCAATCATAGAGCTTTGCTTAAATGGTGTCATGCTACATGTGGAAACCATTTTCACTCTACAGCATGTGAGACCTGACTTTTCTGTGTTTATGACACAGAGTTAGTTCTATGTAAACTGAGAGGCAGAAGTCCCCGTGAACTGTTTAGTCTCCTTTTTCTTCTATTAACCTCTTTGTCTAAATCTACTGTCAGGAGTGGATCCAATAGAAACACTGCTTTCTTTTTTTTCTTTTGAGAAAGGAAAATGTGTCAGCACATTACATGAAGAACAACCAGATGTCTCCTCCGCTCTTCATTTTGGTCTGCACATTGTTGGTAGTGTGTTTGTCTTCGTTGGCTCATAAACCAATGACGATCTAAAAGAAGAGCCCTTAATGAAAAGACCATGTATTTGAAGGAGAGAGGGAGGGGCATATGGGAAAATTTGGAGGGAGGAAAAGGAAGGGAGAAATGTAATTAAATTACAATCTCAAAAATAAGCAAACAACAAGAACAAAAGAGTAACACCCAGGAAGCCATACCTGCTGCTGTAGACCTCATCAATTGCCTGGCTCAGTGGATGAGTGGACCTAGGATAAAGCTCTTACCATGGTTTTGCTAAATGAACACAGTATAAAACTGTCTTAGATGTTTATATTTATAAAAGACATGTGTGGCTATCAACCTTCACAGAATAAAGCCTTCAATGAATACAGACTCACAGATGTCAAAATGCAGGGTGACTGTGGAACTGCCTTCTGGATACGACATGGCTGATGCATTCATGAATTCACTAATGTTGTGGTTATCTACACAAGACCTATTAGTTATGACTGAAGAAGGAAGGGCTCCTGAGCTTCCTCCATTCTCTGATGGACTGTTGACAGCTAGTGGTGGCTGAAGGAAAGAATGTCACATTCATGACTGGTGTCACCAGGAAGTTGTTTTTGTTCAAGTATATAACCTCCCACCTACAGTCATGGAGGCAATTCTATTTAAATTAGTGGGTCACACACAGAGAAAGGACAGTGAAGAAGGAGAGGATCTGGGAAGAAGGAGGGGGATGAGACAGAGTCATGGGAAAGGGATGTAAAGAACTGAACTGCATAATATACATGCATGAAATACAAAGAATAAAAATATCAACAGTCGGGGCTGGAGAGATGGCTCAGCAATTAAGAACATTGCCTCTTCTTCCAAAGGTCCTGAGTTCAATTCCCAGCAACCACATGGTGGCTCACAACCATCTGTAATGAGGTCTGATGCCCTCTTCTGGCCTGGAGGCATACATGTAGACAGAATATTGTATACATAATAAATAAATAAACAATATAAAAAAAATCAGCAGTCTATGTCCCCCAAAGTCAGTGAAAGCAGAATAACTAAGTATAATATAATTACTACATCTGATAGGGCAATGGTTCTCAGCCTGTGGGCCATGACTTCTTTGGGGTTCCTTATCAGGTATTTACATTATGATTCATAACAGTAGCAAAATTACAGTCATGAAGTAACAATGAAAATAATTTTATTGTGGGAGTCGCCACAGTCTGAGGAACTATATTTTTGGATCACAGGATTGGACGGTTGATAATCACTCTGATATGACCTTGCACCTTCATGTTTCAGCTTTATTTAATTGTAACATCAAAATGTCATGCTGTCTTTGCATATTCTATCGAAGGATGTCAGAAAAAGAAGCCTCCAACTACTATCAGGACATCAGACATGTGGGCAGTTCTTGCATGGATATTTCTGTCAGATGCTTCTCTTCAAATGCCTTTGTTCCTCCACCACCAACCCTAAATGACAAAAGCAATGCTTGCTTTGGCTTTGTTTTTCTAAAATAATGCCAGACTGGCACTATATACCAAACTGTTTCCCATAAATGAATAAAGTTATCTCTGCCCCTCTATCTAAAATTCTGAGAGTTTGATCACTGTGCAGTAATTTCTGCTGGGAGTCCAGACATGATTCTTTTTGCAAATCAATATGTCAAACTAGGGAAAATTTCCTCAATAGTGAGAAATATTAAATATTCACAGAGCAGGAAGAGGCAGTGTAGATTCAGGCAAATATTCTATGAATAAAGGGAAAGGTAAAGGTGTTTAAAGACAGCATCGAGGGAAACATGAATCCTCAAAGAAGAAAAATTGATCTTTTTCAGTTCAGAAGCTGAAAAATCAAAGGAAAGTGCAAAAAGCTAGATGAGCCAAGACCATGACAATCTTGAAAAAAAAAACGTCAAGACAGAAATTCTGACACAGCACAGCTTTGATTCTCCTGAACCTTAGAGTCCACAGAACTGAAGTAGCTTTGCCATGAGCAGCATTTCCATAACAGATACTTATCTAAAATATGGTCACAAAAATAAAGTGCTGAGGGGCGGTTCTATCAAATGCAAAACAAAACATTTTGAATAATTTCACATTGGATGTGGGTAGCCCCCCCAAATTTTCCACCCCTCCCAGAGAAGACAAAGTCACTCCCAATGGAGCCATTAACTATCTGGGATCTTTACCTGCCATTTTACCTGCCGTTTAAACCTGAGTGCTGTAAGAGCTCAAAATGGATACAGTGGATGGACACTGGGAAGAGGAGGAAAGCAACGTGATTTTTCAACAGTAGAAGCCCTTAATGTCAGAGTTGAAAGCTTGCCCTCTATCTACCATTGGCTCTAGACTAGTTCCTTCTCTTTCAAAACTCACTGCATAATGTGGTTTGAGTGTTCCCTCCGAAACCCATGTTGAAATGGAATTGGCAATGCAGAAGAAGAACATCTAAAGAAAAGGCTCCAGCATGAGGGGTCCATAATCATGGAAGCATTAATGATTTTATTTTGGGAGTAGTTTATTTATTCTGGGAGTGGGCTCTTAATAGAAGGGTAAGTTGGGTCTCCATCCTTCCTTTCTCTGACTTACACATCCTTACCTATCTTTCTGCCATGTTGTTATGCAGCTCAGAGCTAAACTAGATGCTACACCATGCTCTCAGACTTCCTGGCCTCCACAGCTGTGAGCCAAATGGAATTCTATTGTGTATAAATTACCCAGTTTGTGGCATTCTCTTATAGCAGGCGCAGATGGACTATGACACTAGCAAATACTTTGTGTTAATAGGAACCCAGGACAATGTGCCTTTTCTAAGTAGATTTACTATCAATTATTCAGATTCACACTGGTTAACAGGCCTCAAGCAAGGCAGAAGTTAGTGAAGCCACAACGAAATCCAACGTGGACGATTATTGAATGTGTTAAGTAGCACTGTCACCACTGGGAATATACAGTTGCAGAACTCTCTGCCCTCTGCCAAGAACGGCTCCGTGGTGAGAATAACGAACATGAATAATGCAAAGCATAATGCGGGACACAATTTGCACATCAGTCACAGCTTTTCTCCATAGTCTGATCAGCTTTGGAAATTACAAACCAGGATGTTTACAATCCCATCGGCAGGAAAATTCAATGGGAATAAAAAAAAGCCAAATAGAGGTAAAAAATCCATGAGCAGGGGTGCTGTGTGTAGTCATTTGAAAAGAAATGGTAATGGAGATTCATCAGGAACGGTGGTGACATACATGACAGATACGTATTACCTTGGAGCATGACAGGCAGTAGAATTCTCGGTTCACATCAGGACAACCTAATTTGGAAGTCCTACAAAGCTAACATTTCGAGTTAGCCTTTTCAAAGAGTTTGGAACTAAAAGTCAAAGATACTTTTTGATGATGAGCAAGACTTTTCCTGACCTGTGGTCCACTTCATTATAATTTGGCCAACAACTCAGCAAGGTCATGCTCCCAACGCTCTTTCTACAATCAGATGGGGAAAGGGCTTTGATGGCAGAAGTTATTTTAATCTTGGCTAGAAAGCCAAGAAATAATCACAAGAGATCTGTAAGGAGAGAATGGGGTCAAGGCCTTCTCTGAACAAGAAGAAAGATCTAAAATCCATTTCCTACCATTATTTCACTGCAATATAGACATATAAAATGACAGCCCTCCCTAACTGCTTTCCCGACATGTCCTCTCAAGCATGCTCTATGAGCAGTGAAGAACAGCGCACATCTGCTCTTAAGAGAAATGACTTTAATTGCAAAGCAGCTAATGGGGTGTTTTCTCCCATAGAATTTCTCCCCATCTGCATACTCTGATTACCACGTTCTCATCAGATCTTGTCGACTTCAACCGTTCATCCTAAATGATCATCATTAATCCCGTCTATGCTATCTCTACATGAGGCAAACTAGTCTGGGGTAATAATGATGTCTGATTGTGCAGCCTTTAAAGAAAGCAGATTTTCAACTTCTCCCCTACAAATAAACTTATGGAGAAACCAAAATGAAAACCAAACGACCAACCTACCAAACAAACAAACAAATTCCCTAGCTAACTAGATAAGTCCTAGAACCTGGTAGGGGAAAAGAGTCCAATGGGTTACTTTGAAAAAGGACAACACTAGACATTATATGGAAAAATAAAAGCCCAAGATAGCTAAAACAATCCTGTACAATAAAAGAACTTACACAGGTATCACCATACCTGATTTCAAGCTCTACTACAGAGATATAGTAATAAAAACCAAATTGTATTTCCATAAAAACAGAGAGATTGAAAGATGTAATATATATATCTATGGAAACATGATCTTTGATCAAAGAAAACATCTTCAACGTTCATCTAACTAGATAATAGTATGTAGAAGAATAGATCCATATCTATTACCCTTCACAAAATTTATGTACAAGAGGATTAAAGACCTTAGTGTAAAACCAGATACACTGAACACTAATAGATGAGAAAGTGGGGAATAGCCTTGATCTCATTGGCACAGGAGACAACTTATTGAACAGAACACCAAGAGCTCAGGCCCTACGAACAACAATAAATAAATTAAACCTCATGAAACTGAAAGGCTTTTGTAAGGCAAGAGATGCTGTCAATAGGACAAAATGGCAGTTTACAGAATAGGAAAATGTTTTCACCAATCCCATATAAAACAGAGGGCTAATAGCCAAACTTGACACCAACAAGCCAAATAATCCAATTAAAAAATGAAGTACAGCAAATTCTCAACAGAGGAATCTCAAATGGCTGTGAAACACTTAAAAAAAGGGATTCCACTCAAAGAGAAAGAGGAGAGATCATATGAGCAAGGTGGGTCAAGATAATGAAAGGAAAATCCATGGTGACAGCAGAGCAGAACCCTGGGAACTCAAGAGCTTTAGACCGACAGCTGGGAGCCTGCATGGAACCTAACTAGGACCTCCGCATGTGGGCCACACTTGTGTAGCTTGGTCTGTTTGTGGGATCCATGGCAATGGCACCAGTTGTGTGCGCTGACTTTTTAGAGCCTATTATCTATGGTGGGATACCTTGCTCAGTCTTGATGCAGGAGGGAGGGTTTTGGTCCTGCCTCAACTTAATGTGTCAGGTTTTGTTGATGCCCCATGGGATGCTTTACCATTTTTGAAGAGTGAATGGGAGCTGAGTTGGGGGAGGAGAGAGAGGGAGGAGGGGAAGGAGGGGAAACTGTGATTGCTATGTAAAATGTATAAAAAATTAAAATAGAAATAAAGAAATGTTTAACATTCTTAACCTTCAGGAAAATGCAAATCAAAACTACATTGAGATTCCATCTTACACCTGTCAGAATGGATGAGATCAAAAACACAAGAGTCAGATCATGCAGGAGAGGATGTGGAGCAAGGGGAACACTTCTTCATTGCTGGCGGGAGTGCAAGCTTGTACAACCACTATGGAAATCAGTATGGTAGTTCCTCAAGGCCCAGCTTTACTACTCTTGGGCATATGCGACAACCCCCCAAAATTCTCTCATACTATAAGGACACTTGCTCAACCATATTCATTGAAGTTTTATTCATAATAGTCAGAAACTAGAAATAACCTAGACATACCTCAGACGAAGAAAGAATAAAGAAAATGTGGTCCACTTACACAATGTAGTATTAATCAGCTGTTAAAAATGACATCATGAAATTTGCAAGCAAATTGATCAAACTAGAAAAGATCATGCTGAGTGAGATCTAGACTCAGAAAGACAATTATGGGGTTTGTGCTTACATATAATGGCTCAGCCATTAGGAATAAATCATTAGAAAAGCCACTGCCTGCTTTTCTAAAAGTCATGAATTCAATTCCCAGCAACCACGTGGTGGCTCACAACCATCTGCAATGAGATCTGGTGCTTTCTTGACAAAGAAACCTAGTCAGTCATCCTCATCAACTTAGACAATGAAACCCAATATGGACAAGTTCAACAGAACCACCATATTCAGGCTGCCCATGCATGCTTCAGCATTGACAGGGTATAAATTTCATTCATTTTCACTTATTTTAAATGCTTATAAGTAGACATTAAGTAAATGTCAATCTTGCTACAATTCACAGAACCAGAAGGCTAAGTGATGAGTAGACCTCCAGGGGGAGAGGCTTGTAGCTCCCTGGGAAGGGGAAATGTATAATTAATAAAAAATCCTATTTCCCAGTTGTTTTGAGAATAGGCCAAAGTGCTTCTAGGAAACTAGGAACTTCTCTCTAACTTGTATTACTTATGTTACTATAAGGGTCTAATTCTCTCACTTCCTTTGGAAATGCAATATAAGATTAAATTAAGCACTATTTTAATTTCCCATATCCTTATCTATGTTAACTTGTAAACTTATAAGCCTCACAAATTATTGGATTTAAATAATGCTTGAGAAAGTTCTAAAGAAAAGAGAAACTGCAAATATAAATAGATAAAAGAGTTCTGTTTGCTTCACTGTGACATGTAGCTCTGTCTTTATGACAACTGCTAAATATGAGTAGAAAAATATGACTACTTAGATGATGTGCAATTTTCACCTAGACTTAGGTAATCTTCTCCACTGATTATAAAAATTCCTTAAAAATAAAACTTTATTGTGAAGAACTTGAAATAAAACATCTCTCAAAACGACGTTTAAGGGAGAGAAGAAACACTTAACATCACCATTCACAGTGTATACGTATTACTTGAAATTTAGGAAAAGAATCAAAAGCTATTCTAAGAATTTTCCTAAATTACTTGGGTATAGAAATAAAGTATCTATTACTGGAAGATTTGAGGGAGTGATATTTATTGGAACCATCATCACCCAGGTTCGCAGCACACATGTGGCTGATCAATCCTTGACCGCGTGAGGCTTCCTGTGATCCTCACCTTTGCCTTGCACCTGTGAGTCTCCTGGCAATGTCTCCTGGGGAATAAGTATTTCTCCTCTCCTGTCACCTTTTAAGTCTCATGGGAATCTGTCACATTATGAAACTCTAAGGAAATCCTTGGGGAAATAGACACTGAAAGTAGTGGAAGAGATTCTTGTCTCTCAAATCCGGTAAAGGATTCCAGAGATGTTGGTAAGAAATATTTGTTATAAGAATAAAGCAGATGAATATACGAGTTAGATATTATTGCTTTGGTTTCTAGAAATCATTTCAAACTATTTGAAAAGTAAAGTTATGAGTAGCATGAGAAGATTCAACTGCCTATTGGATGCTTTGGTGATACCCTAGTGCATCTTGAGCCACTATTCTGTAGATCTCCAACCACTATATTATTAATACATTATAGTATTGGCTATGTCACTTTTTGTCCTCTATATTGTCCCACCCTTATGAGACACATGGTCTTTTTCCAATAGTGGTTGTACTCCGTAGTTTTCTGCAGCAAATTAAAGTCAGAATCTAACTCTGACTTCAGAGTTTCTTTGCTCACCACCATGCTGAAGATTTTGAGGTCCTAACCTTTTACATCACAGGCTATAGAGATCCTTGAGCATGTTATATTAATAAGTGGGTACCTCACACCTCACACCTCAGAGAATAGATCTTGTCAATTTGTCCTTAAGACAATGCTCCACTTCTTAGGTTATTGTCACTTGTGACCAATAAGTTGAAAAAGCGTGCTGTTGAATGGTTCTCTGACATTTCTAATATTTTCACAGTTTCAATTTTTTGAAGCCAGTCATTTTACTCTTAAGATAAATAAATGACATTTTCTACATCTGAAGAAAAGTTATATTCCAGTTTCTAAATTAAAACTAACACAATTTCCAGGTGTATAATTAAAATATCGTGCTATGAACAATAACATTGGTAACTGTAAAACATTACTATACTCAATTAGCTTTTTAATGCAAGGAAATAGTATTGTTTTAGCATAATAACACCATGGAAACTTTAATACATATATTATTTCTATATAAATTTTGGCTGATATGGTGCTTAAAATGAAGCATTAATATACTATAATAATTAAAGTAGTTTTCATATATATTATTTCTTTTAGAAGCTATAAACACTGATTAGATCATAAATGATCTATTAGCAGAAATATGGAGTCAGAATGCGCATGCTTATTATGACATGCTTATTAAAAAAACGGGTTCCCACACTGTTACTATTGGAAGGGGAGAGAACCTTGCAAAGATCTTGTAGGGATATCCGTAAGTTACTAGGACATGACTTCAGGTTGGTGGGACTCCAGCCTGCTCCCTCTGTCTCTTTCTGTGTTGCTTCATTCTAGGTTTATATCATCTTTCAGATTACCTAAAAACTGACCTTAGAGAAAACCTGCTCTGTCACACACTTGTGTCCTCACGGGCTGTATTTGGGAGAGTCCTGGGCTAATAAGTCTGATTTGTCTTGTACTTGAATCTTCAGAACCATAAGGCCAACTAACCTTTTACCTCCTACGTACCCTGTATGTCAGCTCTTTTTTCACTGTAGTGATCTAGAACTGATGCGTGTAGTTATGACATGGTTTGGAGTTCTCAGAAGTCCCGAAGTGACTCTACATCATCAGTGTTCCTGTTCCCAGCTAAATATCACATCAAAATTCATGACCACATGGAAATTCAACAGGAATTGTGGTCATGTTGCCTGCATAACAGCTGCAGAATCCACAAGGTTCAGGGTTCTGTGGAAATGTTTCCTTTATTCCTTGTCCTTTACCTAATTCTTCTTATTACTTTCTTCATTCCATACCTGAAGAGTCCTGAGGTCTGCTGAGCCTTTTGAAATTTAAACATGGACTAAATGAGAAATTTAGTATATTTTAAGACATTCTGTAAATGGGAACAACAATTTCTGAATGGGTAAAGCAAAGGCATCTGGTAGACATGCATTTCAAAGCTGCAGCTGACGTACTTGGGAAGTAGCCCCATGGGTGGTCTTGTGCTTGCCCAGCATTCCTAAGGCCCTGGGTTTGATCACCAACATTGCATAAATTGGACATGGTGGTGCATACCTGTAAGCTTAGCACTTGGGAGGTAGAACCAGAAGGAGCAAACCTGCAAGGCCATTTCTTGCTTCAGGCCAACCTAGGTTACCTAAGACCTTGTCTCAAAAAAAAAATTATAGCTGTTCAAGTATATTGTAACATATATAGATTTTTGCTTAATGTTATGTCTCACCATTTGATTTGGTTCTTTCACTGAGAACATACTTTTAATTAGATTTCTACTAAGGGGTCAGTAAGCCTACAAAAGCACATGTTGCTGGGATTTGGGATTCCTGAGGGAATAGAAAAGAATGAAGATGGCTTTAAATAGACCAGTGAGTATTTTAGACATTGAACATGTCAGATGGCTCACGATTGCCTATAACTTGAGCTGCCAGAGACAGCGCATGCCCTCTTAAGGCATCAGTGGGCACCAGCACACATGTAGCACATAAATAGACACATATAAATAAAAATAGAAAAAGTCTTATAATAAGAACACAGGGGAAAACACAGGTTGGGTAAAGAATTTTTACCTAGGGCAACCCCAAAGCACAGAAAGTATTGCAAAATAAGACAAAGAGAGGAAAGGATGGAAAGGAGGAGTTGAAGCTGACAAAGAAAAAGATGTAAAAACTAGACTGTGTTTGAAAACACTGTGTCCCATTTTCTGTAGCCACTAATTCAAGCCATGTCGGTTTTGCAAATGTCAATTTGGATTCAATGCTTGTGCCTCTAGCAAGATTTCACAGCTTAATGAAAATATTCATATCTGCCAGGGAATCTAATAATAATTTTAATAAAGAAGATGACATTATTTATAACTTGAAGACATTTTGATGCAAATATTTTGATAATGAGCCTATATCTAAGCCATCTAGTTATGAATATTCACAACCAGAACAAGAAATATATATATGTATATCAAGTAAGCATTGTCATTGATTAACTAGTTAAAGTGCAATTAAGCTTTTATGCCCACTATGCCCACTAATTAATTGTATTGATCAATATCTCACTAGTACTTCTAAAAACCAGCTAACAGGCACTCTTTTAGGAAATGTAGGTGAAAGAAGCACAAAATGGGAGTTAAAACAGCTAAACATCAAAACCTTACCCAGGTAAAAAAAAAAAATAATCTTTATCTCTAATCAAATGACATTGATGACCTTAGAGGAGAAGGCTTTGTAGTAGGTTTCATTTATGAAAAAGAGCAGGTTTTCTTTTTAATAGATCTTTGTTGATAATCTCAGGTTGACAAGCACTATTACATGGAAATTAATCTGATTTTTTCAGAGGAAGACCCACTGTGATGGTGAGGTTTATGAAATTGACAAAATAAGGAATATCCTGGGAAGAGTCTCAATAAGTAATCGTCTGATTGAGATTGGACTGTTGACATGTTTGTGAGGATTATCTTGATTACATTAACTGAAGTGGGGAGATCTACCCACCGTGGGTGTCACCACTCCCTAGGCAGAAGATCCAGAACTGTGTGCAAGGAGAAAGTAAGTGGAGTTTAAGCAAACATGTGTTCTTTTTTTTTTTTTTGACTGTGAATGTAACTAACCACCTCAAATACTTGCTGCCTTGAATTTCCGTAAACATTGAATAACTGGGAACTGTGAGCCTTAGTTAGCCCTCTGTGCCCTATGTTGTTTTTGTCAGGCTATTTTATCACTGCAGCAAAATGAAATGAAGATACACGTTTTCATACAAATCATTCAGATAGATCTCATTCTATTTCCACTGTTACAGTGAGTGAGGTGAATATTGTTATGTCAAGATTGGTGGTATAGAAATGGAATTATATATCTTTCTTTCAGCACAGAGTTCCTAAAGTTGAGAATAGGAGACATGCATAAAGAGAGTTCTCCTAGTCTTTCATGAACCAAGAGTTTAACTATACTTATAACTTCTGCACTAAGGGCACCTTGTTGTTCTATAGTTATAGATGACATTTTAAATCAATTGGAAAGAAGCTAATGTTCTCGAAAACTACTATATATAAACAAATGTCCAATACATATTGGGTTCCTGGTACAGCTAAATTCATTTATGATTTTATGAAATACAACACAAGAATATATCCGCATAGAATTAAAGAGTCATATTATCTTAGTAGATCCAAATAGACATGCATTATTACCTTGGTACCTATTATTGTTCCTTGTTAATTTTGTTAGATTGGCAGAGAGGAAAACACACCTCCAACTGTGCCTGTGGAAATATTTCCAGATGTGATGGAATGAGTCATGAGACCTATGGACTCATAGTTTAATGGCACTGCTGGCAATTGATAAAAACTTTTAAATGTATGTCTTTATTAGAAAAATTAGGTCACTAGATTATGGTATCAGTTTTTGTATTTACTCTGGACAGGCTGTTCTCCATTTGCTTCCTGGATTCTATAAAGTAAGCAACTTCAGCATATCAGGATCCCTTGCTATCATAATATTGTGCTGTGTCACAGACTCATAGTCATGGTGAAAGCCAGTCATGATCTGAAATCTCTGAAACAATGAGCCAAAATATAAACCTTTTCCTCTTATATTGTTTCCATCAGGAATGTGTCACAGATACCAGCACTGTTGATTAACTAGACAATAAAAGTTTTTGAAATGTCATACTTAATCTAGGTCAGATCTTATTTTATATGAAAAGTGCTTTTGAATGTGTATAGATAAAACAAAGAAAACTACAAAAAAAAGAGCAGAAAATGCCTAAGTTAACAACTATATTTTCAATAAAGGTTTCAGCACTACTGCTGGGCATGATTCACATCTTTCTATAAACTTATAGTCTCTAGACCAATAAACAGATCCTTGCAAGCCTGAGTTCATTTGGGTGGTCTCCTATAGACTTCTACCACCTTTCTGTAAGTCCTTTTCATGTATGTGAGACTCTTGCACTGATCCTACTTAGCTATGGCTCTCTAGGGTTTCATCCTAGCTCACCAAGGTTCTTTGTCCCTCTCATAATCTTATAGTGAGTGACCAAGGTTCATTTACTAGGTTAGATCAGTTTATTCCTGTCTCCATCCTAAGAATTAGTTCATTCTGCTTCCACTGACAATAGAACATAAGCTGTAATTTTAGCAAGGAATTTTCAAAATCAATATAACTTTTGTATTTTGCATTAATTAAAAAATAATTTTATCATATTGTTGACATTTTTAGGATCTGAAAAATCTACACAGACATTTCTATAGCTGGAATATGATTGATAAAGGCCCAGAGACAGAAATTGGGGTTTAACCTGAAGGTCAGAAAAGCAAAGCAGTCTGCCCCTGGATCTTACTTCTACTTCAGTCTGAAATGGTGATCCTGCCTCCTGGAATCTTAGAATGAGATTATGTGTGAGAGCTGTCTCCTCCTGTTTTATATTCCTCTTCAGGACTGGGATTAATGGTGTGTACCTCTATCACTTGGTTTCTATGGCAAACTAGTATGGCTACTGAGATTGAAAGTGTGTGTCACTACTGCATGATTTGTAAGGCTGATCAGTGCAGTTGTTTTACTCTCTGAATTTTAGGAAAGGTTTATGTATTAAAATACAAAAGAAATAAGACTACATATAGCTCTCAAAATTCACCTGCCCTTAGTTTAACACTGAAAACAAATTTTACTGATAGAATTATTGTTCTTTTGAATCAATACATTTTACCTAGCAATTTAAAAGTATGTATTAATTAGGCTAACTCACAATAGTGATTTATATGTTATTCTCCACACAAGGTTTTATTTTTCCCACTACTCATCAGCATCTCAGTTGTTTTACCAGCTTAGCATCACATATTGGATAGCTTTGTAGCCAGAAAAGCAAGCAAAGACCTACTTGGTGGCTTTAAACTTGTGTCCAAACAGTAAAAAAAAGTAATCTTATCTCTCTCCTCTAATTAGCTTCAGGTGCAAAATTGATTTTAAACTTGAACTTTTCAGTATTGAACATAGCAATTAGTTATAAAAAAAGTTTGCAATTATCATGGTGGCTTCTTTTATTTCCATGTTCTTTTAAAGAATAGTTCCTTTTGAAGACTATATACACCCATTGGAAGCCCTCTGATGCCTAACTTCTGTTATTTCAATGAAACGGCGAACCAGATTACTTAGTAGATTAAATGAAGCCCCTGTCACAGTCAAAGTCCATGTACCACACCCTCTTAAGAGCAATGTCTAGTTAAGAGACTTGTCTGTAATTAGGAGCTAAATAAGCAGATTGCTACTCAGAGAGCTTTGTGAACACTTGACCCCACCTCCCTGCCTTCTGCTGTACACACAGGTATGTGGGGCTGTGTAATTCATTTCCCTCCCTGGTGTTCTCTCCATCATATCTGAGTGTCTCCCGTTCCTCTCTTTTGGACTTGGACTACATGACTTGGCACCAGTTGGGTGCTGATTTTCTTGTCCTTGGGATAACAGTCTCTTTGGTCTTTACTCTCCAAACACAAAGGATGTAGCAGTGGTATATAAGTCTTTTTATCCTAGCTCTCCAAAATGATGCTGTGAGGCTTAGTGATTATCTGTTTTATATGACAACATGTAAGAAATATTATGAAAATCAATTCTTGAACTCTCTATAAATGCTTCAGTGATAAAATTATATTTATAGAAATTCCAAGGGCAAATAAGTTCTCATAGCAATGTTAGGTTGAACACAGAGTTTTTTATTAAAGGCTCTTTTTAGCACACTAATTAGAGTTGAAAACCCTATACATATGCAGTGCAAGCAAGTTCATATTGCAAAGGAAACTTATTAAAAACATGTTTTTCTGGCTTGCTTGATTTGATATTAAAAAAAATTTACACAAAATTGACATGAATTCATTTGGCTGTATTGCTTGCCAAATGGACCCATCAGCTCTACAAGGGATTTTCTCAAAGAAGGTCTTTATTGTCTCTATGGACTTCAATATATAATACAGTATTCCATTGATAAAATGCATACCCCATATCTTCTTTGAAAGTAATGACGTGACATCAGGCATGTAATCACAAGTAAGATAGTACTGTTGTTTGTTACAAAGGACCTTATAAGAAAGAAATAAAAAGGGCATGAACTATAGTAATTTACACATAAGATTATGTAATCCATTTGAAAACAAAAATACAGAAATTTTATAAAAATATAAATACCTAACAAAGGAAACAAGACATTATTTAATGTATAGCAATAATCTAGTAACTGATTTTGCTGATGTCCTTTTCAGCTCTCTACAGTTCATTTTGTACTTTTCTGAGACACAAAATAGGTTAGATCCCGTCCTCCTTAGATTCACTCAAAGTCTTTGCATTTCTTATAACTTAAATTTCAACCATGCTATCCTGATATGTTGTATACCACCGTGAACCTGTCTACACCTTCTTCCCGTGCCTTCCCACTCACCAAGCACTCCTTAGCTAATAAATGGGTTACTGCTTGGAGACTGAGACCCAGAAACCTTCTGTAATATTATCTGTATTGTTCATTCCACTTTCTCTTCCTGAAATCTCCTGTCATCAGTTCTTGTTCTAAGCCAGAGGACTGTCTCATCACGCAGACTCTCACGAGCATATGCCATCAAGTTAGAGAGATTATAGCACAAAGTCCACTTCAGAGCTCAGCAGCTTTGATTTATTCATTGCTATGGTATGCTGTGTAGCAACGTAAAGTTCCATAAACTTTCTGCCCCTCGGTTTTTCCTCCTGTAAAATATTAATAAAAGAACATTAGCTTTGTGAAGTAATAGCAAACATTCTTCATGTGTTATTAGATGTGACTATTTGCTCTCGATGTTCCATCCATAAATTCTTTTCACAGTATTTCCAAGAGTCCCCAGATTACTTACTCAACCCGCAAGATAGCAACACTATTTTTTGTTATAAGAATATGATCAGTTAATATTGATTGACTAAGTATATATATTAATTAACAATAATTTTTAATCCAATTAATCAAATATAACTGGTTTGATAGAGCAGAAGGTCTTACCATGATACAATTATTTTCTACACTTCTCAGTGACTCCAGAAAACCCTAACAAACCTGTTTGTTCAGATATATAACTTAAAGAACCACCTTTAGTAGTATACTTAGCATGCTATGGCTTTCCAATAGCCCACGGAACCACTGGATTTAATTTAATTTTGGGCCTCATACAGATTCCTGGTTAGTGAATAAATCTGATGAGTAAAGTGGAGCAATTGGGGGTTATATTTATGTCTCTCTCTTCGGGTATTCTGTCCTGTGTTAATTGAGTTTTTCAGTCATTGTGTCTAATACTTGGCGTAATCAATTTATTTTAAAAAACACTTTGGTTTACAATTTTATAGGTTCCGACCCTTTGACTTTCCACCATCTGCAAGTAGCACCAAACTGAGGCAAGTCCATTTACACATGTGTCTTCCAGAGGGATTCTCACAACCGATAGCAATCCCTGAGATTGAATGTTGTAAGTAGGGGAGAGGTGTGGGTTATGTTCCCCAGCTGCCAGCCGCTGGCCAGCTCAGCCACTGGCTGCCTACACCTGAAATAACCACATGATACGGCATTCATTCAAACTCTGCCTGGCCCATTATCTCTAGCCTCTTCTTGGCTAGCCCTCACCTCATAAACTAACCCATTATAAAAGTCTGTAAGTCACCACTTGGTGACTTACTGGAAAGGTCTAACCTGCATCCACCTGCGACGGGAGCCTCATGGTGACTGTCTCACTTCCTTCTCTCTTCCCGGAACTTCTGTTCTGTCTACTCTGCCCACCTAACGGCTGACCTATCTTACAAGCCAGGCAGAGTCTTTATTTAACCAATCAAAGCACAGAAATAAAGATGGAACCTCCTACAATTGAAGACCTTGTTTTTGCCATTCTCAACTCTCTCCTCTGGAGGATGTGTTTCTATGTTGACTGCTCAGATTAGGGATGCAGTAAATCCCATTCAACTATGTATGAGAGTTACTGTACAATAGCAGAGCCTGCAGCTGAAGCTTCTCCTGGTGAGTGGCAGCTTTTGGGTTATAATCTGAGACTTTCATGGATAGTAGCCATGAAAGTGCTGTTTTGTGTTTTGTTTTTCTGATAGTTTTAAACATCTGTCTATTTTATGTGTATGTGGAGGGGATGCTGGTCTAGAATATGCCACAGCACCTCTGTGGATGTCATCGGATAACTTGTGGAATCAGTTGGTTCTCTATTTCTGATATGTGGGTTCCTGGGATCAGATTCAGGTCATGAGACTTAGTGACAAGTGCCTTTAGCTGCTGAGTCATCTTTCTGGACCCCAAAGTCTTATTCTTGGTTTGCTTCTTTCTTTACACAGGTAGTAGGGTAAACTGGGAACAAACAATGAGTTTCAATATTGCTTCAAGTTACATTCTCGTGGGGAATTTTAAGTATACCAAAGTCCATGTCATTGCCCACATGAGCTTACAGTCCCTGGAGTAGAAAATAGTCATCAGTAAATATTGAAATCCCTCTGGTAAACTGAATTGCAGAGAAGATTTATAATAATCTCTTTAAATAAATTAGGAAATCCACTTTAGATCATAGTTACCATTGGATACTGTAAAGCAGGACCAGAAATATAACTGAGATGGTAAAAGAACTTGTTAACAAGTCTGAGGACTTGAGCTCAACCCCAGGACCAACATGGTACAAAGAACGAAGCAACTCCTGAAAGTTGTTCACTGGTTTCTAAACAATTGGTGTGAGCACACACATGTACTCTCACACACACTTTAAATTATAAAATTTAAAAGAAATATTAGTAAACTTCATTTGTGATTCGTGTACACAAGTTGCGAAGTTGTGTATGATCTAGTCATTTATTCTATCGGCTGGAGGAAGAGCATTTTCATTTCCTCTTTATCACCGATCAGGAAATCCCCAGTAACACCTACTCTGTCTGAATTAGAACCAGTATTGGGGTCATTATTCCAACTTTCCTTATACACTATAGGTGGAAATGGTTTGAAGCACTTTATGTATCTATGCATGAATGCCAGATGTGGGTAGATATTATAGAGTTGCCTAAAAATTAAGAGCACAAGTACCACATGATACAGGAAGGCCACCTCTGAGCATCTGTGCAAAGGAGTGGAAGTTGGGATTGGAAAGAGGCGTGTGCACTAATGTTTACTGCAGTTTTGTTCACATTAACCCAGACATGGATACAACAATGCTTATTGGCAAATGAATAGGTAAAGAAAACATGGTACATACAAACAATAGAATATAATTGAGCGGTAATCAAGTAAAATTATGCCCTGTGAGAAAATACAAGTTAAACTAGAGGATATTAATGCTAGGGATATAGAGAGCAAGCAGAACTACACAATCCTTCTGTATGAGGTATCTAGAATGGCAAAATGAATAGAAACAGAGGGTAGATATGTATTAAGATGAAGAAGTCCTAGGTATTTGTTTTACAACCATGTAACTGCATTTACAATACTGCATAAGTACCTAACATCTGTTAAGACTGTAGGCTTCAAATGTTTATAATGCGATCAAATTAAATGGGCATTAAATATGTCTAATGTATAGATCACATACTTTGAAAGCATGAAGATTGAATGTGAAGTGTCTGAAATATATCTAACCAAATTATGGTCTTAATCTTTTTGAAAAAGATAATAAAATGTTGGTCGATTAGTAAATGAAAATAAAGTGAATTTTACCACCTCTTAGAGGAAGACAGCATGAAAAATGAAGAAGGAGCAGCTGGGGCAGATATGCCAGGCTGTCTGCTTTCTTCTTAGGATGCAGCTGAACTGCCAGAGAGAAGAAATGGAGAATGCCTGGAGAAAGAGGCATTACACAGGGAGAAACTAAGCATCACTTGAGGGATTTCTGTGCTCAGAGCTGGAGCTGAAACGTGTTAATGATCAATTTAACACCTGCCATTTTAATTAGCACCTGAGGAGAAACTGAAATTGGGAGGGAGAGAGAGGCTGAAAACAGCAGAATGCCCTGAGAAACAGCCCAAGGTCAGAAGGAATAAATAAACAAGTGCCGGTTATGGGAAGGAAAGATCACGGGTTATTAATAGCATCTACAGCTTTGATTTTATCTGTTAGGTATCTTTATGGGCAGCTACGGAGAGAGCTCAATGGGTAAAGGATGTGTTGCTTAGGTACCTGATTCAAATCCTCAGAACACAAGAGAATCCAGGTATGCTCATATGTGCTTGCAATACCAATGATCCCGTGGGAAGATGGCAGGCAGAGATATGTGGATTTCTAGAAATCTCAGTGGCCTGAGCTAGCCTGCTGTACAGCAGAGTGAACAACACAGAAAGAGACTCTGACTTAAACAAGGTAGAAGGTGAGAATTGTCCACTGCCCTCCATGCTCACACACACACACACACACACACACACACACACACACATATTATAAACACAATCAGCACACACACACATTTTCAAGAAATGTGTATATTTGTGGTTTATAATTTGGAGCTGAAGTCAACAAAAAATAGATGCTATATAAACAGTTTAAAAACTTCTCTGGCCAGGCGGTGGTGCTACACACCTTTAATCCCAGCACCTGGGAGGCAGAGGCAGGTGGATCTCTGTGAGTTCGAAGCCAGCCTGGTCCACAGAGCTAGTTCCAGGACAGGCCTCAAAGCTACAGAGAAACCCTGTCTTGAAAAACCAGATAAGTGAAAATGCAAAAATAAAAAAATAAAAGCTTCTCTGGGAGTCTTGAGGAAAATGGCCGCTTGTGAGAATGGAAGAGGGCCATGGTACATGAGACTAACCTGTGCTCTCAGTAGTCACACTGCTGTTACTGAGGCTATCACCCAGTTAATTATTAGTAGATTAAATCTAGCAGCGGTATTTTCAAGGTGTCTTAAAGCATGCAAGTCATCAACCAAAGATGAGTTCTGATTGGGGGACAGCTGTAGTAGACAAAGTGTTGCTTCCAAGAGTCTTGGCCAAAATTCAGTCAAAATCCTATTTAAGTACTTATACAACTAGCCCTTTACCTCTAAGCCATCTCTCCCCATCTCCCCATCTCCCCATCTCCCCAACCTAAGCACACACATTAAGAAGCTAGAAATACAGACAATGAAAGCAACCTCAAGAGCTGTATTTTAATTGCAGTGGAGCTGGTGGACAATAATACCCAGTAAGAGAAAAACAAAGCACTCCATGTGCAAGCTAACAGTGATTTTCAAGATCTTTCAGACCAGGCCTGTCATTAACTAAAGACGAGACCATATTTGAGGTTCAGCAAGAAATAAGGCATATATTGGTGGTTAACGTCTCCAAATGTAGACACTGCCAACACGATGTAATTCAGAATTGCTATATGTGGGTGCACTTTGGTAGAAGACAAGCCGTGATCACATGGTACCAGTGAGTGAGGGCTTCTGAATGTCATGCTGGGACAGATCAGAGGAACTCCTCTCTCCTTGGATATTGGGACGATGATTAAACACTACGAGGCATTAATTCTTGTTATATGCTACTAAAATTCCTAGTTCTAGGCTGAGCTTTCATTAGTCGTTATTATAAACACTCTTTACTACTTCCTGTGTCTGGCTAAAATGGTCATTAAGAGTTCATTTGATAGACCTTTACCTTATGACTGGAGATTTGAATGGGAAACTATTGTCCAAACAGTTCTCTTACTAGCAACCAGCTGGACCACCTAGATGTTTTGGAAACTCTATCCCTCTGAAGATATTCCAGAAACTGCAGATGACCACTGTGAAGGTAAGCTCTGGTCATGACTATTCTAGACCATCACTATAAAGTATAACTCTAGGAAAGACAAACTTTAATGAAGTTCAGATGACCCTGAAGCCAATTTTGCACGTGCCAGACAAGTAATATTTCTCCTGGAAGCTGAGCAGAAGGCATTTTTAGATGAAAAAAAAAGTTTTTCACTTGCACAGGCTGTGCCATGATTAATTCAAACATAGTTCTTAATTTACATGCTATGTTGTGCCACTATTGGTGCCAACCCCCTTGCCAAACAGATTCCTGGCTCCAGTTCACTTTTCAATACATTCCTTTGCATAGGAGATAATTTTTGGTACTTCCTGGGGTTGCAAATATAGGTGTGACAAACAGCTTTTCCTATATGATTTTTCCCTACTTTCTAGTTTTTCTTTAGTAGAGTGGGTCGAGCTGGTAGTGGGGTCACAGGGTATCATCTACTAGTAGTAGTCATCACAATAACATCTGGAACTATAAGCTACCTTCAGTTCAGTTTTCCTTTGTAAGAGATGCCATTTTGATCATGTCTCCTCACAGCATTAGAAACCCTAGGAGAGTTTGCAGTTGGGACCCAAGGCAGATAGCATCTACATTGAGTGCTTAGAACTCTAAGTTTCTGCCATGAGTCTCTAGTTCCCCAGGTTTAAAGCTGTAGGCTAGTTTTGTCAGCCCAGGTTTTCGGTCTTTGTTAGTCAACTAATGCCAGAAGCCAGAGTCACTAACACCAGAAATTAGGTACTACTACTATTCTTTTTTATTTTATTTTTTTCATTCAAAAATTTATACTTTCTTCCCTTATCCCAGTCCCCTCCCCCCCGCTCTCCCACTACCCATCCTCCCTCCCCCTGCTTCCTTAAGAGAGGGCAGGGTAGCCTGACCTGTGGAAAGTCCAAGGCCTTGCCCCCTCCATCCTGGCCCAAGAATGTGTGCATCCAAATAGACTGGGTTCCTAAAAAGCCTAATCATGCAGAGAAGATAGGTCACGGTATCATTATCGATGGCTGCTTAGTCTTGGCTCTAGAGGGGATCCCAGGTGTCCAGAGGGGTGTTCCCAGCTAGGGATTTGGGCAGCAGAGGAGAGGGTGCCTGAACTAGCCTTGTCCCATAGTCATATTGATAAATATCTTGATCACCATAGAAATTTTGTCCAATGGATAGAGATAGAGGCAGAGATCCACATCCACATCAGCGAAGGACTGAGCTCCCAAGGTGCAGTCGAAGAGCAGAAGGAGGGAGAAGCTGAGCAAGGAAGTCAGGACTGAGAGGGGCTGGTCCACCCACTGAGACAGTGTGCCTGATCTAATGGGAGCCCACTCAGTCCTGCTGGACTGAGACTGATGGAGCATATGACCAAATCGGACTCTCTGAATGTGGCTGCTACTATCTGAATAGAGGGGAAAAGACTCTAGCAGATTGATTGGTAACAGGATTTACAAGTTTGTTTTATCACACAAAGTCTTAGATCAAAGGAATATCAAAGTCAAAGCTAAGACCTGGGAAGTTTCTGTCAGATGTGTGTGAAAGAAGAGTTGTAAAATAGGACTTGCACTTAGAGGACCTTCACATGATGATCTGCAAGGGTATTAATGAAGAGACAACCTGAAGTACTGGGATTGGGAGGAGGAAAGGAAATGAATAAGGAACAAGTAAGGAAAAAGCCTCATGCATATCTATGAGTGGAGCCAACAGGTCAGACACAGGCGAAACAGTCACACAACTATCAATAACACAGCCAAGTCCCCACAACAAATGTCCCCTGAGAATGAGTCCATCTTAATTATGAGGAGGCAGGCCTTTGAGAAGGGGTGGGAGCCAGCCATGTTGGTAGACAATTCTATAAATTAAAGTTTTCACAAGTTTTCCTTCAAGGAAGAGATGGCAGGAGCATGCATCTGTTCTTGCTCTCAGGCATGGGAAGAATACACTAAAAAGACAACTTTCTGCAATCCAGGAACAGAATGCCCACCAAACCTTCAAAACAAGATCTACTGGCACCTTAACATCACAGCAGCAGCAAAGCCCATTGATGAAAACTCTTGCCTTTTGGTTCAGAGAATCAAATATCTGGCCTAGATGGGTACCTAACATTCCAGGTGAGTATTCAATGACCTACTTGACCACACCCTGGAAAGGTAAGTTCACCTTAAGGTATACTAAAGAGGTGGGAGAAATATTAGCCCTTTAATGATTTAATATACTGTTTCTTCCCTGAATTTCCACTCCCCATACAGTCCCTCCAAACTCTTCTGAGGTTCTTTTGGGTCTGCCTGCCTGAGTCCGGACCCATAAACACATAACTTTTCCTTTTGTCTCTCATCTTTCTTTTGGATGCTGGTCTAAACTAGCCAGTATGCTTTTTTGCTACTTCAGATTTCCTTACTTTTTCTCTGAAGCTCCCTTTTCCCTCTCTGCCACATGCCTGCTTGCCCACTGCATCGGTGACCTCCATGGCCACTTCATACAAATGGCATATCCTTTTCTCTCTCTTCTCCATAGTTTTCTTCTAGGAACTACCAAGGTTTACAGCATGCTTGCTTTGGAGTTTTTCTTTTAAAACTGTCTTCAGACTTCAGTTTGAGTCTAGTCTTAAATTCTTTTATTAACGAGACTAATAACTACAAGAAGAGATCTCTATTTCTCCAGGAATGTGGAAACTCTAATGAGAGCCACCAAAATCCCAGTAACATAAACTACAGATTGCCAGGCCTCTAGAACTGTGACAGATAAATGACTTGCTTGTGACACTGTCTGTGGTCAGCCTAAACTGACTGAAATAGAAGAGAAGAGGGAAAAAAAAGGTGTTTGTGGTAATGAAAAAAAGAAAAGAAAAGATGTTTTGTACTTTGGCTAATGTCTGGTCCGATGAGAGAAAGAAATGTTAGAAATCCTCTGGAGTGGAAAACGAATCCGTGTAAAGAAGAAAATGCCAACTATGCAGAATTTAGTAATTGAATGAGCACATCATGGAAACAAGCCAAAACCCACTCATTTAGAATGCTAATTTTGATGTGGGTCTCTACTGTCTATTTCCCTGCCCAGATGGTGAGGTTAAAGGCTTCAATTACCTCCATGGTGGAGAAGAGCTACAGTGGTGGACACATCAGGCTTCTCACCACAATGTCCATGGGTCTAATTAGGTTTCCTGAGCTTATAGTTCGATGTGAAGACAGACTTTAATGATTCTATTTTGTTGGCAATTGAAAGGTAATTATTTGGGTGTCATTTAAAAACCTTCCCAGAAAAGCAAAGTACTATGACCAACACATTTATAATCATGATGCAGTCATTGAAGAAAATGAATTAGTGATAAACTATTTGACTTGGAGTATGCACACACACACACACACACACACACACTAGAACTCAAGTAATTAAGGACTCGCCTAATCGAGTTTATGAATGCCTGTTTTACATATAAGAGCTCTTCAGATATATTTATAAAGGTTCAAATACTGGGTAAAAGTGCATTCTTAGTTTGTATATGTTATTTGTATGTACATTATACAGACTCACCAGGTTGTATCATGTATTTAGGAATACACACACACACACACACACAGACACACATGTAATAACAATTAATGAAAAAGAGACCATGATTTTAAAATAGATCGGGGTCTGAGGGTACATGGAAGAGACTGGAGGAAGGAAAGAAAAAAAGGAGATGAAGCAATTATATTAAAATTTAAATAATAAAAAAGTATTTTTAAAAGTACATGCAAATTTATTCAGCATTTATATAGAATTTCCAACACGACCAAGAGAGAGGAAAAGTCTGGATTCTCTTTCAATCACCTCCTCATCAGAGATCAGCTCTGTTCAGGCTTATGTTCAGTGTGCAAGTTTCGGGAACTAAGTTCCCTGAACGTGCCAGCTTTGCTTTGTGTGTGAACTCTTCCTGTTCCATGAGCTCCAATCTGAGGACATCTGGTTTTTATTCCCCTACCACAGAGCAATTTTACAGAGAAGCTGTTATTTTGATCTGCCTGCTTCAACCATTATTTACTTTTTATTGCCATCTGAAAAGCAGCACTTCGGTTGTGGTCAACTTCAGCTACTTGACTGCAGACTTCCAAAAATACCCTCTCAGCGTGAGTGGTACATTGATATGCGTTCCTAGTCATGAATCTGTGATCCTGTAGAACTGTCAGCAATCTAATTTTGCCAGCTAAGTCATTAGAAGCATCATGCTGCATCAAGGAGAAACCCCCCAGGTCTCTGCCACCTATACCAAGCTGGGATCAAGCTATGAAAGACAAGGCTGAGGCACAGTTAAGACAATAGAAACTGAAGGTAGTTTACAGGTGAGTAAACCTGTGCTGAGCTCTGCAGACCTGGGACCCATCCATACTACGTTGTGGTCAGGCGCTGGGAACCACTGGCCTCTGTCTCTGCATCTCCAAATCCTGCTCATTCTTAAGACAGATTTGACGATCATTTCCTGCACCAAGGGTTGGTCATTTGTCCCAGACAGGACTTAATTTCTTATATATGTATTATATGGCTAGGTAAATTAGCAAGGCCTCCAGGTCTTTTCTCATCTTGAAGCTCTCCTTTCATTTTCCTGCTTCTATCACGCCATGGAAACTAACCATAATGCTTAAATTAGCTCTTCCCCACTTTCTCTTTTGTACTTTCCCACATGCACACAAAGTAAGGTAGGTGATAAAGATCTGTTTGTTAAACATTCCTTTAGCTGAGAGGTAGTACTGGATCACTCCATTGATGGTATCTCTGGGTTTTCCTAGGTATTGGATAAAAGGCTCCCCAAAAATCTTTCCTATCCAACGATGTTTTGTAAATTTCTGTGTTGAGGCACATATGTGTGTACATGTGTGTACATGGGTACAGTCACCTAAACGGGTTCATGTAAAAGCTAAAGGTCAATGCATAGATGTCCAACTGCTTCTCCATCTAATCTCGACTCAGGTTTTGTCACTGAACTTAAATCTCGGTATTTTGGCTAATAAGTCAAGGAGTCCCTAGGATCTGCCTGCCTGTCACTAGCACTGAGGTTACAGACAGACAGACACTTGCATGCCTTGCTTTTATGTGGGTGCTAGAGATGCAAACTAATGTCCTCACTTTTGTTTGCCTGACCCTGGCCCACTGAGCCATCTTCTCAGCCTTTCCTGTGATGTTTTTGTTAGCTTGTGTATCTTCATTTATGTTACATTACAGCCATGCTGAGACACGATTAGAATGGCTTCACTCCACTCCTCTTCTTCCTGGAGCAGAGGATTCTGTTCTGCTGTGTCTTTGCAAGCCTAGCAGCGTAATCTGTGTTATGCCTTTACAATCTGTTGGTATTCTAAAAATGAGAACAATGACCTTTGTGTTAATTAGCTGATTTGAGAGCCTGCTGGGACTAGAATAAGACTGAATGAGTATGGAGATTATGTATTCCAATTATAGCTGTGGAGGTAATAATTAATGTTACTGATGAACACAAATAGCATGTATCCATATTAATGTACTCTTTAATCCCCTTCTCTTGCTTGAAATGATGGCAAGATTATTTAATGGTGTAGCAAATATACTAAAAAATACACCCAAAGTTTAGAAACATGTAAAATACTTCGCTATAGTCCTCTAAAAAGACCCTTTACAAAAACAACTTAGAGGACTGTAACATGAGATGTGTTTAAGAATTTAATTAAAATATAGTAGATTATTGGAATATGAAATATGGTTTTGAATTTATAAAGCTAAGGTACCTCTACCTTTTGCAGATTCTTTATTTTAGGTAGCATCATGTGTTTTAAAGAAGAAATACATAGTGTCAAGATAATCATAGGGAAGAAAAGGAAGTTATGATTTTAAGTAGAGTCATGAAGATAGATGAAACATGCAATCAGGCATTTATGGTACTTATTATTTTCCTGTATGTTGTTTCTCCTCTAATGTCATGCACTATTTCATCAAAGGTATTTGAAATCATTAGCCCTGCTTGTCCCAAGCAAGAATGAATCACTGCATTAGCATTCTTGACCTCAATTCATCAAAGAATTTCTGGGAACTGCACAGAAGATTTTATGAATTGTGTGTGGATATTTATTTCTAATGTTTAAAACAATTTAAGAAGTAATACTCACAGTGATTGTTACTTGTTTTGTATATAAACAAAGGCAATAAAGACAGCACAACACTAATCCTTCGAGAATAATGTCTCTGGGAACATGTATGTATGTGTGTATATATACATATATGTATGTGTGTATGTATGTATGTATGTATGTATTCCCCATAGACCACTGTATGCTTAAACAGAAAAGAGGCCCTGAAGAAAGAACAAAGCCCATGGGTTGTTGGCTTTCAGTTATACAACTAAAAAAAAACCACTAACATTTGTTCAAGTGTGTCACAAGGGCTTTAGCACTAAGGCTTGGGTCACAGGAGTGTCCCGAAAATCCCTTGGTCTCTATCCCTATTCTATCATGTGTTCGGTAGAGGTAAGAGGGAACAACTCACTGATGTAGTCAGGAAACACATTCCACATCTGGTAGCTACAGCTTTCTGAGAATCTCTGTCCTACGTCATCCCTGTGAGATAGTTTCAGGAAACGTGGGGAAGGCTGTGTGATGAAGCAGAAAAGCATTGGCTTTTTGTATATCACTCTCAAGTTGAACATGTTGTTAAAAATAAACAGGATTCAGGGTCAAAATATGATTCAAGAAATCATATGAGCTATTTGCCACTTTAAAAAAAAACCAAAAACCTCTGGGACTGTCTCCTTTCTCTCTATTTGTGTCTAAGCAACCCCCAACCTATGGAGAAGTGGCACTTTACTCTTCCCATTTCCCAGAAGCAACCCCTGGTGTCATCACCATGGAAACTGTTGACCACTTAACCTTTGTTTGGTTCTGTTTGCTTATTTATATCTTGTTCTAACTCATAAAGAATTTGTGGTGCCTCAAGAGAACACTGTGGTAAACACTAGCTTCTTAGTGTGTACGTGCTCACATGCAGTGGAGAAAGTGAAGAAAAGCCCTTCTGACGCATGGATATGGAGACAATCCAGGATATGCAGACAGCTCTGGCTGTTGGGGACAATCCAGGATATCCAGGCAGCTCTGGCAGTAGCTACATGATGGCTCCCAACCTCTTGACTTTTGCCCTTCACTTTGTACTCTGTCAAACATGAGCTTTACAGCACACTCTTTATAAAACATGTATCCAGGCATCTGGAGGGAAGCTAAAGATGAAAGCATCCTCCCTTAGGTGATAGCTCATGCTTTCAACTTGCTAAGTTTATATGCCTGAGTTGGACTGATGAAAGAAAGAGATGGTTTGGGAGTACGGAGACTTGGAGAGGGAAGCAGGCACTGGTTTT